>OX451395.1:8439260-8780790 GCA_949629135.1 Eremobia ochroleuca | reverse complement strand
CTCGCGTCTGATACCGCATTCTTTCCTCTAATCGAAGACAGCTGATTGGCACGACTGCACGATACTTCACACTCATGGACTTTATGTGTATGTAATAATGAATGTGAGATGTATGTTCTGGCTATTTGTAACTGAAAGTGTTTAGTTAAAAAATGCTCTGAACGATAAATTACATTCTGAGAGTGTAAATGGAAAAATCTGGTTCAAATGTAATTTTGCGTTTTGTAGAGTCAATTTCCATTCAAATCTACTGTTCAATAATGCGTTCCGATAGGAACCAGACAGAGAAAGTAGTTTTTTTTTAAGCAACAGGTAAGTTTCTACATAAATATAAAGTCTGCTAAATATTCCACATGTGTAGTACTAAACATGTCGATAACATCGGCTGTTAGCCAAATAAACATTGCCCAACGTTCACTACGGAATCCCTTAGAGCTCCCTCAGAAAGCCACTGAACGCCCAAACCCAAACATTTTCCACAGACCACCATAAATTTGATGAATGAACGAAACACGTGCTACAAATGTTTAAAAATGAACCGTAAGCACCTTTTTATAGGCAATGTAAAACGGCGCTATACAACCGACAATAAATTAAAGTTTACGTAAAATAAAGCGCCAATAAAAATGTATAACTAATAAATAAACACGATACCTGAGCGTTAAGACAATAAACCGATCTTTGAGTAGTGGCAATAAACCAAATATTGCTACAATAAACACATTACAGCCTGATGAGACGATAAAAAACTAGGAGCTACCGCGACTGGCCGCCCCGCGCCCGGTGCATTCTCGCAGCTCTCGTAGATACATATCACTTTTATGAATCGTAAAACCACGGCCACGTCACATACATGCAATAATACTGGTTCCTTCCCAAATCGCGCTAGTAAGTTGTAATTACTACTAACTACAAGCGCCATGTAAATATGAGAGCAATAAAAGGCTCCATTCATAAACGCTCGCCGCTAGTTGCTTTCGATCGCCGCCTAACCATAAAGATGGGTTTATCGCGCCTCTGTTACGGCAGAGGTGTAACTTGACATAATTTTGCGTAAAACGCGCATATAATGGGCCATTAAAAGGAAACAATTGTTGAAAAAGTTATACGAGTGTTCACGTCACTTTATGATTGTGTGTTTACGGCCCACCTGAGGTTGACATTGACTTTGATTTGTGCATTTACGCTTAGTTAACGGTTTGTGGAATGGCTCCGTTAGCGAGACTCGCTCCACGCGTTCCGCTTTCTCGCGTACACCAGATGCGTTCATCAATTTTCAGCCATCACTCCATGCGGTTCACATCTTGTTATCGACAGCAACTTAGTTTCAATAAACGAAAACAAACCAAATCGGAGAAATTCATTTGTGGTCTCACGATATGGTACGTCAAAAGAAACATCTTAACTCAGAAATTCCTTTCAATCATACGTTCTCTCGGCCGTTCGGCTACAAAACAAAATACGTTATTTCAGTACCATTTTGGACTCTATCCCTTTGGAATAACAGAGGGTCTTCGTAGCGAATTGGCAAAGTAATGTTGGTACACGAAATAGACAAAGCCCGCGGTCGGGTAGGTAAACTTTTATGGTCGAAGAGAACCCGCACTTTTATTGCTCGTGATCGCTACCTATTCCCTCATAATTGACAACTCCACTTGTCATTATGTTCTCTTTAAACAATTGCCGTTTGTTCCACGGAATAAGGAACCCGACTAGAAGGTTTTTTACGCCCACTTGCTTATTATTTTGCCTCGGACTGCAATGCATGCGGCCTATTCATTTATTTTATCGATTGTCTTGGTTCTTTTTAAAGAAGTTAGAGAACAATTTGTATCTGGAAGCCTCAGTAGCTTTGAAATATATATTTTTTGTACTGTAGCTTTCTTTTCAATATATACCTATAGAAACAAGTTTAGGAAATCTCTAAAAATGAAAAGAGCAAAGGTTTTCTGGTGGCATTTCTTGTTGCATAAATGACATTTCTACATACAGTACGTTTTACTTATTAATACATAAATGCTAAATTATTACGACGGATTTATAAGAAAATCAGGATGGTAGAGCGCTTCCAGTGGTTCTCTACATCTGTGTTCCTGTCCTCCATTGATATAGCCCGTAGTACGAGACTTTGTCTCATGTAAATCAGTTTTATAGTCACCTTAAAAACACAATCATTGATTGGTTACCTTTTTTAGATCACACCACGGAGACCAATAAACTCCTTCATGTTGTAACCAAGCATTCACTAATAGTTGATTAGTGAATGCTTGGTTTGACAAAAGTAATAAATACTTGGTCAATGAATGAGATTTACTCAAAATTGGACAGGTAGGTTAATTTACTTAGCATATTCGTTTTAAGCCGCATTCAGTTTACAACGGCGACACAATACAAATTTGCACATAAGTGGTATTTAATCAATATTCAAAGAGTAGTACAAAACAAATAAATCAAGTCGGCTAACGGAACACGATTGTGGTAGGGCAGTAATGAATAATATGCGATTGTTTCTAGTAGATATAAATATGAATTAGGTGAGAAAATGGCAGAAAGATATAATTATAAGAGATAATTTAAGATGATTATAAGAGTTGTCGCATAAACCAACTGAATATGAGGGAATCGATTTACGCAGACTACATTTAAGCATATGAATTCAATTTGAATCCGCTTCTGACCTCAATAAATCATAAAACATTATCAACTTCAGTAGCGAGAAATTTCAAAATACAAAGTAATATATTGCAAATGCAATATTTTCAATTTAAACAGAGTAAAATGTTTTGCAATACAAGTGTCAATAGCCATGTTTATACATCTCATACGAATTCGATAACACGGAATTGTTCCAACAAAATCGGAGATTATTTCAACACGAACAATTTCAATTACGAACACATACCTATTGCCAGCATGCACAAGTGGTAATTTCATCGGATCGTATCTCATTCATCAATATGAAATAGAAAATCGATGTACAAGCTACATTTAAAGCAACGTTTCTATACCTGAGATAATTTGCTTTCCTTTCTAAAGTAAAGTGGTGTCTAGTGCTCCGAAAGCTGTAGCATGACTGAGACAAGCGCTCGTGTAGTGTAAGAGACGACGTACTGTTCGTTTCGAGATGCGAGCTAGTCTTACGACACCCGGTCGTACTCATCCGCTAGACAATGAGGCATCTATTTCGCAATGCTCAAACGCGCACCATTTTGAATAGTAGGAAATGGTGCAGTGTGTTGCACGCATCGAATATCGAGAAGGTCGCGGATCGCATACAAAGTTTACTGCGGGTGATCTCATCAAAAGTACCGGTCGCATAAATCGCTGTGTGTGTTAACTTCTAACGCGCCGTACCGGCCCACAATTGTTTCTATGAATACGGCATGGAAATAGCTAGTTAAAAGCGAAACGTGCAGCTGGCGCAGTTTGTAATACATTCTGCCTGAGACAATTAACAAATAGCGCAGCGAATAAGAATGACTGCGCTACTAGAAAGTAATCCAAATCGTTTTCCTGTGGAAATTAAACGTATTCAGCGAAGAAAGGAATTGGAATAAGATTGATCATTTAAAATATTATTTTGTGTAGTACTAAGCTTATGCGTATTGGTTATAATTGAATGAGTGCAGTCGTGCTAACAGATATTTACTGGTTCGACACTATTTTGATTAGGTTACAACAACTGTTTGTTCAAACTAGAAAATGACTTACTGATGTCTAATTTTGTTCAAGCTGCACTCGTTCCAAGTAAAACACGTGGTTTGTTTGTGCAGGTTCCCTGTCGATGTCGGTGGGCGTGGGCGTCGGCTGCCCTTCCTCGAACCCGCTGGACTGGACCGGCCAAGTAACTGTGCGCAAAAAACGCAAACCCTACTCCAAGTTCCAAACCCTCGAACTAGAGAAAGAGTTCCTCTTCAACGCTTACGTGTCAAAGCAGAAGAGGTGGGAGTTGGCGCGAAACCTGAACCTGACAGAGAGGCAGGTGAAGATATGGTTTCAGAACAGACGGATGAAGAACAAGAAGAACTCACAGCGGCAGGCGGCGCAGGCGGCGCAAAACAACAACAACAACTCGAACGCGAACAATCACAACCACCACGGCGGGCACCACCACGCGCCGCACCACGTGGCGCTGCACCACGCCCCGCCGCCTAAACACCATCAGTGACCCGCGCCCTTCTCTGGGACTTACCCCCTTCACCACGGTATAGCTAGCTAAACAGCCGGGAAGGAAGAGTTCCATAGGACTAAAGTGTGGAATGTGGTCGTACTTAAGGTAGAGGAGAACTATGCTCAGGTTCGTTCCGACAGACGTTTGTTCGCTATCCGTGTCGTACGTAATGTGGACGCTGCGGCGCCGGCGCGCCAGTCCCAGAGAATCTCGCACTAAGATTAAATACTGTGTTGTCGATTTGTGTATAGTATTAATTACGAAATTATGTTCTGTAATTTTAACGAGACTAAGTATATACATGAGTAGATAACGATTCCTGATATTAATAATGTCTAGTAATAGCGCTGATTATGTATTTGAAATTTATTTAAGTACGAATTACGAAATATTAAAGACGTCACCGATGAATTATAGTTTCTAGATAGTTTATTGAAGAGAAATTTTGTAAAATATTTTGTGAGACTGCTTATTGTTGTATTCGTATCGCTGTTTGGAGGGTGGATTAGTCTTTAATCAGTTAACTTTTATTTTCGTTACCAAATTGTTGAACGACTCGGGTTGCTTTGGTGGCAGTTATAGATGTTATGTTCGCTCGCGACCTGTGTACCTACCCTCACCGACTAACAGACAGACGTACTACGTACCTCTCACTACCAACGACGCATCGCATATACAACATTATTTTTAGTATACTGCAAACCTGAATCTAGTTTGTTCAGAATAAGTAACTGAATCGATTCCAATACTTTTTACACCATGTTATATTTTGTCCCAAAAATATTTAAAAATGGTAACAAGTTGCACACCGAACGACACTAAGTACATATCCGCAATTATATGCGCACAACACAGGTCACCAAAGCCGGTCGGCAGGCGCAGCGGCGCGTGTTAAGTGGTAACCAACTTTTTGTACGGACAATCAGGTAACATAACAAAGCTTATAAATTCGTGATTTTTCATGATACAGTTTTGAAATTTTGTATATAGATTCGTTACATAAAAATACTATAGACACGTGTTTTGGGTTTGCAATATACTACTCAAAATAATGTTGTATATACATAAGCAAATATAGAAATCGCTTTATGATCAAATATTTATTACTGTTTAATTTCTTATTTCATAATTCGTAAATTTTGTTATTTAAATTATGGATTTCTGACAAAGCTTTAACTCGGTTCCAGTAGAATTATACAATAAGTTAATGTTATGACTTTTTTAAATATTGAGGTTGATGTTATAATCAATTAATTAGGTAATATGGGCAAGTGCATTAATATTGTCCTCTATTGATCATTGTACTGCCGGTCTATTCTGTAAAAATCTCACCGTGAAATCATAAGTGAAGTGAGCTTGAAGTGAGCAGTGTCAATAGTGTTAATCCCTAACGACAGCTCACTTCCCACTCACTTCACCTAAGTTTCTTTACAGTGAGATTTTTACAGAATAGCACTGCTGTTCGCTTTAGCCTGTCTATTATTATTTTTATTTTTGTTTTAGTTAAATATTTTATTATTTATTTATACACGAGTATGACTACAATTTATTATAAACGTATCTTGCTCTACATCGAACGAATTGAGTACTATAGGTACTGTTTTATTTGAATTTATTTGGATTATCATGTAGTGGTTGAAGTGAAATCATCCCAGTCTTTAGAATATCAATCATCTTTGTACTATTTAGCTACCTATTTTATATCTATGTACCTAATAAATGTTTTATTGTAAACTTAGTAGTTTACTCCTCGGATCTAATTCATTAAATCTGTATTGTCCCGTAATTATATAGTGAATTAAAATTAGGTGTTTTTGTACAAAATCGCGACCTCGTCTAGGTGACCGAATTTCTGTATAAATGAGGATCGAGGCATCTCATGAACCTTTGCTGAAACTTAGACGAACGGAAGACTACTGTAAGCGAATATAAAATTTTAAAGCATTATCTATTGTATGGTACCTATTCGGAAAATGGATCCTCGTAATTGTTTCGTCAAGTTTATCTGAAAAGCAATCCTTGAATGCTCAACCTTATCCAGTTGTTCTAAACGTACTCTCGGTTATCAATTCGGCAAAGTACTTAGTACCACGGTTTAATTAATCATTCAATCGCCTTCAACCCACAATAGCAATTTGCTTTTCAGATAAAAGTCAACAGAACAGCTTGACTGTGTAATATTCAACGATTTCAGTAGATACTACGATTAGAACCATACTTACCTATACTATATAATTGTAATAATGAAAGGTCTCGTAATTATTATTGTACAGTTAAATTAATGTAGTTAATCACGCCAGAAAATGTGAGGTTTTGTTAAGTATAGTGTATAATTAAACATGAATGTGCTCTCCACAGTTTTATGACGAATTTAGAAGAGTGTATGAAAGGGGAAAAATTAAATACTTCGTCGTGTCTCGGTTATTTTTTCTTTTGTAACCCTCTTGAGTTTTCCTTATGTCTATAACAAAGTCGGGTGAAACAGCTAGTTATTGAACAATTAGTAAATATAAAAAAACAAAACTGCTACGCCGTAGCGCCCTGCTACGAGTGTGGGAGATTTTCGTAAATCCTTACAAAATACCAAAAGTCAGTAAAATACCAACATATTGATACAGCATCTCTCAGCTACATTATAATCACATTATTGCAGCCTATAATGAACACAATTTCAAAATCGATTAGTTTGATACTTGATTGGCATATTAATTACCCACTTCGAATTAGCTGTTTCACTCAATGACAGAGTTACGAATCTAAAAGAATAATTCAACCACAGAATGTTGTAACAGGGATTCCGTCTAAAGAGAGAAAGGGATATCTTTTGTCACCTGGATCGACTATCGTTTCTTCATGAAGAAACCTTGTTAGATACCCTCATGATTCCTTGATACTTTTCCAAAATATTTGTCATGTAATAAAGTAATGATCTGATATATTACCAGATTTCAGTACCAAAGTATTTTTATTTTTTAAATGAGGGTAAGCCTGTTTCGAACCACTTACCGCTTATAAGTAGGTCAAGAAGTAGGTAATAAAGACACGTGTCTGTCTCTGCAACGACCTATTAGACAACATAATTGTAGATGATGGCTGTCAAGATTGGTGCCTAGATTTGTAAGTAGGTACTTGAAACAGAATGCAGGCCCATAAATACATACATAGGCCCTGGAACAATTATTAAACAAAAGTAGGTTCTTACCTACTTGCGTAATCAAGAATAGAAGAATAGAATAGAATATTCTTTATTATGCCAAGCCAACTAGTTACTACCTAGTTCATTCTAACATTTATTTAAAAAAAAAATAGAACCATAAATGTAATTAAATTGAAAATGATTCTTTTAATTCTTAGTCGCTTGCTTACTACCATCCAATAATGTGTGAGGTCAATTTAAAGTGGTACCTGGTAGATGACTGAAACGTAGCCATCGCTTAAGGAAGCTTCCACTGCTCTTTATGTACGTAAAAGGCTCATCAAAGTAGACAGTAGACGAGCAATGGACTCGAAATATTTAGTTCTGTCGTACTAATATGTAAGTAAAGGTACGGTACGAGTATGTCGACCATCCTTTTTTGTTTGATCAAGCTTCTTTAGAAAATGAACAGTACTTAGATATATAATTAGGTCCATTTTGAGTAGGTAAGTTGATTAACGCTTCTCTTATAAAGCTAATCAATTAATTTTTTCGTATTTTCTTAGTGTAGGACCTCATAACAAAAATACTAATTTTACCAAATGATCTATTTTATGACATACATGGAATAATTTAGCCATTCGTGAAGTTGTTATTATACACACATCAAAAATGCCTATATCGCCGCAATCAACGATTATTATTTTAATTTTTTTGGATCGTTATTGTTTGTCGATTTAGTTAATTTCACTATTTGAACAAAGAATTTTCTTTAAATATTGATTAAAAATAGAAACACAACTGTTAATCAGGATTCCTATAAAAGTGTGTAATGGCGTTTTTACAAAACTATTACAATTTCTGCATCGGAACTAATAAATTGCATCGATATGGAGCGACGCCATCATTTGACACGAGAAGAGATGATGAGAGCCGTCGGAATGTCACAAGCTGCGGAGTAATTGCGTAAACACTATCAGTAGCAATGGGTTTCATTTTGACAGTTCAAGAACATTCATTGCTTTGTTTACGTTGTTGAGCAGACACACTTTTCGAACATATGGAGCAATGGATTAGCAATAAGCTTCAAAATGATTCAAATTGAGAGTAGGTAATAGCGTGCTACGCAATTAGGGTCCTGGTTTCTGGCAACGTACTGTGGCTGTCGCTCTTGGCACTACACAGAGCGTCACAAGCCGCCTCTGGACACCCTATCGTATCACGGGCAGCGTAGCCGAGTGACATGGAGGACGATCTCGCAGACAGGACAGGTACATCCAAAATACTGCTCGACGGAATCGTACCATGACCGTCATGATGCTGGCTACGAGGCTCTACAGCTCTTCAGACTTGCTGATAAGCGACCAAAACATCCGAAATTGTTTACGTGAAGTGGGTCTGACTTCCCGAAGGCCACTAAGAGTTCCAACTATACCTAGCACCCCGCAATCGTAGGGCCCGTTTACAATGGGCTCAATCAATCAACTCAGCCTATTGCAGTCCACTGCTGGACATAGGCCTCTCCCAGACCGCCACAATACCCTGTCCTCCGTCTTCCGCATCTAGTCTACCCCAGCCACCTTCTTTAGGTCGTCCGTCCATCTAGCTGTGGGCGTCCCACACTACGCTTGCCGATGCAATGGGCTCGCGAACACAGAAATTAAGAAGAAGTAGACTGGCTTTGTGTTTGCTTTTCCGATGAATCTCGTTTCGGTATGAGGCCGGATGCAAGACGTACTCGAGTTTGGAGGACCTCTGGACGTCAAGAACCTTTGAAATTTGGTCAGAAAGTTCTTTCATATGAAGGGGAACAATAATGGTTTCGGTTTCGGTGGAAGAACCGATCTCATTTAGATCAGGGGCAACCTCAATGCTCAGATTTATGCGGAGAGGACTGTTTCAGACGTGATCATCCCTTTGCGAAGCCGGTTGTGTGTTTTATTTCGACAATGCACGTCCACACACAGCTAGAGTCGTAACACGCACTCTTGCCGATGCTCGCATCAACGTTCTGCTGTGGACTGCTCAATCGCCAGACAACCCAGTTGATCACGCATGGGTTATGCTCCAAAGAACAGCTCTGCCCAGTATGGATGCCGTGCATACCCCACAGCAAGTTTTTGATTTGTGAGAAAGAACGTGGGCGCCCATTCCTCAAAGTGATTTTGATGAACTGATTTTAAGCATGTCAAATTTTTTTGACGAAATTAACTTAGGTCGATTTCCCACAATTTGCAAAAATCGCAGTTTTTCTTAATTTTTACAAAATATAGGGATCGGACTTAAACATAGGATTTAAAGTAAGAAGCCAGCCTGGAAGACTAGATTTGGTAAATATGAGTTGGATGTTTTTTTTATAGCTAAAAATGTACCTACCTACTTGATCCCTAGACACTTTTGATGTGTACGAGTAGTACCTACATGGTCAAAAATAAAATAAGAAGTAAAATTAAATAAGTGAGTACTAAATCTTTCTGAAAATGAAAAGGAACAAAATATAACAACATTTTTTTTTTGTGTGGTGGCGATTTCTTGTAAGAGATAGGGTATGCACCAGTCTATTATGTTGGCAGTACCTTATTGATACCTAGTTTATTTGTATACCAACCTAACCAAATTAATTGCTACCTTCCTACATTGGTACCGCCATATTGTACCTATTCCAATTTACAATTAGTATTTTCAAATTAAGTGCTATCGGTAATTACCCCTGTAAAGCAATGAGTATGTACCTATATTTATTTAGCATATGCTTACCTAGATACCTTCTTTATTTGCGTGCTAAGCAGCACTTAATTAAAATTGATAAAATTCCGCATCCTGTCTATTTATACTAGAAAGCATACCTACCTACATTGAATTTAAATTTATTTCACATTTAAATTCGATCGAAAATCATAAGCACCGAACCCTTGTTTTTCAACCCAGGCAGTGTAAATAGAGAATGTAGCTTCAACCGATGTTGAATTCTAAACTTTAGAGTTTAGGTCTGATTTTCAAACGTCATAAAGATATGGCACGTAGCGCCCTCTCAGAGCCAGTCAACTGAAAGGACAAACATGTCGTATTCCTGAATATATGAATATCTTACTTATTCCTAAGTATCAACATTCAGTATTATTATTTACCATTTCTTTTACTTAAAATAAAATATTCTTCGTAGGACTTTTGTAAAAGAAAAGAAATATAATTTAAAGGGAAAAAGTTGGATTAACGCCATCTAGCGGTGCATAGTTACCACAGTTTCAGGAAGCTCTTGGCTTAGGATTCATTCCCTGTCTTCTTTCTGTTAGACTTATCATCGTCATTTGGGTTTTATATAAATAGAAAGAGACCAGCAATACCTTTTTTTCTAGTATATTTTAATTAAGTCGCCTTTGTGTGAAAAAACATATAGAAAAAAAAACCCACCAAACCTTAGGTAGGTTTGGTGGGTTTTTTTTCCTCCTCCAGCTCTAGCTATAGAATTCTGTAAAGGTGGGCTCGAATACTGACTTAGATATATCAAATCATTTATTTACAGATGATAATTACATTGAATTTAAAATAGAGCCAGGAAAACGATTTTAGACAGTCAAAACAATAAGGATAGGGCAGTGTATTTTCCTGAACTAGAAAGACGTTATACTAAGATTACCTAAGTACTTAATATACGAGTACCTAGGTAGGTGCCTACCTAAACAGCTTATAAACAATAGAGACAGCTTATAAACAATTTTAACACACATAATATTTACTATGTAGATATTATTAGGTAGGTATATTGTTTTTAATAGGAATTTCTAGAAAAACAAAAAAAAATTAAAACAAGTTAAAATTCATTCATTCATTCATTAAAATTCTTAGAAAAATTACTGTGCTTGTCACTGTAAAGTGAGTGCAAGTGACATCTACAGAAAATTTTCTGAGTGAGATTGGGAAAAATTCACTATTTGTCCAATAAATTTTACTGTATAGCATAAGAATTTTTACTGTGCATGGTAATTTTTCCATTACCACTCAAATGCACTCAGATTATGAGACTGCTCTCCGTGTACTAACCTCGAAAGTCTAAGAATACTAAGTAGGCAGATACACAATGCTAATCGGACCATTTAATCGCAGATAGTTAGCAATTAACGGCGAATATTAATTGTGTCCATAAACTTAGCTTACATTGTATTATTGTAATAAAATCAAGTCCACGCATATAATCAGGTATCTCCTTAATTGGTGGATAAAGAGTCGATGTTAAAGCTATTTTCATACAATGTTATCAAGTGATCAAAGGCATGGAATGAAAATTAAATAATAGTATGTAAAATTAAATCAAGTCTTTAATGGTAATCGATCGACTATAAAAAGTAGGTAGCTACTTATGGGTATATTAAAAGTTACCACCACGCGGCATCAAGGCTGTCTCACTAACTTGTCTTAGGGTAAATTACATGGCGAAGATGCCTCACGGCGATCTCTTGCGGTCGCGGATTAGCTAGGGAGCTAAACCATCCTACGTCGTACCTACGTCGAGGTAGGGACCTCGATGTCACCTTCATGTAAAATAAATGCATGCTAATAGACACGCATGCGCATTTATTTATTTTATTAAAACTTTATGCACAATTAAAAAAAAATACTGCACAAAGGCGGACTTAATGCCTGAGGCATTTTCTACAAGTCAACTTTAGGGTGATGCAGAGACAACATATGGCAGGTGCAACTTAGGGGATAAATAGCTAGGAAATTACTATAAAATACAAGAATTAATAATAATACATAGATGGATACATATATACCTACATACATATAAATAAAATGAACTGTCAGGAGAAAAAATGATCGGTAGAGGAGAAAACGAATCCAGCAAATTAACGTTGGCATGTTACGGCCAACTTCTGACGGATATGTTCACGTGCCTTCACTTTAAATAATAACCGACTGGTTACCGTCCCGATATTCAGAGGGAGCGCATTCCAAAGAAATACCGCCTGGACAAAGAAAGATGAATATGCCAGAACGGTGAGAAGGACATCGTAGAAGACGATGCACGTGCCAAGCGTCGAGGTAAACACCCAAGCAGCCCGCGATGTATGTATGTTTGGCATGTCCCAAAGACTTGTCTTAAAGAAACATGTCTGTTTAGAAGGAAGTTAAAGAAAGGAGAGGAACGACTAACGACTCTTGCCAAGTTACGTGCGGCGACTGAACACGTAAGCGCACCCGAGCCTAATCTGACGGTCTAACTTAGACCGTATAACAGGTTTAATCTTATTACAAACGCTAGTCAACAGACATTTTATCAAAACAGACTAAGACAGTGTAAGAGGCCCTTAAATGTGTATTTTTATTGCAATGAGTAGGTACAAATAACTTAACTGTATAGATAGCTAACTTATTTGTACCTACTCATTTCAATGTCTGGTCTGTATTTACAGGCCAGAATTTTAGTTTAGTGTACGCTGTTTATTTTTTTTTTTTTGTCTGTTTGTTTTTTTTTAGTTTTATTATTATTATTATAAGTTATAAATTTTGTAACTGCAATTTCTTTCTTTTTGTGAAATTTTATAATTTTTATTTTTCAATATTATAGATATATTTGTACGCCGATACTTACGGCTAGACATGACTGGACTTAAATAATTGATTTTAATCTTGCATGCTCTTGTATGTATACCATGTTTAAACAAATAAAGAATATCTTATCTTATCTTATCTAAAAAAAAAAACCGGGTTCAAAGAACAAAAAGGTTCTAAGACATGCCGGTTTCTTTCCTTATAATGTCGGTTAAAAATGACAAACACAATTTTGAAATACCTAAATAGATACTACAAAATTGTTTCATTTTTAGTCTGGGGGCAAACCCAGACAGGCGCTTTACTTTCTGTAAACAACTTTTCCACCACTGCTATCAAAACGGTGAAGGAAAACATCGTGAGGAAACCGGCATGTCCTAGAACCAAAAAAATCGAAGACATGTGACATCCACCAACCCACACTGGGCTCGCGTGGTGGTTTATGGCCCACTCCTTCTCCAAGAGAGGAGGACTGTGTCCAAGCAGTGAGAACATTGTAGGCTGATTATAACTGTAGTCATTTAGTTGAAAATTCAGTTGAAAAATGCCAAAACCTGTAAATATAATTAGGTAGGTATCTAGTGTACAGATAAGATCCAACTTATAAATCTATCAAGCGAATTGGTTATGGCATTATCTATCATGATTGTTCATTGTAGCCGATATTGCAGAATGGTGCAACTGCAAACTCATATTTCATTTTATAAATCACTATGCACTGAAGGTTGTGTACTTACAATATATAAACATAAACTCACTGATTAATGACTATACTTCGACAAACAGACAAGTATCTACCTACCTACGTAAGTAAATGGGTTCCTATTAAAATGTGTAGGTACCTACCTACAAAAAAAAATGTAAATATGTAGGTAAAAAAAGCACGGGTCAATCTTTACTTAACCCTTAATTGCATGATTTTTACTTTTTAAGCAAATTAAATTTATTTGGGCATAACATTAGCTCTATAGTAAGGAAAAAATATTTATAAAAATATATTCATAAAAATACTTTTTTTTTTTTTTCTAAATGGCCTGGTGGAAATTTACCACTTTATGTAATCAGAACGAATCTACTAGGAACAAAATGATTTGAATATCTGTAACAATTGGGGAATCCCCGTGCTCTGTGGAAACGAAAATATGGCATTGGATTGGTTGATGGAAATTTCCATCACGATGCAGTTAATGATTAAATGTCGTTAATAGTTTTCTATGGAGGACAGCAGCGTCTTGGCGATCAGCAATGAGCCATCTGTGAAGATTAAGTTAGGGAATATCATACTAATATTATAAAGGCGAAAGACTGTGAGTGTGTGTGTGTATGTTTGTTACTTCTTCACCACAGAACCGATAAAAGTGGTTAGAAAGGAAATAGTTCCTGATTTGTATTAGAACGCGTGTCGCGGCTTGCCTCCCAACTACATGCAAGAGACCCATAGGAACGTACGTGCACTACACACAATGAGAAACCACTCGATCGCGAGTAAAAGTTTTTGGAGTTTCATTAATATCAGAAAGGACCCATCATCAGCAGGTCAATACGTTTTTAGAGAATAACTTAAATATTTCTCTTTATTAAATCAATCTTACTTCCTTATATTTTTTCTCCAAGTGAATTCAGAACTGCTTTACTAGAATTAATTAAACTACTCCCTGAGGGCATAAAATACAGATATCGTTTATAATGCTAAAGTATTTTTTTTTTTTTGGTACAGGGCCCATATCACCACCCATTGTCATTTTAAATCATAATGTGACAACACAGTGCCCATCTCTAAATAATAACAGCCACACAGGTCGATCGATCAGGTTAAGCTACGCTTGCCGCGGTTGGTCTGTGGATGGGTGACCATCTTTACATACCGAGACCCCTCTGTGCCTCGGAAAGCACGTTAAGCCGTTGGTCCCGGCTGTCATTCGTAGATCTTCGACAGTCGTTACGGGTAGTCAGAAGCCCGAAAGTCTGACAACCAGTCTTACCTAGGGGTATCGTATCACCCAGTAACTGGGTTGTGGAGGTTAGATAGGCAGTCGCTCCATTTAAAATACTGGTATTCAGCTGCATCCGGTTAGACTGGAAGCCGACCCCAACATAGTTGGGAAAAGGCTAGGCAGATGATGAATGTGACAACACATCTGAAATGGAAACATGTCAACAAACTTTTGGAGTCCACTGTTTGAATTAAAATTAAGTTGGAAGGTGTAGCTGTTCCTGCAAAAATGCTACTTTCACATTTAATAATGAGCTCTAACATACAATCTGGAATTATAAACTGTTATATTACGAACATAACAAAAACCCAGAAATCCTCAACGGAGATTTGAATCGATACCCTTATAAATTCTGTGCCTATTCCCGAGATAATCGACAAAGTAACCGGAGTGGCATGCACCTACACTGCGCCCGCGGCCCTACCGGTTATTGTGGACACGCCGCCTCCTCGCCGATTAGCATATAAATGAACCGAACCGAGACAACTTCATATCACACCACCAGAATAACAAGACCTCCCCCCCTTTCCACACAACACCACTAAAACACCAACCAACGAAAATATCATGTCTCTACCTCACTGGACGCATTACAGTTTAAATGTGGAACTCGCTTCCATTGGCCGGTGTCAACCCTGCGTCCTCTCGGAGCCCTGTAAATCCGCGCGCGCGCACCTCTGCGACGATAATTTTATGAATAAATATATAATAAATATTGACAGTATTTTATACTTTCTACTGAATTTTTATTCCGTTCTGATATCTTAAGCAATGATATTATGGCAACAATGTACATACGTTGGCAGTACAAAGTAAATATGCGGCTGTAATGAAATCAGTGGTTTAGTATTATTGAAGGTTCGTGTTATGGGTATGTTAGCCTCAGAACTATGCACCGACTTGTTAATATTCAATAGTCATCTTGTTCATATCGTACTATATCGCTAAGACTGGCATTTAGGTATCCATGTTAGTTGATATTCAGAGTTGTGTTTTTCTCTTCGTTTTATTAGTGTTTAAACGGGTATAAAATGTTGACAGACATTGCAGGATAAAACTAATTTATTGTATTTATAATGCTGCATTTAACGTAAGCGGGTAGCTAAGCAGGTAGGTACGGTTGGCTAAAAATAACTTATTTAGGTGGGAAATATTCATTTTTAGGCTAATAAATCTAAGAGTTAATAATACCTAGAACAATCAACCCTAAAACAATTACGTATTCTATCAAACGCATCGGAGACTTTTTTTAAATATTGCAGAGAAGCTTGTTTCGAAAAACTGTAAGCCAAAAAGTACATAATAAAGCAGACATAAGTAAAAAAAAGTACTTAACTACTACACTATTACCTACCTATTACCTTTACTATTATTAGTAAAGGTAAAATTGAAATTCTTACATAAATGTTACAAAAAAGTGAAAAAATTCAATATCAGACCTCAAAATCCTAAAAAACGGTTCAATATAACGAAACATTACACTTTGACCATTTCAGGCTTTTATGGTCACACTTTCGTAATAATCAACTGGAATCCAGCCGTGAATAACCCTTAATCGCCGAAAACCGTGCGACAATCATTTTGGGTCGAAATAACCAAAATTATGCGTTTTCTCAGCATCTGCTACCAAGAAACAACTCTGCACGCGCTGTTTTTTTCTTAATTGCTTTTTTTATGTAAAAAAGCGTGCAAAATACAGCGAAATGAGACAAGGCACAGTTACTCGGTGTTAACTTTAGCGTTGATTGCTGCCCGCTCCGACGGTAACAGGTTCAATTGCTTTGCGTTTTCAGTTTACTGAGGCAACTTCTTTAACCATCTCACATTATGTTGATAAAACCAGATCATATCTCTATCAGACCTAGAGGTGAAATATATTAAAGTTTCGTTTATATAAAACTATTATATGTACCTAAAGTACATAGTAAAAAAATAAAGCACTTGGATTTCCAAATCAGTGCGTGTTTCAATCAATTTCCCATACCAACGCAAATTCTATTTTATTAGGGAGCTAAAAAAGAAAATTTACACATGTGGGAAATTGGGGCGCTAACCGTTTATCAGATAATGTAATTATGTTCGGGGCGCTTCGGGACACCTCCACTTCGAGTAATTGAGTGTGCCCTCCGTACCTCACGCCTGCTATTAGGCAAATCGAATCTCCGTCCCTCCAAGGCCTCCCTCCCTCCCCGGCTGGATGAATATGTGAACGAGCTTCCTCTTGGCGTCGAACCAAGGATTCAATTTGCGGGAATGTAAATAAAACGCTTGGCTTGAGTTTGGTATAGATAGGTAATAAGTCTATACCGACTTAGCCATTTGTGCGGTTTTAGTCTTATCATATAAATTGTGAATTTAGCACCTAATTGAACATGCAAGCATTTTCATTGCATTCTTATTAGTGGGACCGATAGTGTATACACTAGATATTTAAATTATACTAGCAGGATAAACTATAAAACAAGCACGTTTACACTTCAACACGTGAAAGTTAAAAAACTAGTTTTTTCATTTGAATCATTGAGTAGGTAGGTAAGTACTTTTGTAATTAGTAAGAAAAGAGCTCTTTTTCGTCTTTTGTAAATGCTGAATAATTTTACAATCAACTTCGTTATTACGATAAAGTTAGTAAGTACACCCGCTATTAGCGTAGTCTTGCATGCATTTTACATAAATTGTCTTTCACACCTCCTAAGCCAAAAAAAGTGTGTAAACCAAAACAGCAAACGATATAAATTTAGATAAAAACTTAATAAATAAGCTATAGCTTTATTAAGTAAACCCCGACGCTAAGTGGCGACGTTGGCACACCGCACATGCCGAGCGCCATCTAAACGTTTACCTAAAAAAGTTGCAACCAAACTTTGATCTCAGCAAAACTTGATTTCATTCGCGAGTTATATTCGATCCGAATGTTTGTTTGTGTTGCGAATAATAAAAGTATTGAAAGTGCAAAAACATGTGTTGTCTCGTTCTGTCGGGTAGTTTCGTCCTCTTTCCGCAGGCAGAGCGGCCGGCACGTCCGGGGGCCATAACGTCGTTTGATGTTCTGCTCTCCAATGCTGGTAGAGGCGATATAAGCAAGATGTACGGCTGCGCTCTCGGTGACGCCTATATTTCCTAAACATCTTTCGGTGTTATAATTTCGAACGACGTAACCTTGTGAGGGCGATATTACCGTTTCTTGTTCGACTACATTTTTTTTCTTAGTACGTTTATGCCCTTCGTAGCAAGCGTCTATGAAATTGTGTAGGCTGTGTAGCAAGCTGTGTGGAGATTTTTAAGCGCAGTTAGGTGAGTTTATTTGGTTATTGGTTATTCAAATAAATTATCTCGTGGTCATCGCAGGACCTACTTCGTGTGTGGTAAATGCCAACGGTTTTATAAAAACAAGATTTTTTTTGTACCGCACAGCTGAAGTGGTTTTCTGCTGTTCTTATAAATCCTTAAAGTAAAGCTAAGGCAAGTAGGATACTAACTGATGTTTGTATTACAAATTAAATGCATAGCTGTGTAGGCATTGTCACTTATTGTATGGTTGTCTTTGATAGTATTATTTAGGCCACGTGTATGTGGGCGTTCGTGCGTCTAGAGAATTGCGTAAATGTCACACGCGCTGTCTGCTGACATAGAATTGAGTAAACAGGTATCTCAAGTAACATTATTACCTATATTAAATTAGTTAATTGATTATTCAACAAAGCAACTGTTGAATAAGGTGGTTAATCCAGTGCAGCTTTCATGAAATAGTCTACAATTACCGCAAAACCTCGCTTTTTGGGGGTTAGTTTTTAAACCCTCGCAGATAGTAATTGTATTTTGCGACTAACTAATAGATATAGTTGGTAACAGATAACAGTTCTATCCTAAATTGTGTTCCTCATACTTAATCATATTCCACAGAATTTAGCCGTTTTCCTCTGACAAGAAAAACTTCGCTACCAATTTTCCGCATTTCCGCGCGCACCATTACAAGGTTACATCTTATAAAAATATGCAACACGGCGGCGGTACGTTACCGAGCGGATACCAATTCTATCAACAACCCATAAACCGCAACCTTTCTTTGTCTCGCCTCTTAATGCTATCGTGTTCTCGAGTGAGATAGAAATCTACAAGTTTAATGGGCCGTTACGCGAGAAAAAATCAGTCTGCATTCGCGAGCGTAGATACGCGAGTGATAGTGGCAAGACGGAAGGGTACTGGTGGTCTGGTGCAATAGTGCAGTGCTTCCGATGGGTCGGCGGCGGCGACTGCAACGCGACTTGTTGCTATGCGACGGCAACCATCGACACGTGAGTGTTATACCTATACTATATATCTGTGTAACTCTGCGTCCTCGACGCGTCATCGTTTCATGCTTAACATAGTAACACTGAGCTTGCGACCAGCGACCACTGTCGACCGGTTCTGAGTCAAGATAACCTTCTTCAGTCGTATTCTATGTATGTACTCGGTTTCCAGTACGTCATTGCATTACATTATGTCAAGTGTTGTCAATAAAGATTGATAACGCCGACGAATAGCGTTCAGTCACCTTGCCATTGTGTAGATACCTAAGTTTTATGACTGTATAAGTCAAGTTTCATAGCTGGATTGACACAATCATACCTATAAATGAAATGTATGTACGATAATTGAATTAAATTTGCATTCTTCATTTATATATCAGTACATAGCTATAAATATAGTGGTTTTAAATATAAATGTTACCGATTGGCACGATGTGGGCGCATTTATTTGTACCCACTGCATTGTAAACATAATTACTGTGACTAAATAAAGTGCAAGATCACGTCTCTTTATGAATAAAATATAGTTGTTGTTGTCATTGGAAACTATTCTAACAAACTGATTGGAATCTTGGCAATTAATGCAGTTGTTGAATGCCAAGATTTAAATCTTGAACCACATAAATATTTAGTAACGTGGCTGAAGTAACTGGCTAGTCAGATTGAATAATTTACATAACTTTAGTTATTGTCTGTGGTATTTTAGATACCTACCCTGTATAGACATTTAATTATTTTATATATACTGAGTTTCCCACAAAGAATGACCACATATAGTTAGTTGAATTAATTGTTCCACGTAGTTGCGCTATAGTTTGATTCTTAATTTTATGAATTATATGACTAATTAATTACTTTTACTAAGAAAAAGCTGATTAAATAAACCGACAGCAACCATGCAATTGTTCTATAACCGTAACACCCTTTGACAAACCCCATTGTTATGCAAATCTCCACAAAGGGTTTGTTCTAAATCGTCCTTTCATACTTTTCACATCTCAACTTTCACAAAATTACCATAACAACATGCGCCGGAATCTGTTTGAAAACAATTTCTTTTAAACGATTCGAGAGGGTCGTTGTCGACGTTTCCGTGTATTGATGCTTATTTGCATAAAAATGTCATCGAACGCCAGCTTTGGAGCCCGATAATAATCTTAAAAGTCTCGATAAACATTTTGGAGTTTATACTTTTAATCCAATGGTCTCTCTCGGTACTGTATCTGGTTAATAAGCTTAGTTCTTTATTGGTTCAGGTGCTAAGAGTCGGGCGTAGAACCAATTAAGGAACTGGTTTAAATATATAAAGGCGTTGATGGGAAAATATATTTACTAAAAGTTTTTAAAGGCAAGAAATATAATACTGATAATATTATAACGTTTTTACTTGCCTTTTTTGTCAAGGGATTACTCATAAATGAGCATCATGCATAGATAGATACCTACCATGAGAGAGTGATTATGAATGTTACACGCTACATAATTAAAGTAAACCTTCAGAATCGAATGATTTCAAAAACATGATCTCTTATAGAGATTTTAATACCTGCACTCGTGATTTTAATTTGAAAGGTTCTCAGGAAATCATTTCAGATAAGTGATAATACAAGCAAGCTTCAATCATTTTCAGACTCTTTCGATTAACTTCCAACCTACTCAAATTCATCCAATCATAGAAATAAACAACCATCACGTCCGCTGTCCATCCTCCGTCTGTAAGTAGTTTCACTACATTTACATAACAAGGGGCTGTGGTCCTAAGTAGCGCAGTCCCGTACATTTGCCTTGGAGATGTGGACACGAGTGTCTTGAGTGAGTCAGGAATGTGGATGATAGCTTTGGGGTTTTGGTAGAGTTATTTTCTTTGATTTTTGTGGTTGAAAAATGCGTAGGTATGTAGGTAAACAACTGTTTTTGACCCTTGGGTGTAAAAATTATTTATAGAAATACGAGAATGCCATTTTTGTCAGTTAAGAGACTAAAATATATTATTTTGAAATTAATTTATGATGATTTAGTACGATGTTCTTACTTTTATCACGACCAACGAAATACATACGTGTCTTCTGTAGTTTTATTTGGTTAATATCATTTTTATAAAATACCTAACAATCTCTTTTTGTATAAAAAAATAACTGCTTCGATCTTACTTCAGTCAAAACAATAAAATTCTCGCCATTTTTTCCATGTTATGTAAATTAGAATTCCCAGTTCTCGTAAAAAATATAACAAGTTAGAAAGTGTGTCTCGGAGCTTTACTCAGCACTCGGCAGGGGTGGCTATTTACATGCAAATCATTTATAGATGGGCAAACTTCCAGTCTCTAGTCTCCGTTAACTTTGAAAACACAAACAAAATGTTGTTGACGTTCTTCGAAGATGGAGGTCCCTTGTGATTTAAATAAAACAAAGTTTTTGAGTGACCTCTGGCTTGTATTAATCTGTGGGTGTGTGATGCAACCTCTCTTCAGTGGTTACTCTGTGTTAATTGGAAGTGTTTGTATAAAATGGCAGCAAATTACTACAGTGGGATAAGGAGATTTGAGTAGAGTGGTAACAAATAATTGAAGTTTATTTTCCCAGCTTTTATATGCTTTAAACACAACAGGTACCTATAATTTACTTATCTGAAAGGTAATTGCATTTAAACCGGAATTTCAAACAGGTATTTTATCACTGAATACACAAATGAGTAGATGGGTGCATAATCTATTACCTGTTCAGTACTTATTTGTTCTGATACCTAAACGTCAAGCGATAAAAACATACAAAATAATTTATTCGGCATTAGGTATTCATAAAAATGGGCTTGGACTTTTTTAAACTAAACGACATATGTATAAGCATGTTTATGATCTGATAAGATCATAAGCATATAGATTGAGAATAAATCACCCCGAACAAGTATAAAAGATAAATCTAAAAGCATTGTTTAACAGATTAATGGGGCAATGATTTTCCTAAAGCCTTTGACTGTGTTCAACATGTTATGTGGTACAATAAAAAGGTACCAACTATGGTTACTTATAAAAGTAGACAACCAGACTTTACATCCCTTTAAAAGAAGATGTATCTTAACGATTTTATAAGAATAGACAAACTTTAGTTTCTATTATTTCAAAAGAAATTTTGCAGGGTACCGTAATCGGTCTATTTTTGATCCACATCCAGATAGATGGAACAAATGGCTGTTATGATAACTCTTTCTAGTATCCAAATCATAGAACCAGTTGTAACATAACATCAATTTCCTAAGCTGCTGCATTAATTAATAAAATTATAAATTCATTATTTCCTGCATAATGAGGGATAATTAACTTATAATCAAATTCATTGTCATTTAAATAGGTAGGAGTATTATAAGATTTGTGTGTGTTTAAATATTCTGATTATTTAAATATTAAAGACAAAAAGCTTGACTTATATTTTGAAGCGAAATAAAAAAATATTCAATAAAATAATATATTTTTTAGGATATCATCATTATTAGGCTATGCCACTTTACTAATCCATGAATGTTAAATCGTGAAGTTTTTTAAAATGATTTAAAATAATGTGTTTTGTATATTTATGCGAAGTAAGATAATTTATGAATAATATTAGTTACCGTGTGACGGAATCCAAGTAATGTTAATGAGCACTACATTTAGCAACAATGTTGCTTACTCAACATATAAATAAGTTGTGTGGGCCTAAACTACGTATATGTTATATTAATCAGTACCTAGCTACTAATTACTAGAAGCTAAGGATCCATTAGTTTTATGGCAAAAATATGATAAATGATTATTGCTGTAAGTAGCTTTGTTCAAACACTTTTACTCGTCAATCATATTTTTTAAAACTAGAAGAGGCCGGCGTTTCCTATGTGACTAATCTGATTAGAAAAACCGAAACAAACTCAGACGTCACAGTCTCTTTTAAAGTCCAGACATAATGTAGGTCAGATACCTAATAACTCGTTTCGTTTAAATTAAAACTACGGCAATATAATATCAAAATGAATTCATTCATTTCTTTATTTTTATTTGAAACTAACACAATATGCTACAAAGCCTGTTTTCTTTATCAAAATATGTTGGTCTAGGACATACATATAAATAACTATAAAATATAACATCAGTATGACTATTGATTCAGTAATAGGTATTGAAGACAAGTAAATCTCTATTTCACAAACTAAGTCTGCATTTACACAAATATAATAAATACCAAGCAAATATAAAATCAACAGTACCAAAGCTACAATGTTTTAAACTAATTAGATGCAAAACGATGTGGCCATAATTACGTATCATTTTCCATCGCATGAGGCGCTAAAATAAAACTAAATACAATTATAAAAAACACACACGCGATTCTCAATTAAACAGCGCAAAGAAAAGGAAAAAAATAAACTTGGAATGTGTTTTAAAGGGCAGCGTCGTCGAAATATAAAGTTGTATGTAAATACCTTGATATCAGCAGAAGCATAAAATCTATAAAGAAGTGGGCAAGTGGACGATGCAACGTTGTTGCCGTATCGTCGACAATGTCATCCCTGTCTCTTAAATTGTCGGATAAAACCCGAGCCACGGTATCGTTGGATCGACTTTAGTTTCCTTTATGAATACCAACCAGCCTGTCTTGTACTTATAACACATTTATTTGGAATATATTCTTGTTTATTCTCGGTTGCTTCTCAATGTTGTTTTTTACCTGTTGATCTTATATGGTGGAGATATAGATAGGCTTGTTTGTAAGTAACCTTTATGTAGGATATTATATGTAGGTTCTTGAGCGAGATGTCTTGTTGAGTTTTTTATATAAAGTTTATTTGTTGTGGAAGTTTACTTTGAATTTTCATCAAAGTTTTTAAATACTAAGTAGTTGCTGTTATTTTATTATTAATATATGCCCTGATTTTTATTATAGTGACCAAAATCAGGCCCTTTAGAGAAAATTATGGGTGTTTTTGGCCATAATAGGTCTTATTTGCTGAGTAGGGCTGAGGAAGGCTTTCATCAGTTCCATCTATCAGAAGAAATAACTACACTGGGCCGCAAAGAAAGCGGGTCGGTAACGTAAACCTTCATAACTTCCAAAATATTGCTAGCTTTATGAATAAAGACTGTATTATAGAAAATTTTATGTTGCCTAAATCAATGCCTAAAAGTTAACGATTATGAAGTTTATTTTGAATACAAGTACCTAAGTTACGTAAAAATGACCATTTTTAACAGATTTCGAAAAATGTGCTGCGGTACTAAATATGCAATATTTACACATTTCAGTATTTTGTATTTACACCACGAGCTGTTAATACAGCTGTTATATGGCTTGGCATGCTTTCCATCAGATTTCTGAGCCGATGCTGAGGAATATTCTCCCATTCCTCTACCAGTGCTTCTTTCAGTTCACGAAGCGTGAATGAAGGAGAATTTCGATGGCGTACACGTCGTCCCAGTTCGTCCCAGGCATGCCAAATGGGGTTCAAGTCTGTGCTGCGTGCTGGCCACTCCATACTGATAGCCACATCTTCAAGGTAGTCAAACACTATCCGAGCTGTATAGGGACGAGCCTTATCTTGCATAAGGACGGCGTTCTGAACTATGTTTACTAAAAATGGCCAACATACTCATTTAACACTTCATTCACGTATCTTTCTGCAGTTAAAGTGCCATTTTCTATTACCACGATTACCGCTCGGTGTGGATTTCTGATGAAATTCTAGCCCAACCGTGTATGGAGCCTCCGCCGTATGGCACTTTCTCTTCAATGCAAGCTTGGTTATGCGCTGTCCTGGTCTTCTGTAGACTCTTGCCGCCCATCGTGCGTCTATAGCCTAAACCTCGACTAGTCCGAAAACATTACTCTTGACCAGTCAGACAGACTAAAATTCATGTGTTCTCTAGCGTAACTCAGCCTTGAAATTCTATGCTACCTTTCAAGTTTTGGACCATTTGTAGGTCAAGTGGCTTCAAGTTTGCTTCAGCAAGATGCCGCCTCAGTGTGCGTGCTCAGATTGCTCCTTTCAGTCCGCAGAAGGTGATTTTTGACATCAACAGCCGTTTGAAAACGATTTCTCAACATTGTTGACAATATGTATCGATCCTCCCGCACTGTTGTGGACCTTGTTCGGCCTGTTCCTGGTCTGCGAATATTGAACCCAGTCTCTTTAAATTGATACACTAACAGTTCTCGCTGTGTAACGCTGACTGCGCCCGTCTTCAAGCATTGTCTGAATTCTGGTACACTCTTCAGAGGTTAGTGGCATGTTTTTAATTGAATTTGATCAGAATAATGAATTTCTGCACAAGAAATGCCATATTTATATACAGCAACAAAAGTAACAAATGGTTTTAAAGTTGATCAAATTTTAAAAATCGTCTTTTTTTATTTATGGTTTTTAATACAATCACCAGAAATAAATAATAAGGTTTTAATTCTTCTATTTTATTTATTTATTTTACCATTTTATTCCATAAGAAATCTCTTCCAGCATACCTGCGATAGGAAAATAGATAGAGAGATATAGACAGTGTGTGAAAGAGTAAAGGAGACAAAAAAAATACATAAAATCGAAATCAATTATTCATTTAATAAAATTAAACAAATACTATGAGAATATACATACATAAAAATAAGCATACATACATAGAAACATATATACATACTTCTTAAAATAAATATCACGTAATCAAAATAATAAATACACACACAACTATGAAGTGGAAAGATAGTGTCCTTTTACTCTTCTTTTAAAAACTGCAACAGTTTGGCAGTCCCAAATGTCAGGCGGTAGTGAATTCCACAACCACACCGCGTGCACTTTGAAGGAGTAGGAATAGGAGTCGGTGGAGTGGGGAGGGGACTTAAGAAGGTTTTTAAGTTGCAAACTGCAAGGCGCATCTGAAGGACGGGCCTAGGAAAAACGCTCCCGCAGGTAGGGTGGTGCTTTAGGATTGTGAAGGAGATTGAATAGCAGAAACAATATCCGAGAGTTCTTGCGAAGGTGAATGGGGAGCCACTTGAGTATCTTGCGAAAGTTGGAAACGTGATCATACTTTTTAAGGTTAAAAACAAAACGAATACAGATATTTTGCAAACGCTCAAGTTTATTTAAAAGCTCCTCGGTGGCATCCAAATAACAGGAGTAATGAAAAATGGGCTGAATAGCAAGAGCAAGAGAGATTTTGGGGTTCAAGGGCAAGAAGCCCTGGAGACATTTCAACGAATGGAACATGTAGTGCACTTCTTCCTATATTTGTGATAAAATAAACTTGACTTATGTTTTTATTTTAAAATGATTGCTCGAATGTTTTAAAAGTTATCGCATTTTTTATAACCGTCCGGCTTTCTTTGCGGCACTGTGTATAATGGTCTAAGTAGGAAAAGTCATTGTCAAATTTATACATGTCGCAAATCCTATCACCCAAGAACTTAATCAACAAGTTTATTAATGTCTCCTCTGTCTTAGCTCCGTGTTACTTACATTGTTGTTACAACAATAATTAACTGCTACCCTTCTGAACCCTTAATTAATATTGTCGCCATCAGTAATAGGACAATTGAAACGGGACCCTCTCCTGTCCAATGCAATTGAATAAATTGTAATATATAGACAGATATAATCAAATAATAGTTATGGATGTCCAGTTCGTTGACCCTCATCAATTATTCAAGTGTGTGTATGTATTTGTACGTACATAGCTATATCGTGGAGGTCATCTGTGTATAGATACGAGTAATATCATGGAAAGGAAAGTTTTGATTCTTGAATCGATTCTAACATAATGTTTTCTTTATTTGGGATTTCTTTCAAGTTAGACTTAATGAAAGCGATATATATTTTACTATATAAATATATCAACACTTTAGATGAAAAATAACATTCACTAAAATAATTTTTTGTTCAAATTTTTTCGTGATTTCAATAAGTAATGAAGGCTTGTTGAAAACTCCTTTACCTAAAGCTTTTCTAACTTTTGTTTCTATTTTCTTTAAATTATTGTGAGAAGGTATTATAATCATCTATTAATGAAAGCTAGTGATTGGTATCTATAAGCTGTATAGATTAGTAAATTGTAAACCTCTACTCTATTAGGTTTCGCTCACAAAGAATTTAATAAGCTCAACGTAGAGCTGTAATATTTATCTTGACATAACGCCTATATTCTCCAAAGGGCTAAGCAGAGATGTATAATTAGATTGTTTCAACAAAAGGTTACATTTCTCCAATTACTAACACACTAGAAAACTATTCTGCCAAAAATACGTTTCCCAAATCCACATTAATTAAATCCGTCAAATTCCGTAACTGAAACCTAGTACCTACGATAAAGTTACTACTATAGCATCAAGATAGCTCGTAAGTACTTACTCGTGTAGTATTACATTTGTTATGTTGTACAATCAACAAAACAGATTGCTGTGCAGGCAAGAAAAAAGGTTCTTGACACTATGCAAATATTACTAGTTCTTTCTTATACTTTTTAAATATACATAAGACAAAATTAGGCTAACGATGTCAACATTTGACTAAGTACCTAAGCCTCCTCACTTATGGCAAAGGGTAGCTTAGATAGTCATATCTTATGAAGTAGTGTGGCGACCATGTCCCAGAAACATGCCATCTCAAACCCACCTTCAGAAGGGTTATGTCAAATCATTGTGTCTCGTGTAAGCCAGAATTTACAGTGACGATCAATCTGAAAGCGCTGAAACAATGCAGCTGAGTCAGTTCCATAAAAACTCAAGTTAATTGTTTTGAAACGAATATAGACTGTGGTTGTAGATATGATAAATAGGTACCTGCCTGCATAGCAATCTCTGTTGTAGACTGTACAAGCATCTAATAGTCGTATAGCATCTAAGAGTCAGATGTACTCCAGGCGATGTCGTTGACCGCTGTGTCGGCGTCGCGTCATTTTTATATGTTGTTGTTACGTCACTGATTTACTGCTTTTGGCTCAGGACCAATTAAAATTGTGTATTTTGAGCTTGAAGGTTTAAAACACGATAGACCGTATTAATTATCTACATTGTATGTATTATTTTCATAATGCTTTGCTGTCCAGTGAAGACTTATCTAATTTTATCTTTGGATTGTCCTTTAACTTACTTATTATTTCAACCTTTGACGCTCAATAATAACTATTTATATGTTGCTCAATTTGTATCCAATACACTTTATCAGTGAGCTTTTCATACCTGTAAGTTAATTAACTGGCTAATTAAGTTGTCATCCACCAACTATATATTTACCAAATAAATTCCCATGGACTGGACATTCGTCGATAATCTGATGCAAATACGGGAGTTGAGGCTGCAACGCGCATGAGCACTCCGCATATCCGATCGTAAAACTGTTACAGCCGCGGAGGCTACCCCCATCGCACCTACCCCTTAACTTCAGCCCCCTTCCCGCCCCGCGGACTGGGGTGCACCCCGCACACGCCCGGCGCGCGTCTGCAAACCTCTTTGTTTTTGGCAATACCTCTGAGGGAACTAAACCCGGACTAGTCTTAAGACCCTTTAATAGCTCTCTCTGTGGCAGGAAATTTCCTCTTTTGTTTTGCCAAAGGGTTGAGTTTTCCACACCCGAGATAGATTGATGAATTTTAATGAAATGATAATGGCAGCGATGAGCATATTGTGTTGAGAGAACGTTGGGGAATATAATTATATATAATTGGGTGGTATTTTTTGTAACATGCTGCTCTTAAACATATATCTTGCTCGAAAATCAATGTTTGAACTGGAAAATCTGTCATTTTTATTAGTTATATATTTTTAATATACCTAAGTTTTTGATGCAGGTGAAAATGTATACCATAACAAAAAATATTGTTGAACTTTACTTTTTTAATTTCAATTACTAGCGATTTTCATTTTAATACCTATGCCTAAGTACAAACTGAAATTCAGTAGGTATGCTAAAGTCTAAAATAACTATATCCTGCATATCAGACGTCCATAAAAATAAGTAGGCAGGTACCTACAGACACATCCGTCCTTTAAAACGTGCGAATAAAGCCGTCCCTTTAAAACAGTTTGTTATTCAGAAGTCGTAGGCAGACGGCAGGTAGCGTATATCTACATGTAGGCATGTAGGCTATAAGAGAGATGACGTACACTTTTCCGAATTTGCAGGACCCAACAGGCCGAGCATTTACTGTGCAGTGGCGGACAAATTCATTGACGTATCTACTGAAATTCTGAAATTACATTGAAATAAAAAATGCGGTAAAATCTTACTAAAACTTTTTCAGTTACTAAAGACAAAGAAAGTAAAAAATAGGTATTTTCATTATTTTTTACTTTGAAAATATCATTTTCAATTTCTGAATAATGTCACAATGGTTAATGATAATGTTTGTTTACAGTTGTGGTAACATGATGAACTATCATTATAGCTAATGTAAGTAATACTTATAGATAAATTATACAGAATGATGTCTAGTGAGTAACAACATCAATGAATTATTGGTAACACATAGGTACCTATTTGACATAAACCACTCACTGTAAAGTTGCCAACAAAATGTTAAGTAAATATATCTAAGTTACCTGTAAGTACATAACTAAGTAATTAGACTGACAAAATGATCTCAATCAGAATCATCTTAGATTGCAGTATATTTTATAATGTACAGCAAAACACTTTAAGTGTCTCAATCCAACATAAAATCAATTCTAAGCTCACATTTCTACAAGGCATTATCCTCTTTTCGCAATATCACTTACTTAAAATAAATCATAAAGGCGTGTCATTTTCCTGTCCGCCAGTGCAGTAGGGACGTGCGCTGCGAATACAAATGGTGTCAGGTTGATTGTGCCCGAGGTTGCGATCGATCTGATACACGGAGACGTGTCGATGTATACCTACGTGTGAGTTCGTTTGAAAGTGTTGCCAGACGATGGCTCTTTTTTATAATTGGCTTGTAGGGTGTGTTTGTGTGAATGTCTGGAAGAGGGAAAGTGGGTAGGATTGTGAGTGAGCTTTAAGTGTATTTACAGTAAGTGATTCAAGTGTATGATGGCTTAGTTGATAAGAAGTGTAATTTGGTGTAATTATCGATTCAATTTTTTTTGTCTCCTTGTCTGTTATGTCTGTATCTACTTAGTTTTCAGTAGAGCCGTTCCTACGGAAATAAAAAAATCATGACTGTTTCCAAAATCTTTTATCTCCGGATACAATGAAGAAATATGAATAGTAGGTACCTACAATATTGTTTAGTTTCAAACATCAGAGATATTCTTCTCTTAAGATAAGTACTAAAAAAATCTCCAAAAAAAATGCCAAGGTCGACGATAATTAGGTATACACATGTCCAGAAAAAAACACAAGGTTAAAAATACATTCATACAAATTACTAAATAAAGCGTGTGTAACTAGGTCTAAAAGAACTAACTTTTTATGTCTATACAGTCATGGTAACGTAATCTATTTATAGAGATAAATTCCATCTCTTGTCTCACCAGGAAAGTAATGTGACCATGCAATATGGAGACAGTAGACATTCTAACTAACTATTAGGGTAATTATGGCGCCGAATCTCCTGTTCACAAACTAAACTGAATTTAAGTTCAGTGCATCTTTTTCTTTCTATCTCATTAAAAAAAGGACAGAAGATAAATATTAGTTTAGTCCTGTCAAATTAAGATACTCCATAGACAAGTTTAGACGAGATTAAAAATATGGCTACTACTCATAAAAATACGTCAATTTACATCAGGCGCTGTCTAATTTGACAGCACTAAAGCAGGCCTGTGTGTGTTTGTGTGTTTGTTACTTCTTCCCGCTCAAACGGCTGTATCAATTTTGATGAAATTTGGCACACAGATAGTTTATAACCAGAATTAACACATAGAATACATTTTATCCCGATTTTCTTACGAGATTGAGACTTATGCGGGTGAAACCGCGGGGCGCAACTAGTTCTTCAAATAAAAGTTATCGGACCATGAACCCTAAGTCTAGTACGCAAGCTCAGTCTGTTTAAATGGATGATAAACTAAACTTTAAAAGCAAAGCTTGTACTTACACTTAATTATTATTAAGTTTGGGTTTGGGGAAATTCAATAGTGAGTTGATTTACTGAAAAGTAACTGAAATTATGAAATATTTCTGCAACTTGTAGGTAAGTAGGCAAGTAGGTGATGTACAATGTTGGCTCCAAGATCTGTTTTTAGCCTTAGAATAAAATCGCTTTTGTATTTTATTTATCAGATGTAACCTCCAGGTTTTAAAACGTTAAAAAGCTCAAAGTAACATTAGTAATCAGAAATAAATAAAACTAGAGAATGTTGGTGCTACTGAAATGTTGTCTTACCAACCAGGATACCTAAAACTCTGCTAAAACATTTAGAAAAAGTTAATGCTTGTGTGGTAAAGTTCACGCTTTCAAAACTCATAATTTCATACTTGCTTACATAATTAAATAATTTCATTCATTTATTTCAACAGTTTCTATCTTAGCTAAACTCTTAAGTGTTGATCAGAATATCATGTTCAATAATCCAATCCTATTAAAAAGTCCGATCCCAAATCCGGTAACATTTTTTGTGGCAACACTACTTCATCCATGTCGTGCGTGGACTTTAACAAGAGCTGGGACAATGTCGCATTCCAAGAATGTCTCTACCTAGTAGGCGTATCTTTACATCTATTGTACCTATTCGCGTAGAGATAACATCGTGACTTAACCTCTTGTGTCATATTTACTACGCGTGTTTTAATTACATACTCTACCATGCTCTACGTAGAGACTATGTAGAGCATGTATTTATACCTAAACTTGTTAGAGATTAGTGTATGTAGTCTGACTTATAATGTAAACAAGTCATGACTTTGTATTTGAGTAACGTTTATGTACTGTTGAAAGTTTATTCATTATCGTACCTAATGCAGATGTAACAGTAGGTAGGAAGGTATTATTACTATGATTTTCAAGAAGCAAATATGTGCATTTAAACTATAAATATTTGTATACAATGCTGGTTGTTACATTCTTATCTCTGGTCATGAGTAAGTGGATAGATAGCTGCCTAACTAAATACTCTTTCTTATTGAACTTAAACATACTTTTATTTAGAACATAATGAATTTCACAAAAGTATGTTAAAAGCGTGTGGGATTATTTTGAAAACAAAAGTAGCGTCTTTCCATGTAGGTATTTAATTCATTCAAGCCATTCATTCTAAGAGTTTACGACCTCGGCGCTAGATACCTACTTTATAAATAGGTATGCAACTTTGTAGTAAGTATCGTAGCGTAGGCAGGGGTACAAGTAAGCGTGGCACACCCCGTACAAACACAGTGCCAATTGAGGCGCCCAATACCCAATTGTTGATCATTAGCCACTAATCCGTCTCATATTCAATCAATACCCAAAACTTTACTCGCACACCTCCACCCCTCTCGCCCCTCGTCGCGCGACATTTAATGACACCCGTGCAACGACCAACACACGCCATTATAGCCTCTGCTCTCACCACGTAAGGGCCACACTCCCCTGAACCCGCCCACCGCGTTATATAGCACCGAGGATCTATAAAAGTTACGTCTGTAATCTAACATAAAACTCGGGCCGTTTAGATGCGAACGCGGCCACGGACACATCTCGGCTCGCTCCGTACTTTTACCGAAATATGAAGGTGTTTTTTGTGTGAATACTCGGGTTTTTTCGTGTAAAAACAAGGCTATATTGTTGGTCGTCGGTGTAGTGGCGCGGACGTGAACGGGCGTCGTCGCGGCGCGCTCGCGTGATGTGATATCACCAATTTTGACGTTTGCACGACGTACAAAAACAATTTGTGAGTACTGAATTTTGAATATTTTACGCGGAACGACGCTCTACGAGTGTTCAAAAAATTATTTCTGATAGATGTCGCTTTGTTACTACAGCATGGTATGTTTTCAACGCTTTTGTGTGAAACTTTCAGCCGGTTTTTTGATTAACACGTGATTAGTGACTAAAAATGACTCATTTCTAACAAATTCTATCCCTAAATAACTGCATCAGGCCATTTGTCACTGGATTATAATATTTAAGAGCGGTATTCATAAATAAAATCAAAGGAAAAGTCTGATTTATCGTCAAAATATATTTTCCCGGAAGTGTGTCACATTTTCCAAGCATTTATGAACGAAACTCTGTTTTCTAAAAATTTGAGATGATTTGTACGTTATTTTAGTCTATTTTAATACAAAAGGGTTAAGTACCAATGCTATATAGGTACCTACCCAGGATGGTAAGTTGGTAAGAAAATTAAGGTATAAAATGAAAAGAGATTGTAGTAATCAGGGTATTATTTATCAGTCTAGTGTCTTTTTATAAAATTAGTTGCAATATCGTAGTTTTCGTGAATGTATTGCATTTGTTAGTTTTCAAGAACGGAGCGCATAATTTTATTTATTTTTACTATTTTCAAGCATGTATTAGTAAGCTTTAGTATTAATTTTCTTTAAAAAACTAACGTAATATAAAATATTTGAATGCTTACCACATTGATTAAAAAAATACGTTATTTATTTCCACTAAATCAGTTTAAAAAATATGCGTGGCGCCATCTTTTAAGCGCTCTACAAACTACATAACTGAGAATTTGGATAAAACTTTATTGCAACATGGCCAGTGAATTCCATATAGTCTCCATCCTTGTCTAATTTATGCACCAGGACTATACCTCTACTCTTCACGTCTGCCTCCATTCGAATGATACAGTCCGTGCATTCACGCGAACTAAATACAACCCTCTCACTCAGTGATAAGGTTGCACTTGCAATGCAAATGATTCTTATTTAGTTTCTGTTAAAGATGTTACCTTGCCGCTGCGGCGTGCACCTTGAAATATAGTTATCTCTCTCGCACGATAGCTGTCATCTCTTTTTGTTGCGTGTAGTGTTATATGTAGATATCTCGTTCGGTGGGAGATAAACAGATGTCTGTTAGTAGTGACAGTTTGTATGGGATGTTAAGGAGGTAGAAGTACCACCATCATGAAATAGGCGGAGCGTGTGGTTTAGTTCCTCGTTTAGTAGGATCGCAGTGTTAAAGTACGATTATGGCGGTATGGAGGGAAACTGCTGTATTCTATAGGTATTATTTGAATAAACTCTGGATTTTAGTGGATGAAGCAGCCAAATTGTTGAATTATACCAACTGGTGCTGTAAAATTTGTATGGTAATTCTTGCTTGTAGGTAGGTATTCAGTTTCAGTGCCATATTTTATAGCTACGCAATATTTACATAGGTAATTTTCGTATGTACGTAAGAATTTTATAAGGTAGGCAAGCTACTTTTACCGTTAAGTAAGTTAAATCAACATAAATAATACCTATTCTGCGTTTTTCAGACGCTTATTTTCTTTTGTTTCACTGAAAATCTTGCAACACTATTTTAATTTATGATTATGGGCGTAGTTATTACCTAGGTACCTAAGTTTTAATTATTTTCGTTTAGGTACATACCTACCCATTTATTCCCCAAAGATAAACCATCAAATCAATAGGCAATAAATTACTATTATAGAAAGTAAGTTTGTCTCAGCTGAAAATTTTGATGATGATACCCATAGGTATCATCATCAAAATTTTCAATTAAATTTTAGGTGTCTAAGTACTTACCATTGTTAAACCATAGTTTAACAATGGTAAGTACTTAGACACCTAACTAAAGTAGTGTAAAATGTACCCATTTAATAAACCAACCAAAAAAACTTGTTTACATATATTATGTAGGTACCCTTCAAAATATGAGTAGGTAAGTATTGCTTTATCATGACTGACTAGAGAAGAGAATTTATAGATCTTTTGGTTGTATTGCCTTTTGCTTGCAACTCTGAAATTATTTCAAAGTGGCTTTCCACTTTTTTAGAGATCTTAAAATACTTAGTTTTTATCTCAATTAAAATATTTTATTTCACACAAACTTACATGGGCACTAATGGAACGTCAGAAGCTAGGTTCGCGGTTCTAATGCGTCGTTTCTTATGGAGAAGAGCCTACAAGAAGCTCCACGGTTACTGCTTCTATATTTCTTAATCATCCTTGTTATGTGTGACCTTATATAAATCAAATTAGGAGGGATATTAGCAATAGTAATAATAATAATAATAAATTTATTTCTGCAACTTCAATAGACATTACATCAGTGCGGTCTCAACCCCTGAACTAGGACAACCTGTATGACAGGAGTTGAGGATACGCCGGTTACACTGATCTGAATGTGGAAGCTTAGACAGTGCTTACTGTAACTGCATTAGATGATTAAAGTAACAACCAAACCAAACCAAACACCAAAGTACCCGCCATCTAATCTCTTCACCACCCTTGGTTAACTGGTAGAGAATGCCTAAGGCATTAAGTCCGCCTTTGTACCTTTTGTGCGAAAAGTTTAAATAAATAAATAAAGTAATAGACAAAGGAAAAAAAAACTAACTGTAAAATAATAGAATTATAAGATAAAATAAAGGTGCAAGCTTATAGATTTAGAGGTAGCGAGTGTGTGGTGATGTGTGTTGAAGTGAATGTATGAATGTTTATGTCACTAGGTAAGAATAGGTACTAATAAGGGTTTCAGTGTCATCGTAGCTGTAGGTTTTCAGCCAAAGTAATATATCCTTTTTTATCTGGAAATTACTTACATGCTTAACTAGTTTGTACTGGCTAATTTTGAAGTAGATAGGCACATTTATCGTATTGTTTCAAAAAAAGTTTGCTATACTTACCTATGATAAATTCTTTTCACATAGGACATATAAAAATACAGTCATATTTTTAATATTTTGTTTAAGTATACGCAATGCATGCAAAGCTTCTTAGTTAAAGATACCTATTAGTAAAATGAACATATTTAAAAAAAAAACTAAAACAATTTAGAATTAAAAAATGCTATTACAGCCTAAACGAATATTTAAGCGATAAAATATGAAGTATAGAGTCCTTAATATGGTTTTATTGGATTTATTTTAGATTTAAGTTTAGCAATTTAAATCCTTAAATAGATAAAATTAAATTTAAAATATCCTCTCTCCTGCATAAATTGTTTTTTTTTGTGTCCGACAGGTTCCATAGTTATCACAATTTCTTTTTTAACTTACCACCTAAGTACACATCATGGATCGCTATTCAAGATTGAGTATTGAGTTGTAATATGTAGATATAGGTTCTCTAAGTAGAGGGGCCCGTGGCTTAATAATAACAGCCGCACAGGTCGATCGATCAGGTTAAGCTACGCTCGCTGCGGTTGGTCTGTGGATGGATGACCATATTTACATACCAAGACCCCTCCGTGCCTCGGAAAGCACGTTAAGCCGTTGGTCCCGGCTGTCATTCGTAGATCTTTGTCAGTCGTTACGGGTAGTCAGAAGCCCGAAAGTCTGACGACCAGTCTTACCTAGGGGTATCGTATTACCCAGTAACTGGGTTGTGGAGGTCAGATAGCCCGTCGCTCCATGTAAAAAAATGGTACTCAGCTGCATCCGGTTAGACTGGAAGCCGACCCCAACATAGTTGGGAAAAGGCTAGGCAGATGATGAGGTTCCCTAAGTAGGTAGGTTTCTAGATAAAATTTAAATACTGCATTGCATGCGAAGAAGTGCATGATATGCATAAAAAGTATGTAATGAAAACAGAAGACATATGTTTTAACACCTTTTTGTACCTAGATAATAGTCTTTTGCAGATGCAAGTTTTCTATGTACCTAACTTAAGTATGAAGAAGGCATGATTATATCTACTGGTGGTTCCTTGAAGATGGGCCCCAAATGAACACATCTATTGATTTTTGCAGATTGTATTACATAGATAGATACCTAGATAGAATATTTGTATAATGGCAAGTAACTGTTTGATAAAACGGATCTAAATTAATTAAAATTTCAATGATTGACTTCACGTGTCCGTATAATGATATAGATAAATATACAGCGTGTAACGGAAGGGGGGTATCAACCCTGAAGGAGGTGAATGTGCTCATGAAACTCAACAACTTTCCCCAAAGAACATAGGTCGAAATATGAAAAAAAAATTTGGCCCTCCCATAGTAAATCAATCAGCTGGTAGTCAGTTTTGTAAGGGAGGGCCAAATTTTTTTTTCATATTTCGTCCTATGTTCTGTGGGGAAAGTTGTTGAGTTTCATGAGCACATTCACCTCCTTCAGGGTTGATACCCCCCTTCCGTTACACGCTGTATAGGTATAGGGGTGACGGGGACATCAACGCGCCAAAAAATGCTGCTCGATATATTTTGACCGCATAAGTATTGCACTTTTCTATGAAACAGCAGATTTCGTTTTTTGATAACCGGCGACAATTTTCTACCCTAATTTGTTCAGAACCATGTGCTGAATTCATTGTTAAGGATTCTCAATAACAATTTGCCTGACCTGGGAATCGAAGCCAGGACCTCACGCTCAGCAGCCGCGCCTGCGACCACGAGACCAACGGTTTTTCCATTAGGAATTTCTTAATAACAGCCCGGAGTTTGGAAGTTGGCGGTGTGATACCCACGTGCCTCGGAAAGAACGTTAAGCCGTTGGTCCTGCGCCTGATCTCTCTCCGGTCGTGTCGGATTCCCGTCTCATCGGACTATGAGAGTGAGGGAAGAGGGAGTTCACCTGTGTCTAGGCGCACACTTGTGCACTATAATACCTCCCGCGCCGAAGGCTAGTCTCCGTTGAGATTGGCCGCCGTGGCCGAAGTACGGTCTGAAGGACTTCATGGAGTCTATATTATTATATGGACCCAATAAATAATGACTTATCTTACAATATTCTGGCCTCTGCCAGTGAACAAAAATTGTAACCTACCTAATCATTTTGATATTATTATTACCATTGGTAGATACAAACCCTGATAAAAGTTTACAAAAGTATAAATCAATGCAACAACTCATTCAACGATTATTAGAACATTTATGTCCTGAGAACATGCATACAACTGAAGTTCATGTCAAACAAATATTATCAGGGTAGTTTCGACTCCTCTTTCATTCAACGTAATTTTCCCGAAACACATTTCCCTTTACCCATGGTATTATGGTTTATACGAGTAATTGTTTGCTTCCACGGAAGCTTGCTAGGTAAGGAAATGAAGCTGACATTTTGCTTAAGTATTAAATTTGATAGGTAACTATACCTCTCTGGGTGATATTACCTAAAAGTTTCCGTGGGTAGCTTTTTTAAGGTTTACATTACAACCTACTTATTGTTAAAAAAATAGTACTGCCGGTCGATTCTGTAAAAATCTCACCGTGAAATCATAAGTGAAGTGAGCACTTAATAGTGATAATCACTAAGCGAAATACATTAGTTAGAAACTGTGTCGCAGGCTCGCAGCTATTAACGCCCACCTCCAAGAAGGAGACGACAGAGTTCCAGATCCCAGAGGTAAAAAAAACAGCAGTTTAAAAAAAAAATAATAACAAATATTAACACAAAAAAAAACAAACCAGTAAACTATTTAAATCCATAAAAATTATTATATTTAAAAAAAAATTAAATAGTAACAAAAAAAAAGTAGAAATTAAAATTCTTTTTAGCATTCTGTTTTTGTTGTAACACCTGTTGATACGATCTTCATCCATTGTGTTACTGTTATCTTCTTGAGTTTCGAGTCGTATTAATTAAGTATAACTACTTCACACTCAATCCACGTTTTTTACGTCTATTTTAATGACATGACATGTTTATGGCAGATTATAATTAACGAGACAAACATATCTTTTTTGCTTCTTATATTAAGAGAGACAGTAAGAAATTCATAAAAAGAAATTTGTATTGTGTCGTAAGTAATGGTTAACCATAAGCACAGATACTGGTGCATATTTATAAGTGGTTATTGTCATGCCTCAGTCCCAGATAAATATAAATAAGTAGATATAATTTGGCACAAACAGGGTGCGAGAAATAAGACCATATTAATAAGTATAACTGTACAAAATAGGCAATACATACGTCATACATAATGGATGAAGAACATACCTACATATACTCGTACTTGAGGTTATGAAGATATTATAACGATTAATCAGGTGTTACAAAAAAAAAACAGAATGCTTTTTTACTTGGCAAACATCCAATCCCAACAGTTCTGAAAAGGTCACGAGGTTTACTAGGATGTTCGTAGCAGATGCTAACGCCGTAGCAAGTGCTACGCAATATTTAATTTTGATCCCATCTTCATAATTATGATCCTAATTGAAGTAAATTCAAAATTTTAATTCGGTATGCGCTCGCTGTTTAAAGGGAAACGCCCATTCTTGGCCATGTTTTGCCCAGCAATGCGATAAATGCAAAAAAAATGCCCATTTAGTAACTAAAATATTGCTATTACTTATTTGTCATGAAATTAAAAGCTGATTTAATCAAGAAACTCAATCGTTTATTGCCTTATTTAACACTTCCGGTCGTTGGTCCTGTCAAAGTAGGGATACAACTTTTACGGAAAAAAATCGAGACACTAAAACGGGCTACGTACCAAAAAACGATTTTTGGAAAATCAACTTTTATTACGTATTGTTTCGCTTTTGTTATTTTGTTTAGAGGCAAAAAAATGTTTATCCATATTCGGCCTTATAAATAGATACGATCTATTTAACAAATTCCGTGTTTCCAGTTTTTTTTTATATCGATTTTGTGATAAATCGATCTTATAACCTCACCCCTACGTCAATAATAATCGTAATTGACAACAGATTGACATTGACATTTCACATTTTGTTTAGTGCTATTTCCTTGCGACTTGTGATTTTCTTTTCTACTAAGTTTTTATATTTGATATTCCGACGACTTTGATTACGATGTGGTTACAACTTGTATAATTGTTAAGAATGACGAAACAGGATTAGAAGCAATACGACAATATTCTTGCAATTGTATATCTGGTCGGAGGACAGTAAGGTGTTGTGCCCACGGGATGACAATTGTGTGTTTCTGGGGCTGGGCAAGGTTTCAATCAAATATAAATCCCCCAGCCTAATTCCTAGATGACGTGCTTGTCATTTATTTAAATGAGAACGAATAAAACTCAGAAACCTATAGGTATGTCTTTTTTAACCTTGAATTTTTATATATGATTTATAAAAGTCCAACCGAGTTCTATGTAAAAAATAGTGTTTGTTTCTTTATCTGTGTTGTGAACCCTAACGCCTATAATTTGTTTCTTTCGTGGGCGTCACTTGGTCAAAACCTCTTTATCAAATGGGCATTCCCCTTTATTTTCATTTACTGTGAATTTTATTTTTGATACTTTCTGACGTTTCGGTACAGAGTGCCCAGTATACATTCGCAAAATGTTTGGGAATTATGATAAATTAATTCTGTAAATTGGGTTTTTGCACATATACACACACACACCTTCGTCAATATGTTTTGTTATCCTAACCAATATTATAAATACGAAGTATGTTTGTTTGTAACGCTTCCACGCTAAAATGGCAGAACGGATTTGGATGAAATTTGGCACATGGGTAGACCATGACGTGCATCCTGGATCGCAGAAGAAGAATAGAATAGAATTGAATACTCTTTAATACGTAGGTAAACCATATATGTAAATTAGAGACATAAATATAGAAATTTTACAAAGGGTGTCACAATGAGCGATCTTATCGCTAAAAGCAATCTTTTAAAGACAACCTTTGGATGCATTGAAAAGGGAAAGGAGAGACAAATACTGTAGGTAGTCTGTGGTGTACCATTCACATAATACATAAAGTATATTATACTAATCTAAATAAATATATAAATAATAGAAATGAAATAGGAGCAACGAAAATATAATGATGATGTTTAAGGAGAGAGGAAGTGCTTTTTTATCATAATTTTAAAAGTGGACAAAGATTGAGCACGCTTTACCGCCACGGGCAAGTCATTTCATAACTGTACTCCTTGAACAGTAAAAGATTTGTCACAGAAACTGGTGGAATGCATCGGCATCTCTACATATATACATAGGTCATGGTTTTCCGATGACCTCAGATATCTATTATGTGTGTCATGAAGGAACTTGAAACGTTCTTTAAACAGCTATTAATTGATAAATAGTTTTGTTTCTGTAGGCAAGTACAAACACGTTTACACGTCAATCATATTTTGAAACCTAGATGAGGTCGGCGTTTTCTATCTCGCTACTCTGAGAAGTAATGCCAAAACCAACTCAGAGGCGAAAACAGTATCTCTTAAAGTCCAGACCTTGTGAAGAACCTTGTTTATCTCATAAAGACCATGTTGATTTGTATCCGAAATGGTCTTTTGAGGAAAGAACCACACAGATTGAGTGGACCTGTCCAGTCAGTGCACGCATTTGTCAATTATCATGCAGGTGAAATCAGAGCTTAAGAAGCTCAACGATTCGACGAACAATACCAAAGAAAAGACATTTGGGTAGGCCGCATTAATTATTCAAACTGCCAGACCATCATTAAAACTAACTGACAGACAAAAAAAGAACAATGACCTACATAGTCCTTACATTCAAAATAATTTAAATAATATTATACTTTACAAAGTAAATATTCATGTCATTGAATATATAAAATGGTGTAAAGAAAAAAAAAATTGCAACAAAAAATCAAGGTTCTTTGTGTAAATTTATTAGAGCAGCTCAATCCCAAGCCTTTTTATTATTATATCAGTAAAAAGGCTTTCTGGCATAGTTTCCGCTTTATAAAAGATTTGAATTTATTAAAGCTTAGTTGTTGCATCTGGCTGGGAAGTTTATTATAAAAACGTATACATTGACATCTAAACAAGGACTGGTTGTAGGGACAACAAATTTGTGTTTTTTTTTTCTAGTATTTATATTATGGATATCACTGTATTTTTTAAATAAGTAGATTAATATTTTTATGTGCATACAAAATATTTTCATAAATATACTGAGAAGCATATTTTTTTCTGTTAGTTGTATGAGCTTGATAGTATTTTTTTGTGTGTTCCAGACCACGTTAAGGGCTTTAATAGTTGTATTGAAAATTAACCCTTGCACAGTAAGTAAATAGATACAAACTTATTTTTATTCTTATTTTTGCGGTCGATAAAATATTGTATTATCGGCGGCAAAAATAAGTGTGTATTTCATAGTATTCCTCTAATCTAAGAAAAACATGTTATACCATAGCTCAAAAACTATTGACTCAAATAGCAGTCACTTAGAAACATCGTAATCTTTTTAATTATGGGACAACACGCTATTGTGTATTGATTTTTGATTTTTAATTTGCAAATAGTCCCCTAGTAAAATGGCTGTGTGACGGACATGACGAAATTTCGAATTCCGTTTTTGGCATTTGGCTGTGGAACTTTAATACTTAGTACAGACGCCAGGACAAGTTACTACAATCTGTCAAATTTCTTTAATCGATTTTCAACTTTATGACTAAAGCATTAGGTTCAAAGTTGGTTGGGAAAATTTTACAGTTTCGGGTAGCTTGATGTGCTGGCGTCTGTACCTTTTTAACGGATTTCGGATACCGAATTAGATGTCTCGGCATTAAACTGATGTATACGAGAATTGATACACAATACTACGTATTTCCTATGTTTCTACTTGAAACCGTCATCTTCAAGTACAGAATGATCATCATGTTCATTATCAGCATCTCTGAAAATCATGAAAATAACATCCATGACAAAAAATGAAAAATGAGAAATTAAAATAACTGCCATCTTATATTTTAATTTTTGGTATCAGCATCCTAAAAACAAAAAGAACTATTGAAAAAAATTACTTTAAATATCTTCAATTAGTAAACCAACCTCTGTACGTCAGCTTGGGACATAAGCTCTACTTCTCGCAATCTCTGCACGAATACTTTGTGAAAACGCTCACGTTGACTAGGAACGCTGAGCTGTGCAAATTGACAAAGACTAAGAAGTGTCATGTTGTAATACAATTTTTAGTAAATTTTGTCAAGTTTTGATCGTGTTATTATGTAACTTTATATGTGAATAATGAGTAGGGATGCAGACAGAATGATGCCACTTTGCAGCAAGAGTGAAGCTTGACATATTTTCAAATATGGAATAGGGAATCCAAGTTGCCAACCTTTTAGACCTATAGTAATAGGTACTTGTTTTGCATTATTTTTACAGTAGACTGAACGGTTTGAGCGACCTCAAGATATTAATCACAGATAATTCCCACGAAATTATTGTATCAAATCGCTGCGGTAAGTAACATATTTTTGTTAAGAAATTCGAATGCTGAACGTTAGTGTAAAATGGTATCATCATCATCTGCCTAGCCTTTTCCCAACTATGTTGGGGGCTTTCAGTCTAACCGGATGCAGCTGAATACCAGTATTTTACGTGGAGCGACTGCCTATCTGACCTCCACAACCCAGTTACTGGGTAATACGATACCCCTTGATAAGACTGGCTGTCAGACTTTCAGGCTCCTGACTACCCGTAATGTCTGTCAAAGATCCACGAGTGACAGCCGGGACCAACGGCTTAACGTGCTTTCCGAGGCACGGAGGAGTCCCGGTATGTAAAGATGGTCACCCATCTACAGACCAATCGCGGCAAGCGTAGCTTAACCTGATCGATCAACCTGTGTGGCTGTTATTATTTAGCCAAGGGCCCCTCAGTGTAAAATGGTATATAAACCTAAAATATACTCGTGCGTAATTACACAGTTAGTAGTAAGTAGGTAGTAAGTTACCAAAGGGGTTCTATATAGGCATCTAAATTCTATATTTCTTATTCTATCGAAAGTCACTCACAGGTAAGTTCGTTTGTTTTGCAATTATATAGAGGCTAGTGGTGATTAACTGTAATCCTCTAATTGTTAGCTAGAAATACCCAATACAATAAAAAATACTGCTATCATTTTCCAACTTTCTCTTTTTTGGGTATTAGGTTTTGTTGCAAAACTTAAAGATGATGCGCTTGCCCGCGAAATTATTTGTTGTTGCAATTTGCAGCTCATTATTCAATAAATTAATTATTTAATTTAATCAAATTGTATTTAAGTAAATCATATTTAAGTAGGTATTCCTACTCACCTACAAAACGGAAATAATATTAAAGTGTTGAAATATGAAAGCTAATCAAGGATTATCTGAATCAATTAATTTCATGAAAATTTTGCTATCAGTGTTATAAGGAATGTCAAAGCCTTTTACCTACATTTTAAGATTTAAAAAGTTCCTACTTCTTAAAGTGAAAAATCTTAATTCTCATTAAGAAACTTTTGGCGCGAAACTTCCAAAGAATCATGAATGTATTCTATTAAGCATTTACTTGATACCAAATTGCCGTAAGCGACAGTCGCTTGTTATCGCAAAAAGGTCTTTAAAGTTAATGGGTTACGTTTTATAGCTCCGTGGCAGGCGACATCGTTTACGTGATGGCAATCGAAGAGGAACGGTCGTTAGTTCTGGCTCTTGCCACATTATCGGTGGCAGCACTGTGTATGATTTTCCTGAAGAGAAATTATTTTCAGTTCATTTAGCTGTGTGATTTATTATTTTTCTAAAGGAAATATTTATTATCTTGTAAGAGAAACAGACCAAAAGGAGCAAATGTTATTAACTTTATACTTAACTATATCTTTGCAGCGATTTCTAGTTGTTTGTGTTTATTATAATTATTAGTCAATAAAAAGAATAACTTTGCTTTGAAATTATCAATCACATACAAAACTTGAAAATTGTTAATCTGTTTAGATCTATAAATAAAATTTTAAGAATTTAAAACTGATACTTCCATCCACTTAAAGTTTTCGAGCTAACAGCGCCATCTCGTATCGAGTGGCGGAACTTCGTAGCGAGCTCACGCACACATAGACACTGTCTCCCTCCCGTGTTTCCATTTAGAAACACACACACACACTACCAAACCTGAAAAAACCGGAGGGCCGCGAGGTAAATCGGGATATCTTATGTAAAAGATCACGATAACCTATGTAAAACTGAGTAACGTTTTATATTTGCCTGGGTTACCTACATGCATCTTTGATTGGAATATGAGAAAGATGAAGGGTTCGGAAACGTTCGTAAGTAATTGAATATATATTTTTTCTTTGCTGTTGTCAAAGGTTTTTATTCAAAATTCATTGACATAAAAAAAATTCCTACTTTGTTTGGTCGAATTTCTTCTGACACGAAAGTGTTTTTTTTTTTTGTTTTTATATCTAAAGTTTTGGAAATTTCTTTATACGGGGGAAAAAATTGCTATGCCATACAAAGCTAGGAACACTGGATTGGTTTAACTTTAATATAGATAGGTAATTAAATGGTTTTTGTTTAAGGTAACGTTCCTATTTTTTTGACATAATTAATAGATATAAAAACAATTGTAAAACAATATTAACTTACAATATAATTAGAAGAAGTTTCAAGAGGTAGGTAGGTAGCTGTAGGTACCAAGGTTATTCAACTAAGCAATCAGACATATTTACATGGATACGGAAGTAAGAAATAATCAATCAAAGCGATGCAAAAGAGGACAAACGGCGTTTTAAATACCTAAACAATAGACTATATTAATACAAAAGGATTGGAGCCCTCATTAGTCGTAATTGCCCATTGTTTTTTAAGGAGAATACAACAATAACATAATTATACTTGCCTGCCTATAACTCCATTATTTCAGGTAGGTATCTGAATTAGGTAGGGAATATCTAAGTATCTGTCTAGCTGGATATAGGGACTATACGTATCCCAACAAATTGAGGGGTTTTTTCTTCATTAGACCATTAAAAATAAAACTGAGTTTTATTTTATAACAATACCTACTTTTTAAATAATAATAAAAAAAAAAACAATGAACTCTAAAAGATATTTATTTATTGAAGTTTTTAAAAACGTTTAAAGTTAGGACCAAAAAGGCAGATCTAACTTGAAGATAAGATGGATGGTGAGAAAGATAAAATTGGTAAAAAGAAACATGCACTTAGATGAACGCTGATAGAGAAATACCTATTGATGAAGGACACATGTCATGTGCTTCGTTAAAATCATGTCAAATGGCACGAGAACAAAAAGGATAAATAGTATTATAGGAACATAATAAGAGCTAAATAATAACAGTCGCACAGGTCGATCGATCAGGTTAAGCTACGCTTGCCGCGGTGGGCCAGTGGATGGGTGACCATCTTTACATACCGAGACCCCCTCCGTGCCTTGGAAAGCACGCTAAGCCGTTGGTCCCGGCTGTCATTTGTATATCTTTGACAGTCGTTACGGGTACTCAGAAGCCCGAAAGTCTGACAACCAGTCTTACCCTAGGAGTATCATATTACCCAGTAACTGGATTGTGGAGGTCAGATACTGGTATTCAGCTGCATCCGGTTAGATTGGAAGCCGACCCCAACATAGTTGGGAAAAGGCTAGGCAGATGATGAGGTATTTAATAAAGAAGAAACAAAAATCAAAGCATCGACTGCAGACTAATTCCCAAACTGTTTTAATATTGACTAATAGGTATGTAGAATCCCTTTGAATGATTTAGGTTTTTATTTGTTACAGAAATTAAAAATTGCTTATTTTATCAATAATAAATGTTCGTACCACATGAACCACATGACTTCATTGAGGCAGACATACCTAACACTTAACAGATTTTCAAATTGTGAATACTTCGAAAAAGTTGTTGCAAACATAGGCCTATCTGTGAATTGAACCATACCAATACTTTACCTTAATGAAAATCGACAGCTTTGCTATGTGCTAATAAATAAATGTTAAATAATAATACTAAATTGCTTTTTAATATTCCGCTGAAGATATTAAAAACCAAACATTTGTTTGTTCAACATTGCCAAAAGAAAAAAACAAAATAACGGCAAATGCACCAAGACAAAAATGTAAAGCACATTTTTTTAGCACTCAGTCCCTAAGCGAAGCCTGTTACAATTTTTTACTCAAAACAGCAATGAATACCGTAATTTTTTCATAATTTTTATTCTAATAATGACCACCACTTTGTTCCGTAACTGCGGTAACCCGTAAAAAGTAGAGTAAAAACTCATTGTAAAAACGTTACCTTTTTATGAGCAAAGGGTTACGGCACAATACTATAAGGGAAGATCCGTTTATAGGGTAATATAAATATACAATAGTGGTGTGACACTGGTTTTTACTAATGCTCTTATTTTAAAAATAACTGAACAACATTACTCGGGAATGCGTCTCAGTACGATTATTTGGCTTGCACAGCGCGTGTGTTTGTTAAAATTAATCACCAATCCGTGCTTTTGTAATAAAAGTGAGTGTGTATGTAAATAATAGTCTTTATAAGTGTCTATTGTGGATGTGTGCAGTGAGGTGATAACGAAGTGTTAAGGAAAAAGTGGTTTTATCGGTGACAATAGCGTTTAATTAATTACAGAGTAAGAGATGTTATAAACCCATTAATAGCCTAGTTTATGAGCTTGGTATTGAATTGAATGATTTAATAAAATTAATGACATATTTTTTTTATCTGCACGTGTTAGCTATTTGTGTAAATTAAGATTTAATTGTCGGTAATAGACCTACCTGTATACATTTTCCTCACATTGAGTTAATAATTGGTAAAAAATATGTGGAAAATTCATTTCAATTTAAACAATCGTCTTGTTACTAATACCAAAAGTCCGTATAAAGCTATGCGTTTTATACTTCTGTACCTATCTGTAACTTATAGCAATAACTTTTTTACCTCTATCTAAAAGTATAATAATATCTTATATTTACGTAGGTAGGTTACGAATGGGTTTACATATAGAATCAGAATCTGTGGTTTTTCCTAATGTATACCAATCAATCATTCGAAATTTTAAATGTCAATGACAATGTAAATTAAACAAGTATATTATGTTACCTACTGATTTCCGTGAATAAAATTATAATATTTAGGATATAAATAAACTTTATCAATGTGTAAGGTTGTCTATGTCCCTTCAATAGGAACATTTCTTGTCCAATAATTATATCGAATTATTAAAATAAATATAAGTAGGCCCAAAAAACTCGTAAGCAAATCAATAATTAATTAATGTTATTGCCTAAGCACATTGATAATGTATTTAATTTTAAACGTAAACAACCGCATAAATTATTTTTTCTTGACCATACTGAATGCATTATTATTATAAATTGATTACTAAACTAGTTAGGCTAATAATGTTTTTATTAAACCATTTTGCTACAGAGTTGAGTTCAGTATTGATAATTATTATAATTCAATAAGGAAACCACAATTATGAAAATAATATGGCTAGTTACTAGGAAGTTACGGACATAAGTACTTACTTAAAGTTAGACCTTAAATTATTAAAAATTAGATTTTGCCCGCGGCTTCGCCCGCATAAAAAGTAACTTTAAACAGCACCATTATATTTTATTTACTCCTGTTTCATGTCTATTGTTATATGTATATATTTATTTAGATTGGTATAATATACTTTATGTATGTATTTATTTTATCGTGTAAATAGTACACCACAGACTACCTACAATATTTGTCTCTCCTTCCCTTTTCAATCCATCCAAAGGTTGTCTTTAAAAGATCGCTCTTAGCGATAAGACCGCCCATTGTGTCACCCTTTGTAAAATTTCTATATTTATGTCTGTAATCTATATGGTGTACATAATAAAGAGTATTCTATTCTTCTATTCTATTCTATGTGTTAATCCAGGAAATGGTCTATCTTTGTGCCAATTTTCATCCAAATCAGTTCAACGGCTTACACGTGATTGAGTAACAAACAACCAAACATATTCACAAACTTTCGAATTTATAATATTACTAGCTGCGCCCCGCGGTTTCACACGCATAAGTCTCGATCCCGTAGGAATATCGGGATAAAAAGTGTCATATGTGTTAATCCTGGTTATAAACTATCTGTGTGCCAAATTCCATCCAAATCCGTTCAGCCGTTTGAAGAAGTAACAAACATATAAACACTATTTTCACACTAAGAGTGTGTACTCTTAGTATGAAAATAGTAGGATAAATTAATAAAAGTAGGTACCTATTCGAAGACATGTGACATCTACTAATCTGCACTGTGCCCGCGTTGTGGATTAGGCCCACTCCCTCTCACAGAGAGGAGGCCTGTGTCCCAGTAGTTGGAACAATAAAGGCTGATTATGCTTATGCTAACAGTAGGTACAGACGCCAGCACATCAAGCTACTACAATCTGTCAGATTTCTTTAATAGATTTTCAACTTTATTGCTAAAGGATAAGGTTCAAAGTTGATTGGGAAAATCTGACAGTTTCGGGTAGCTTGTTGTGCTGGCGTCTGTACCTACATTATAAAAGGCATTATTATTTATTTCTAAGAGAACCAGAAGCTATAAGATAACAATTGTATATGAAGCATGGAGCCAATTACCTACAGGCTCATACGGGTAAAAATAGAAAAAGTAGTAGCAATCTTAGGATCACTAACAAGCACGATAGAGAAGAATACAATAGAATAGAATACTCTTTATTATGTACAGACGCCAGCACATCAAGCTACTACAATCTGTCAGATTTCTTTAATAGATTTTCAACTTTATCGCTAAAGCATAAGGTTCAAAGTTGATTGGGAAATTCTGACAGTTTCGGGTAGCTTGATGTGCTGGCGTCTGTACACCATATAAATTAAATACATAAATATAAAAAAAAATACAAAGGAATATACATTATAAGGTACAATAAGAACTATACACTTTTAAAAAAGTCAGCATTCATCCGAGTGCGTGTAGAATAGGTTTTGGTACATGGGTCAAATGAGAACTCCTTACAAAGAATATTAAAGTCCGTACTCGGTATATAAAGTATTATTATCGTAGGTGTACCATTCCATAATACATTTTTCATTGATTTACGAATATCAAAAATACTGAAAAACATTGCTGAAGTCTTCAAATATTTCAATTTTTTTAATTTACGCTTAATTTTTTAAATCTCTTTTTCAAATCTTTCTTACATAAATACTTAAGTAAATAGTGTAAAAATAATATCTTAGATACAAAGGATACCTACCTACTAAGTTACATTTTGCAAATATTAATTCCTGCTGCCCGAAATTGTCAAATTTTCCCAATCAACTTTGAACCTTATGCTTGAGCGATAAAGTTGAAATTCTTTTGAAGAAATTTGCCAGATTGTAGTAGCTTGATGTGCTGGCGTCTGTACTTAGTATTGGTAGCTCAGTTACCTAAGTAATTTCTGATAATTATATAAATATTAGGTATTTTAAGCAAGGCTGTTACAGTTTCAATGTCAGTCAATTGTATACTTATAAAATGTATATAATGAAAGCCTTCGTCAGTGATGGCGAACCAATGGCCCGCGTGCCATTGGTGGCACGTAACAAAATAATTTCGGCACGGCATAATTTCAGAAATTTAGGTGCCTAAGTCATCTATGTAGTTTGTAACAGCAGTAGTCACACTAATTTGCCATTTTATTTTTAAAATAAATATAAAATTGTTAATATTTACATTAATCCACTTCCAGTCGGCTTCCAGTCTAACCGGATGCAGCTGAATACCAGTATTTTACATGGAGCGACTGCCTATCTGACCTCCACAACCCAGTTACTGGGTAATACGATACTTGGTAAGACTGGTTGTCAGAGTTTCGGGCTACTGACGACCCGTAACGACTGTCAAAGAACCACGAATGACAGACGGGACCAACGGCTTAGCGTGCTTCGGACACCCTTATTTACTAGAAATTATCTTCAGAATGTCGTTGCTGCTGCCCCGCACTCTGCGCACTCGACGACAATGCGTAAAACATGCGTAAAACGTGCATTTCCATGAGTACTGTACTTATACAACGTGTAACGTTAAATGCGCAAAACCTGAAAATAGTTTGATCAGAATAACGAGCAGAATTTATTGAACCACTTTTTAATATAGGTTAAATTTTTCAAAAAAATCTTCATTAAAAACGCTGCCGTGTCTATTTATTAATAAGTCAAGCAAGCCAATGTCAGTGCGGCGCAGCGGCCCAGTGACGACTCGTCCCTCGGTAAAGCGTCGTCGCAGACCCAAGAAACGATCAGAATGGCCAGTAAAACTAAAACAGCACATAAAACCTTTACAATTTTTTTAATGACTTATTTTCTCTCTGAAATAGGTCAATTGAATTAAAAATCAGTTGGGGTGTCTGAGGTTTTGCGCATTTAACGTTACACGTTGTATAGTTTTTTTCCAGTAATCACTAAGCCAAGACTGTTTGTTGGCAAGTCATGGCCGCTAAATTTAGTTGCTCATATACGTATATTGGTGAAAAAAATAGTATGTCGTTGTTCGCCATCCCTGGCGTACGTTATAACCTACGTAGGTACTATGTATCTACAGCCTATTATATTTTGTACATAAATCCAAAATATCCTTCAACAAAATCGTGACAGGATACAAACCAATTATTACATATATTTGTATTCAAACAGTAGAGCCGCAATCATCGGTACCCAATTAAAATTCAGGTGGCTATGTTGTGTGTCAGGCCTTATTTTGGCAAACAATTTGGTGGTCGTGTACCTACCTGCATTTATTATTTAGTTTAGGTGTGGCGCCTGCGTTGATAGGACGCCTTGTTTAGAATCCAATAAAGCGGGGGATTGGTAGGCGTAATTGTTGCGATACGAATCGATCATGCTTTTTTCTATTAAGGTGCTCCCTCACCTGGTGCATTTGCCTGTAATGTAATATTTCAGATTCGATTTTGAGCATGACTTTACAATACTGCCTCACTGACTGACGAGCTTTCTTCTGTAATGTAACATTAGATTCGATTTTGAGCATTTCGTTGATTCAGTATCAAAATATTACACATTGTATCATCAAGTTGCGCACTGTAATGCTCGGTTCTCTTCCCTCACCAATGTAATGCTCGAACCCGTAACATTACAGATTGTGCACTGTAATGCTCGGTTCTCCTCCCCCACCAATGTAATGCTCGAACCTGTAACATTACAGATTGTGCACTGTAATGCTCGGTTCTCCTCCCTCACCAATGTAATGCTCGAATCTGTAACATTACGGATTGTGCACTGTAATGCTCGGTTCTAATCCCTTACCAATGTAATGCTCGAATCTGAAACATTACAGTTTGCGCACTGTAATGCTCGGTTCTCCTCCCTCAGTAATGTAATGCTAAAATCTGTAATATTACAGATTACGCACTGTAATGCTCGATTCTCCTCCCTCACTGATGTAATGCTCGACTCTGTAACGTTACATTACACTATTCTTGGCAATACAATATTGAAACTCAGTTTTTATAGGAGCAAAATCACATTAAGGCGAAAAACATGGATATAGGTAGGTAGATTAGAAAACCTAGTCTAAAAATCACGTAGGAGAAATTTAGTATTTCTTTATTAAGTTTAGGTTAGCCTCCTTATTCATTTACAAACTCGCTGTAAAGTAGGTATATTTTATAATAAGTGTGTCGCTTAACTTCAAACTCGGATAAATCCACTCTACCCTGTTAGGAGATATTTAAAAAAAAGTGTTAATAGTCTTAATTTCATGAATTAAAACACAGTATTTCTTTATTATGGCAACATTATTGAAGAAAACGATCCTGTTTAGCCAATTCAGTATTTAAATCACTCATTCTTTCAAAAATGTAATATTTAAGTTGGATTTACCTTCATTTGATATAACGGAATGCAATTTATCTATCTTTGAAAAAACTCAGTGTGGATTTATAGAATTTTGATTTAATGGATTCGGATTTATCTGGATTTGAAAAAACACGATTAGAACTAGGGATGTGGTAGTGGCGAAGTCACGGTATACTATCGACAGTTAATTTGTAGCAGCAACAAACTAAAATAATACAAACAAAATAAGGAAATCTAGTTTTATTTTACAAAAATAGGAGGTATCTAATTTAATCATTTTAAACAAAATTCAATATTTCTTCCGAGTCATCTTCTTCAATTTCTTCTTCGTGCATTGGTCGCCCTATCACGTTCTCACTGTTAAGCACTTTTTTATAATATTTCAATTCCACCAATGATGCCCACTCTTGGCCAAAGTGCGTTTCCAGCAATTTGCGAACATCACTCAGTTTTGCTTCATTTACTGGAACTCCAATTGGCAGTCTCTCTGGACTAAAATTTTCAAACGATTGGCCCCGTTTATTGATTATTTTAGCAACACCTGAAATCATTTTTTTTATTAAAAAAGGAACAGCATATTTACAAACGAATTACCTAGTTAGTAAAATGCGATACATTTCTTGTCAAGTAGGTAAAAATTTACACATAGTAAATAAATAAGAATGTCAATTTTGTTTATGAATACCTGTATCAGAATAGTAAGATATTTCACCACGAATTCGGACTTCTCCTCTATATAAAGTTATGATAAATCTTTTACATTTTGTTATTTGAAAATGAAAGCTTTGGGTCGACTTCAATACATTTCTGCTTTGTGTCTTAAAATCAAATATCGGAATGTCCGTTCCTAAACGCAAAATCGTTACGTGTTCTTTTAGGACATCCATGTAGTCTTCGGGAGTTAATATTGTTTCCATTTTCCTGATTTTTTTTTCAGTTAACGCGAATACACGGTCTGCGGGCAGAAAAGAATGTCCAGTAACTGGGAAAATGATTTCGACACTTTTGATGTTCTGCGAGTTCAAATAAAGCCAGTTCATCAGAGCACTCAACAAAATGGAATTCTTGTTTTGGCCTCCGCAACCATCGGCCATGAGACGTATCTTCTCAATTCCATTTGTATTGAGCTTGTTCAGACAGTCAATAACGGCAGAACAAATTTCGTTTGACCCTTTGTATGCAGTTTCTTCTGTCCATGTGTACGAATACACGTTGTCTATACCGATATTGTTGTGAGATGATCCTCTAACGATGGTAAAATTGTATAAGTACAACTGTCGTGAGTAGTAAACGGATTGGTCGGGTATTTTGGGCAGTGGTAGATTTTTTTGACAGTCAAAAGATAACAGTATCTCGTTATCTTCTTCTTTTTGGAGGAGTTTAAAAAATGCCTTTGCACGAAGCTTATGAATCCTCAATTCCGTCATAAGTCTCACTTTTTCACTATCATTTTTTTCGACTTTTATTTTTTCCCTCAGTTGGAGGCACGTGGAACACACGTCCTGCCTAGGACTTCCAAATCCAATATTAAATCTTGTTACAAAAATTTTGCGGAAGAAACTGAAACTAACTGAAAAGCCAGGCGGTGCTTCATCAGAGTACATTTTCCATAACCTTTTTATATTTAGCTCTGGATGTAAATATTGCCGTTGCCGAACTTTGTCCCGGCAGTAGTGAATTTCTAAAGGCTGCAAAGTCAGAATATACTTTTCAACAGCTTCTTTGCGTGAACGATATGTGTGCGTTTTTTTATCTCCTCCACGATTTTCGACAGCCATTGTGCCAGTAACATAATGACGCTTTGCTACACCATCTACTCTGCCCTTTTTTAAATTCAGAACTCCTAAAAAGGCTTTTTTGCAAACAGGGATCAATACTTTGTCTTTTTTCTTGCGAATGAAGTATTTGAGAGCCATGAACCTTCCTGGTTTATTTCCAGTCTTTGGGCGTCTTCTTTTTATGGCGGAAGATACGATATGCTTTAAAATAAAATTGTCCTGTTTAATTTTATCATTTGTTGCATAAAATGCTCTATTAAAGAATAAGATATCGTTTGAGTTAAGTTTGCTACATTGATAAGCTTTGGTTTTATGTCCGCATGTCGGTTTTATTGGTGGTTGATTGGTTGAATATCTGAAAATACATCAAATCTTTAGTTTTAAAATTTATTACGTAACGCAAAAGGCGACCAGGCAAGACCAACCAAAAAATAATGCAAACAAAAGTAAAAGGAGTTTATTTATAAGACAGAAATAATTTAAAACGAAGCTAAATGCGATGCGAGAGACTGTTTTGAAAATGAAGTTCAGTGAGATTATTTGCCCCAGAGTTAAAATTTAATAAAAATATTAATGTTAGTTTATTATATCATTTAAATATATAAATATTCTCGGGAGTTAACAATTATATTTTTAATTATATAACGTGCATATAAAAAAAAAGCAAAATTGCAAAACATATCAACGACCAACTCCACAAACCACTTATATTTTAAAACTTACATGATCCTGTATACCTACACAAATCTGATCGGAGAATATAATTAATGTACTCAATATTATATCCTTACATACTTATTACTTATTATATCCAAATCATTCTGTAACAGTAGAACAACAAAATAATAATAATCGATAATGATTATGGTTAACACAACACTAGTGCCAACCCAAGATTCCAAACGACGCATACGTATAGGTATTTCAAACTTACCGAATTTTCGCTCTTTCCTCTTTCTTACGGCGAAGTTTTATATTAGGTCGCTTGCGGGCCTTACTTGGTGACACAATTTTAATGGAATTATCCATGGGAACTGTCCAAATAATAAAAAGAAACAATAAAAAGCGGGAGTGAACGGTGTTACTGTCGCAGAGTTTACGTGGACTGACGGCCATGTTGAACAAACGCAATTACCTGATTGGCTCTCATGGACTTAACTACATTTGAAAAAAACTGTCTCATGGATATATCTGACTTAGATAAAATATTATGATTTTAACGGTTTATTTTCTCAAGAACCATGCGGATTTATACACAATTGATAAAATTGTTTAAAAGCATTTCTTTTTCCGTTTCTTTTGACACCAAAATCTTAAAAAATCTCAGAATTGGATTTATCCGAGTTTGAAGTTAAGCGACACAAGTAAAGTTTTCTGAAACTTTTTGTGTAGTTAATTAACAACATTTCGAGCACCTAACATTATACTTTATGCTCCCCTAACACACACAGATAACAAAAACGACATACAATTCCCACTTCGTCTTACAAATTATCAGCAATAAGTATTTAATTAAGCCTATTTACGTATAATATAACAAAGTATAAACGTTGTCAAGTTTCTATAAAACTGAAACCACAGGTAGAAACACAAGCAATTTGGGCGGGCTTTGGAGCACGCAATGTTGCGTGCCGTCGGACAGTCACTGCCGACGCAAAACTTGCCTACGCAACGCGAACAACACATACAAAAAACAATTACCACGCTAAATATAAGCTTTGTGCCATCAGAATAGAGAACAGAATCCCCTGACAGTATATTTCTTAAACTACAACCACTAGTTTGGTTTCCGCTAGGCTTTGAGGGAAACGTAGGAAAAGGGAATGGACTTGGCAATTGGTCGATTCACTTGCTTATTGTATTTTGAATTATTTATTTTGATAATGCACGCATGTGTTCTTGCGATTTTCAGCACGCGTAGACATTAGGTTAAAAGATTTTTGTTGCCTACATACAAAGCTACGAATTTGAGGGGCTTGTGGCTAAGTAATAACAGCCGCATGGGTCGATCGATCAGGTTAAGCTACGCTTGCCGCGGTTGGTCCGTTGATGGGTGACCATCTTCACATACCGAGACCCCTCCGTGCCTCGGAAAGTACGTTAAGCCGTTGGTCCCGGCTGTCATTCGTGGATCTTTGACAGTCGTTACGGGTCGTCAGTAGCCCCGAAAGTCTGACAACCAGTCTTACCTAGGGGTACTGTATTACCCAGTAACTAGGTTGTGGAGGTCAGATAGGCAGTCACTCCACGTAAAATACTGGTATTCAGCTGCATCCGGTTAGACTGGAAGCCGACCCTAACATAGTTGGGAAAAGGCTAGGCAGATGATGATGATACAAAGCTAGGCATTTGTCGATGCTATGACCCGCTTGCAAATTTTTTCATCGATCAGGTGCTTATGTGTTTAACATACTAAGTACTGTTTAACCAATTTACATACTAATAAGTAAGTATTTGATAAAACATCAAAGTGGTATAAATGTCAGGAATTCTGAGCAGTTTGCTCCTTCGAAGTTTTCATTATTGCGTGTTGAGTTGTCAAAACTGTGATAGGTATGAGTTCAAATGACACGACAACAGTACTTTCTTACACGGAAACTCTGAAAACAAGTTTTATTAAAGAAACCTTTTTGTGTGTAATATGCACGATAAGTCGTTACTTACAATATTGTTTTCCAGGTGGATTAAATTCACCAATTCACATTAACTTGACGGAGCAAAATTGTCTTTAAAATATCCCCACGTAAAAAACCATTTTGCTTGGTTCTTTTGCTAATGAAAGGCCTATTATTCTATCAGAATATTAAACATTACTAACGAGATAATTTGTTTATAACCATTTCATTCTACTAAACAATCATGGCAATTTAACAAAGAAACACATAAGAAAAACAAATACGTAAGTAAAAATTTATTTATCGATTTCCTATTCGCCTTGCATTTCATATACCTACAGTCCTATCAAGTAGCACGGTTCACTTCCATTACACTGAGGCATATAAACTGGATATGCCACACCTGGACCTTGCACTTATACCACACACATCTAGGTAGGTAATTATCAGATACTATCGACGTACGTACGTATAGATCGTATCTAGCCTTACTTCTTCCTGGTATTGACTTCAGTTAGTAAGCGCGCCCTTTTGCAAAACGACTCTTTGAACTAAAGACTAATGTGTAGATTATGCCAAGATAAGCACTGAGAATTGGTTTTTAAAAGGCTTGTTTTGTAGTGTTTTTTGCTGAACTTTGTAGCATTAATTGATTGTAATTGTTCGTGTGATTAAGGACGGGTTTCGAGAAGAGCATTTCTGTTCAAGATTGTTTTTTAACTTTGTTTTTCGTTGATATACATACACACCTCTACCTACATGTTTCGCTAATAGAGCTACTATATCCAGTATTTAAAATTAAACCATCTCACCACCATGCTTTTAATTATGAACGTACTAAATTTTAAATTATTTGTAGGCAGAAAAAGTGTAGATTATCTACGGACACAACTGAGCCTAATATTTCCATAACGAATCAAGATATTGAACTCACGCTGTGATCAAACGAGACGTGTTAATTTTTTGTAAATTATTGCCTATTCATTACCATTTTTGTTCTATAAAAAGATTACCTAAAACGAATTCCTACCAATTAGCCTAATGATTACCATAATAAATCCAAAATACGGACTAAATAATAGTTACATAAAAAACAAAAAAAAACGTTAGGGCGTTATGTTCACCATACTTCAAAGAAAATATAATTACACAAAGTCATTTCAACTCAACGTCAAAATGAAGTGTCATTGATGACATAATTTAAACAGAATCCATTCCCAACCGAAGAATTTAAATGGTTCCAGCTTCGAGTGGTTTAGAAAGGCTAGCATTTAAGGCGACCTTTAAATATTTTATCTGGAGTTCGCTTGATTGTCGACCCACGGGTCCCTTTTTCTAGTACCTTTATATTCGCCCAATATATCTTGATATCCCCCGCCTCTGCCCGAGATAGCAAAATAAAGCCGTAATGAGGAAATGCGGCCCCCTTTTATAGGTCCTTCAAAACTGGATGGTATGTAGGATTGGATAGGTAGTACTTATCTCGAGAACAAACTTGACGTAACTCGAAAATAAGTCGGTTCGTACTTGAGCTCCAACGATTTATTGACGTTGGTAAAAAAAATATCTAATTTGGTTACAAGTGGGCCTAATATTTCTTTATGTAATGTGGCTGTCAGTTTAACAAAGAGATCTCGTGTTTAGATAATGTTAAGAGGTGCGCGTTTGATGGGAAACATTTAAATACGAGTAACAAGCCAAACGTAGGTAATTACAAGCTTTTTCGAGGTATTGAGATTGTTTATAGTGTGTACAAATTGTGACCATATATAATAACACAAATTACAACGCGATTATATCTTCAGCAGTATAAAGCAATATGATATCTTTTAAAACTTTATTGCAGACAGTATTAAAATAGTGTGTAATCAAATATAAAAATCTTGAATACATTATTATATTCATTATTTATAAAGAAGCTTTGTAAGCTCAAACTATTTACTTGAAAAGATTAGTAAGTAGGTATTTTACACCAACATCTACATCATAATCATTTTTTGCGAACAGTATAATTATTCAAATGATTCCTGCAAAAATATTCCAACCGGGTTGTATTTTTGCCCCCCTACAATTTTATTATACAAAACCAACATTCACCCCGCACACTATTCCCCCCTCTACTAAAAGACACCTCAATATCATCGTATCTTGCTCGATCAAGTAAACATCCCCATTTGCATTGACCCGGAAAGAAATTTCTCAGTTTATTTCGCAAAAAAAAAAATCCACACTCGCGGGGAGTAGTGTTTGTAAATTTTCCCTCTGACCTACTTGAGTATCTGCGAGGCCAGATTACATTGACCTTCTGCGCCCCCCTCTATCATGAGTGAACCTTTCAAGTAGGGGATCCGGGGTATATTTTGGGAGGTCTTGTTCTTCTGGTGCGGTGCTGTGGTATGGATCGATAGAACCCTGGCAGGTCGCCCAGCTTCGTTCCCGCATTATTGTTATTGCAAGCCGTCAGTATCTATCTGCTTCCGCTATTGGTCCCGAGCCTAGTACCTACCTAATGTCTTGAGACAAAGATATGAGAACGAAGCATCGGAATACGGTAGTAATACTCGATACACGTATACGGGGAACAATTTCGTATTTTATGTCGGTATGATTATAAAAAACTACGGCGTAGATATACCAAGCATGCAGTTCCACGTAGATAAATACAAAATTATGTATGCGTTTATTTTACAACTTTTGCCGAATCTTTCAAACTGATTAGACAAATCTCATACAAACTGATTTAAACATAAAAAAGTTTTTAGTGCGCCGAGAGTACCCGTTAGTCAAAATTTTGGGAATCCAATCACGATTTATACTTTCATACCGATCGTAGATAAAATATTGAATCGCAAATCCGGGTTTTATATGCCTCTGGTTCAGTGTTGTTTTATAATTACTATTAATTATTTTAGATAAATAGACTTTTCATTTATTTTCAGCTTATGACGCAAATTCTTAGCAAGGACAGTCTAATCTTGGGAATTACAACATATGCATTACGTTTTATTTTTAACGCTATATATTTAATAATTATATACAGACTACTCATAAACCGTGACTTTTTATAATATGCGATGTGGGATATATAATTTTAGCTTTTACGTTTCGTTTTCTTTTTTTGGTTTGAAACAATCTTATTTAAAAAAGTAGGTATCCAATCGGCCTTTTAGATAGGCTTCTTCATTCTGACTGATTCAGTTACTTAAGTAGGTATATATTTTTAAATATCTTATTTTGTATTCAATATTTACCATTTTAAAACAGGTTTATTACGGTGGGAGTCGTGGGATGAACTCTACTTCACGTAAATGGACATAAATATCATTTTATATATAAAATTTGCTTATATATCGATTTTATTGTAAAGAGAAGTGTCAAATAATTCAGATATTTCTTTGCAGTTCGCGGGCGGGACACCCATCAAGCAGTTTATTTCTATTAGGAATTTATGCAAATCAGCGTACCGGCCTGATATTTATATCCACTTCCTACAGTATGTAATAGACGAGAGAGTAAAATTGACATGACATATTATTAATGTAACACAAGACAGGCATAAAGAGCAAGAGAGAAATATTCCCAGCCTTCTGGCTGACTACTAAATAATTCCGATGAATAAACAGAAAGAAACAATAAATACATCTTTCAAATGAAAGCTTTGCAAGTGTCTATCACTTTTCAAACAACCAGATATATACGATATCATAATTTATAAGCAACATTTGGTACATAAAGTTAGTTAATTTGTGTTCTACGGGGTCGTATCCACGCTAAGAGTACACGTGTATAGGGTACAGGGAACATTCGGTAACAGTCATAACATTCACGTAAATTAACCAAAGTATTTATCGTAACAGTATTCAGAACCCCACACGTTCACACATTTTGTTTTTAGTTGTGCAGGGAATTATAAAAACATTTTACCGAGCAAACTCAATTTACTTTATCAACTCGTTTTAAATATGTTTCCTAAACGAGCTCACTCAGTGAAATCTACAATGTTGTCGTGATACAGGTAGGTATTACTCAACAAAACAAGTACATTTATTAAAAAAAAAAAAAAACGATTCAACTCGGTATCTTGAGACGTCTGTAAATCGCTTCATTATAGAGCGGTAATCCTGAATATCGATGGTGAACCGGCTTTAATTACATATCGATAACTCGTACACTGATCACGCAAGTCGTAACATCGAACGAAATATGACTGCCAACCGGTCGGATAATCGTGGATGATAATAATTCCTTCGGATCCAAAAGATACGAGAATAGAACGGTGAGATGCTTCGGGCGGCTCGATGCCACTCGCCAGCGCTCGCCCAATCGATACTATACTTTGTAGAGGCGGGACCGCGTAATATGGATAAAAAGAATTATTTAAAAATACTCCGACGCTTTCGTCCACGAACAAAAATGGAACATGCGCCTCAAATTCCGGTACTTACATTCGAGTGACAAAATTGATTTGATTGCTTGATCAGAATTTGAAAGTAGACTTTTACTGTGGATACTGAATGGTTTTAAAATTAGCATAATTATTCTGATCACATTAACTTATCTCGTTGTCTATTGACTGTTCCCGCAGCTTTATTGTTTTTCTTTAACTTTCCTGATCGTTATCGTAACGGTAGATAAAAATCAGCATCGCACCTACTTGTTGCCTACATTATTTAACATGGCCTATGTAGGTACTTTTTCTGAAAGAAACCTGCATCTATTTTAAAAATATATGTGTTGGTAAATATGCATAAAAAAAAATAAAATACATAGCTAGGTATAGACTAGGCATACTATAACATACATGAAGAAAAGAATAAATAATAATTAATGGTTCAGGGAAAATTACATAAATAAATGAAAACGTAACATTTTCCCCGTTGTGTAGCTGGGTTGGGTCAAATATCATTTTTATTATTCTTGCGGGAACAACAGACGAGCTTGTTCTAAGAAAGAATTCTGGCGTAAATTCGTTGCTCGCGACATGTTTTCATTACTTTCATCTTGGATGTATGAAACTGTACTGGTGAAATATTAAAGATTATTTCGTTTATTTCTACCACAGCAACTTTGTTCTTTGAAGCTGTCTCACAGTTGTAATATCGTTACACGGTAAACACCGATAAAATTGTCTACGATATTGTGATGAAGTTTTGGAATAAACGTGACAGGTAATAAGTATTAACGTTTTACTGTAGGGTTATATAAACTTCCGACTATGCTCGATTTTGACACAGAGATATTTATAAATTAAAATGAATTAAAGTAAATAAAGTACTTATACAATGAATACAAACAGAGAACAACCTGCGAGTAATTGCGTAACACGCTATCAGTAGCAATGGCTTTCATTTTGACAGTTCAACAGCATTCACTGCGCTATTTGTGTTGTTGAGCAGACCCATTTTTCGAACATATGAAGTAATGGAGTAGCAATATCCTTCAAATTGAGATTAATAATGTGTTACGCAATTAGGGTGCTGATTCCGTGATCATGTGGCACAGCACAGTACCTAATACGCAAGACTGTTGGTCAAATCATTGCATATTATTCGGACGAATCGATTGAAAATCTGATCTCTTCAATATATTTTTGGTAAGGAACGGGCTGAATGCCAAAATGTCTCTACGAATTATGTGAATTTGCCACGTGCCTGTTGTGGTTATAATTTCAAGGATTTAGTTTTAATCAAGCACTAGACTATGACAATGTTACTTCATCTTGAAATAGTACCCTATATTTGTAAATGATAAATGATTTATTTTCTGTAAATAGGTTTGTACAAACACTTTTACATGTCAATCATATTTTTTTAAACTAGATGAGGTCCGCATTACCTATCTGACTACTCTGAGAAGAAAGGTCGAAACAAACTCAGAGGTCACAGTTTTAAAGTCCAGACATAATCCTGCTCTGATCATGTGGAGACCATGTAGATTGGTGTCTGAAATGGTCTTTTTAGTAAAGAATCATACAGATTGAGCAGACCTATCCAGTCAGTGCACGCGTCTGTCAAAAATCGTGCAGCTCAACTCAGAACTTGAGGAGCCTCACGATGAATGTGTGCTTTTTAGCTTCTTAAATGTGTAATAAATCTCTTTAAATTCATTAGCATTTTCATTCATTCGGTAGGCTTAGGAATGAAATGATTATTTCTGTTTCAAATGTAATCATTTTATTCAATTGAAGAGGGGAAAATAACATATTTCACGTTCCCTATTTTCACCAGTCTTTAAAACCAGCGTCATTCTCTTTTTATGTTACCATCCCACCTAGGTAAGAGGAGTGTACTGCCTTTGTTTACCCATCAATTTTCCCATCAATTTTTAATAGCTAAACAATAACTTGGAGGCAATTGTCCGCCGCCTCCGTTTTCAATTTGCGCTTCAGCAATAAACATGTGTGCCTACATCTGGCGCCTTCGTGAATTGTAATTTTATCGCCCGATGACATTCTCCTGCAGTTCAATTAGTTTTTATGCGGTCTTCAGTGCAGCCAATAACTAACCTTAGGTAAATTAGGTATTGGTTAAACAAGTAAAGATATAATGTGCTTCAGTAATCTTCGTGTTTCAGAATTAGCGCGAACGTTGCTCCACAGGGTTTCTTAATCTGGTTGCAGATCATCATTTGTCACGCAAAAGTTTTGTTAAGAGTTGTTAATCTATAATTTTGTAATCATGGTGATACAAAATAGGCTAGTACTTCCATGGTCTATATTAGATCTCACCATCGCGAGTTTGCAGATATTGGCTAAGATAGACGATGATTACCGAAGCACATACTTCTCTCGGGATTTTTGTTTGCTTATTTTTTTTTGCATTTATCAGTATTTTATTCAAATTACAATCTAGTATGTACATAGTTTAAAAAGCTAACAGTCTTAAAATAATATTAATAATATGTACAAGTATATAAAAAGGAGGGCAAATATAATCAAAGGGCATCAAAAAATTCGTCCGTATCGCTGCCAATAGGAAATGTGCCCAAAAGGCTGGCAGCATTGCCACGTTGTATGGCAATGCTGATTCTTTGGCCAAAAAATAGGCCAGCCCTTTGGTCACGTGAAGAGCCGACCATCCGCTTGACGATGTCCCGAAATAATAGGTGGGCACTCGGACCCCATGGCCCTAGTGTTTCAATCCCAAACGGCTCGAACATAATTATAAGTTCCAAAGAGGTTGGAATATTTTCGCCGTTTGAAGTTTTCCGCACCTGCAGCAGCCGCACCAGCACAGTCCACCGTGCTTGGAAGATGGGATGGCGCAAGGGTGTCGACACACGTTGCATCGCACACCAAAGGCCTACTTACCTTCCAAGGAATTATGGTCATTCCGTCTGGTCTCTTCCCTTCGTCGCGTGCCAAGCCATTGGCTTCTAAAACAGCTGGCACCCCGGCGTTGACAAGAGCACGACGGATGATGTCATTGATGCTGGCGTGTTTATTTATAAATTAGTTAAAAATTTGCTTATTTTCCTCGGTGGCAGGTTTGTGAAACAGAGTTGCGTTGCGTGTTCTCATGCGACCGAGTATAAACTGTTGTAAAATATGCACAGCATTAAGCACATAATGCCATTATGAAATGTTAGCTTTTCTCTGTAATCTTACCTATTAGTTGGTAAAGTTAATGCACTAATATGTAAGTAGGTACTTGAACTGTGCTTCATTAGGCCGTGTTCAAACCAAACTGACTGTCAGCCGCCGAATGTGAGCAGGCTCATTGTGAGCCCCAGTGTAAACGTGAAAATAAACGGTATGTTTCGTTCACAGTATGTTGACAATACGCTATAGCTTACTATACGCCAAAGGTGTGAACAAAACAGTCGGCTTGTATACGGATCTCGGGTCGGGCTTGTAGCTGGATCCAATACGCTGACGTTTAGCTACGCAGCCAGTCAGCGTTCGTGGAGCGTAGTGACACTCTATATTAATCGGCCGCCGAATGTCAGCGTCTACGCATAGCGCAATAACTTATCGTCGGTTAGATGTGAACGAAAAAGTGAATATGTATGGAAATACAATAAACTGCGTAACGTTCGCTCACTTTCGGCGCCTGACAGTCAGTTTGGTTTGAACACGGCCTTAGTTAGGATTGTGTATGTACGAGTAGCACACAATTCCTCTGCTCATCTATTTGCTTTATTTTGAGCCAACATTAAATGATGCAATTTTTTTATATAAAAGAAGAATAAACTGAAAGGTTTGTGTTCTAAAAACAATCCCTCTGCAATATATGTGCTTAATTTTGAGCTAACAATAAATAAAGCATTTTTTTTTAATACAACGATTCTTCTAAGAATGAAAAGGTAAAATATAAATAACTTTTTCAAATTGTATCACGTTCGGTATGCAACAACGGACTCAGCGTTCAGCTTATTTTCTTCCCAAATTGGACATTACCATTGACTTCTGTCATCAAATAAACGTATTTCAGTAGCGTTGATTGGAAGAAATGTTGGAAGACACTAGGATTAATTAATGAAACTGTGAAAATCTTGGTTAGACGTTTCAAAATTGAAGCTGGCTGATTGGAATTCTTGATTTTATACCACATTACTTTTGTTTGGTTATGTTTTTCTAACGATTTAATACTTATTTAACTTCATGGTATCTGCTATGTTTACAATAACTTATATTGTCTTACGTACCCTTCATATTACTGATTGCATTATCTTTGCTTTTTAAGTTGAAGTCTTCGTATTCCATAAGTTAACTATAAAAAATGTGTCACTTTGTTTTGGATGGACTATTGGTCTGACATTTATTAATTCTCGTTTTTTCTTGCATACTTAGCTGTTCTTACCTAATTAAATTGAAAAAAGATAATTGAATGGGTACCAAAGTCGGTAAAAATCATGATCAGTCCTTATCATTTATTATGCAAAACATGTCGCCCTACTTTATCCGCTTCTCTAAAGATTATGCTATCAGGATATCTATTAGGCTTAAATTCACCGGGACGGGCATAACTAGTTATGGCGTTTAATGCCTCACGCAGCGTAAAGTAAAGTGACATTCACCATAAAGGCCTTCATGTTCGACATAACTGCAATGGCTCATGAATATTGATCGTGGGCAGGTACTGACATATGTTTCAGGGCGGGTCACTGACACACAATGCATCCACTTTGCCTTGATTGAATGAAACATGTCGCGTTATGCCCGTCTTGTCTGCACACTCGATCAGTGCCGCTCGCACTCGCCCGACCGTTTGTCTCACATTTTTCGTTTTGAATTCCCATTCGGAGTTCAATGACCACTCATCAGATAACGGACGCGTCCAAAATGTCACCCGATCAAAAATGGAACGAGTTTTCGGTGCGTGCGTTTTGTGCGTTCAACTTAATTTACAGTGACATTGATTTTCCATATTATTTAAAATAGACATCTATATTCTACATGAAACAGCTCGGTATGTTAATCGTTTACGTTTGTTGCAGGTACTGTGTCGTGTGTCATGATGAAACTACGTCCCGTGCAGGTTGGTCGCTCGTTAGAAAGCTTTAAAACTACGCATATTAATGTCTGTGATTATAATAACTACGGGATAGTATGTCGAGAAATCAAGTTTTAATCCCCAAAAAGGTCTTAATTAAGCTGGGAAAAGAGGTCGAGAAGAAAAGTCCGAGACACCTCGCGTTTCATTACCGTGATCCCTCGGTCTCATTAAGCAGTCGGTGTTGTATAAAAAGCGACTTTATATAAGAAGTTAATTCGGCATCACACCTGTCGCGGTCGTAACTTCTCCCTTCAGATGGCTATACAATGAAGCCTGGCCCCATCCAACGCCAGTACTATTATTTTACCTTTACTTCATTCGTCTTGGCGGCATCGTCAAAGAAAACATAAAAATATATAAAGTCTTCATTACATTGACGTTTGACAGTTCGATTTTCGAAATAGTCCGCGACGATTGGTTAGATTATTAACGGCTTGGGAGATTCATAAAAAATAAATTCGATTTTTGTGCGCACGATTATGACGAAATGGGTTCGAAGTAATTTGATTAGTACCTTTCACCTGTTGTTAAAGAAAACTTGAATTATGATAGTTTTTGTCTTTATATACCTATTCAAAGCTGACCGTTGAAAAATAATAACCCAATAGATTGTAGTAGGTACAATAGACATAAAATTTTAACGTTCTCCCTGAAACAACCATTTCGAGTGGATTACATCCAACTTGAATGTTGATAAAGGTTAGAACTTTAGGGAAAGCGTCAAATTTTAGCGCCAGTTAAGCCATAAGGTTTTTAATAGATATTATAATAGTATTTTTACGTCTCAATTGAACTTCAGCTTAGTTCTATCACTATCAAACGCCTTTTCATTAAAATTTGGGAATTTCCCTTCTATTAATATTTACTGATATTTTTTTCAAAATAAAAATCAACAAATGTTCATAGAAACTTACGACTATTAAACGAGAATAGAGTCTATATGTATCCACGTACAGCACGTAGTTTGATTATCATTTTATACTGAGCAGACGCAAATAGATATCAAATAAAATGTGTAGCGAAAATATTACTTTCCCCGCAAGAAATTCTATTAAATTGTGTAGGTAAAAGTAGCGAAAGTATGATGGCTGCCCTCAGCTAAGTAAAGCGAAGTGAATATTTTCTGGAATTTTCTACGAAATGTTCCAATTCCATTTCGGTAAGAGACTAATAATATACTTTTTTCCTCTTTTTACTTCTTACTTCCACCCTTTACTGTTATATACGAAAATGGAATGGCGTGGAGCCGACCGTTTGCGAAGTTTTTCCAACAATCGTGAAAATGTAGATGGACTTTTACCAGCCCCGGATATAAGGGGGGGCAAACGGGTACTTGCCCCGGGCGGCAGTTTCATGGGGGCGCCAAATTGATTGCGTTTGCGAGTATCAGCGTTAATAAAATAAGTAATTTATTAGTGAAATCATATATTATCGTAGTGGAAATCAACAATTTGCAAGACTTTCCTGGTTATATATTTTTTCTGTGTTTCTGTTTTATGTCACAAATGAAAGTTATTAGTTATTAGATGATAAAAAGTTTAAATTTATTAAAGGATTATTATTTTAACAAATGGTCACAAAAATGCTACTCATTGGCAGTATTAACAGTTTTTCTCAAACACTGAAGGGAGGGGGCGCCACTATCAAGGTTTTGCCCCGGTTCAAAAAAATCGTAGATCCGGGGCTGACTTTTACTTTATGAACAATGGCCGGGAGAAGTATATAAAACACTGTAGGTATCTACAAGCGTGATCCAATTTTGCGGAAAAAAAAACGAAGTCATTGGCATCGAAGCTATTTAAAAAACCTACATAACAATTGACAACATTGGAAATAAATATATCAACATGAAACAAGATTTTTAGCATCACTTGGTAAATAAAGTGATATTTTATATCGCGTGTGAGAGTAGGCGTATGTTTATTATCGGAACGTAATGCGTGGAAGGCCGTCTCCATTCATTCGTTGGTTGAACTAAGGAGTTGCACAGTCGGACGGACAGCGGACGGGTCAATTATTTAGATTGGTGGCGGCGACACTCGCCCGGAGCGTAACGACTACGTGACGACTGCGTGACGACCAGCCTTGCAGTCTCGCCCTCTCTCCCGTCATGCTATGTTGCTTTGTTTTTATGTTTAGAGCAAAAATACAAAAGAACGGGGTGGTATTTTCATTAGTAATCATAATAAAGTTGGCTGTGATAAGCTTGTTGTAGAATTTCACCCTGCAATCTTTTTAGTCAGACGGTAGATCTGCCGTATTTAAATATGTACGAACTGGCTTTGTCACTTTCATAAAAATAACCAGACTGTTTCTTTTTACTTAAGTTACATATAAATATACACGTAACTAAATCTGAAACCGCCTTCAAACACATAGGAATATAAATGAGGATAAATTATAAGAAGCATTATTTCTCACTGCTACCTTTAATTTATAAATTCAACGCCCGGTTTATGTACTGCAGCTTATATTTAAGTTACCGCATCATACCACTTCAATACCTGCCTTCGAAATAAATTTCCTTCGACGGGAGTAGCATGGTAGCTTACGTAAAAATTCCACGTATAAGGAGGTCTCACGCTGTGGCCCAAGTGATGGAAAATGACTATTCAAAAATGTAGATATTTTATACCAGCACGCGATTTTTCCAGAATTAGGTTAATTTGATAAAAAATTAAAACTTTGGGCATAGAATAAGCGATCAATTTATTTGCATTGAATAGATCATTACTGATTTTTTTTGGACTTGAGTGTTAACACATTGGACATACACAAACTTTTAACTTAACTGTCCCGGTACCTAACTGTTGAAATAAGCGTACCTATACTTCTGTTCCCCTTTGTCAGAGAAAATAGGCGTAGTGTTATGTTTTCTTCAAGAGCTCGATGGTAGGTTAAGAAATTAAAATGTTAAACTTATATACAATCAACTCAGCCTATCGCAGTCCACTGCTGGACATAGGCCTCTCCCAGACTCCGCCACAACACCCTGTCCTCCGCCTTCCGCATTCAGTCTACCACAGCCACCTTCTTTAGACGGTGCCGTCCATCTAGTTGGGAGGCGTCCCACACTAAACACTCACTAAACTTATGACCAATAGTGGTTTTTTAATTAAAAAATAAAAATACATCCTAAATAATGTGAGGAAATACTTCACATCGGGACAGCTTATAAGTTAGTGCATAGCTCAGCAAAATACCAGCTTACTGTACTTGAATCGGTGGAATGCAGACCTAAAAAGCATATAGGCGACGAAACGTTGGTAGCTACGCTTCACAGCTTAGCTCGTAATATTGTTGCCTGTCGGCCTTCTACAGACTTGTTCTTCGGACAGTGTGTGTTGGAGCTCCACGACCTAATCCCACCATCGCCTTTTTACCACTGGACAACCAGACGTACCGCAGCCAGCAGCGTACCATCCACACTTGGTTGATATCCTGACGAGTCGTACTCAGTGCTTCTCCTCCACGTTTATTATGTGCACAGTCAAAGTGTGGAACTCTCTGTCGGCATCTGTGTTACCTCCCAAATTTAACCCGTCTGCCTTTAAAGCAAGAGTGAACAGGCATCTTCTGTTCTGTTCTATCATAGACCTCATCCTTCGCTTTTCAACAGGCATTATCGACGTCAAGAGCAGGCCCATTTAGTAATATTAAAAAAAAAACATACCTAAACCTGCTAAAGCACGTAAGTTTAGCTTTTGCAATGACCTACTAATAAGTAGGTATCACATGTTTATGATGGTCTAACTTACGTGCTATCTTGCTATCTTGTATTGTTTTACGACCATTTTCCCTTTATTTCCATAACAAAAATATTTAAAGCATGTTATATCCTAATGAAAGACTCAGTGAACATTCATCTTCACATTCACTTTCTTCCAGATAAGATGGGTTTGAAGAGTTTGTCCAATGTATAAATAAACGTAAAATAAATCGCTACCGCTTCCTCATCCCGCTGTTCGCCTGTAACTGGTACCAGGGTCCAAGCGTACAAACCGATAGTTGTGAGTCAGTGCGCGTTTGCTCGCCGTATATCAATCGCTGTCGACGCTCGCTTTTCAACTGTTGCCTTATATGATATACGTACTTACGTAGAACCATAACGTAATACAGTTCCTCATAAAGTTATGTTGGACAGACATGCTTTAGAGGATCGAATCATTAATTAAAAGGGCAAACGTGTTGTTTTAGATTCGATTTGGCATTGTAATGTTACCTTATGAAACGTGGATGATCTATAAGATCTTACCAATTAACCTGAATAAATATATCTGCTTTGTACCTATAAATAGTTATTTGGCTAGAGGTTGAAACTCTTATAATTTCTTGATTTTTCTCATGATGAAGCTTTGAAAAGCTCATGAATTTTAATTAATTAATAATCTACTTGTCTCTTAATCAGTATCAACATATTTAAAAGATTTGCTGATATTAAAGAAATATGACACCTACAATTATTTCTTTCCATGTGTATCCCTACTCCTAAGTGAGAAAGAGACAGAATCATACGAACTTTGAGATGCAAGAAAGAGAGGTCTCTCGCCCGACCCTTTACCTCGTCATTCCAGTTAACGAATTAGGGAGGAGGTACACCACGCATCTATAGATGCAATTTTACCAATTATAGCAGACAGTGCAAGGTTATTTTTTGAATACCGGTTTAATTTTTCATCATGAGTAAGTATACATAGTTATACTGTCTATACAATGATAAATATGGGTGGAACCACAATGGAAACTTTAAAAGTATCTACCTACCCACCTAAGTATTTTCAAGACTTAACACATTGCAGTTGTAGTACCTATTGCATACTAACCTACGAGTATTGCTGTTTAAAATGATGTCATTGGTTTTATATTTCCTTGGCCTTAGTAAAATCCAGTTCCGTGATTTGGTATCTTACCTAACAACACACAGAGTTGTCTCTGAATAAATGAATAAGAAAACAATTGATACCTATCTATCAATCGATTTCGTGAATGGTTTAACATTAACGAATAGGTACACACAGCTCCATTAAGTGCTTACCACCCCAAAAGACATATGCGTTAAAATCCGTGATAGGCCCAAGTTGGTTTTTGTATTTAGTAAAAACATTTTATTATAATTAATATATTGTTTTAGTGAATAAATAAGTTTAAGTTACTATTTTTTTTTTTTAAGTATGGAAATAATAGGGTTAACATGTAGGTACGTAGAATTATTCAAGGTCCTAAATAGACCGGACGTTTCAAGACCGCTTGCCGTGCATAAGATTGGATGTTCAAATCCTACGCATGAAATGTGCTTTTCGTCATGCATTATATATTTTTTTTAATATATAGTATTTTTCTATTTTGTTTTACTAAATTAAGCAAATAAAATATTTTAATAATCATTTAATAATATTTATTACTGCTATTATTTAACAAAAATTTGATCTTATTTTATTACAAAGATTTATATTTTACAATTCATACAGAACAGCTATTTTTGCAGTCGTACAATTAGAAATCATTTTAAAAAATAATGTGTAAATCTTCGTCGTTTTAAGTGAACGTATACATCAAACGTAGTAGTTGTAACTTGAGGGTATCGATTAATTTTATAAAAAAAACGTAAGTAAGTAAAATTAATGGATACCCTCAAATTATAACATTTATCGATTAGACAGAGACCTAAAGATAAAGTGACTCGGATGATAGTAGATAAAAATTTCATAGCCATTCATATGGACTCGTTGGCTAGTTCGGTGATGCGGTAGTTCAAATACATGTCGAAAAAATCAACTCTTTTTGAATCATTCTTCAGATTATTTGTCACGAATTCAATGTTGTAGCAGTGTAACATTTTAAAACTTGAGGGGTTAGCACACACTGACGCTGTGTGTACCAGTAGCCTTCTTGTGAACAGTATCCTAATATTCAGACACGATTAAACACACATACATACGCCACCCACGTACTAGGTACTCTATAGCTTATGAGTTTTGACATAAGATAAAAATAACCAATGATTTTCAACTCTTTGTCATTCCAAGCATGTTGGCTGGTCCTACATGTACCTATGTCAGTTTAAGAATAATAAATATGCCAACTGGTATAGTGGGTTAGGCCTACTGTGCTTAGGTATTACATAACCAGAAACTCTACAAACAGATAGGTATTTTGATATTATTTATAAAAAGTTGAAAAAAGTGAAATTTGAAAAAATATGCTTCTGCAAAACGCTTCGCCCTCGTGGATGTTGGAAATTATTCCACGGAAACGTGGTATCGGGACAAAAAGTAGCCTATGTCCTTTTACAGATTGCCATGTACAGAAGCCAGCACATCAAGCTACCCAAAACTGTCAAATTTTCCCAAACAACTTTGAACCTTATACTTTAACGATAAATTTGAAAATCTATTAAAGAAATATGACATATTGTAGTAGCTTGATGTGCTGGCATCTGTACCTCCTAGCCAATTTATTGAAATCCGTTCAGTAGTTCAGGTGTGAAAAGGTAACATACATATAGAGTTAATTTCGAATTAATACTTAATATAAGTATACCTATGGATATTCTGTTGCCATAACGGTATTGTTTTTCCAAATAATTTACTGGTTTATAATTTTCATTGTTGGTAATACCTACCTATTTACCTTTGCAAAGTTTCTGCCGTCAGTTACTATGTATTAATGTAGCAAACAATGGCTAGCTACTTATTTATATAAGTGCAGCAAAACAGTTTTATCACAAAAGTTACGTTTATTCTTTCGCTGCTCCGTTTTACAACAAGGTTTGGAATAAAAAACTTTTCTACGGTCTTACCAATTATTCTTTTACTCGTAGGTTTACTATTTAGTTACAAAAAAAGTATGGTAAATACTAACCCCGTTATCCTTTCAGCGACGAAAAGTAGGTACCCTTTGTTGTTGTATAGCCATTGAAATAGCTGGTAACCAAAATTAGTTCAATTTTTGAGCCGTAATAACAACAAAACGAAATAAACAGATAAATGAATTATAGAATTTTGTCATCAATATTGGAGTCGATATTAGAAGCAGAATTTATTTATTTTTAAGAAATTAGTTTAATAATTTTATAAGTTTTGTAAGTACAGTGTAGCACAATATAAGTAGGTACTTATACAAATATTAAATAAATGCTATTCTTAACTAAGTAGACATTGTTGCGCCTAAGACACTGAAAGGTCGAAGATGTTTATTAGAATAACTTTAAATATAAATACTTAAGTATTTTTAAAGCAAATTCAATTATCAAATTATTAAGACAAGTAGTGGTTTCACAAATACAGGGACCAATCGCCAAGCCCATTAAGAAGTCGGAGTCCCCCTGTATAATCCACAGCACTAATTTGTGAACATTTTCGGTTTCATTTGCATCAAAAGTGCGTTTGGATGGAGTCAATTTGATTATGCAAAATAACCAGTAACCAGTATTGCCAATTTGCAGTAAGTTTTACATTATTGCAACGTTATGTGAAATGAGACATGTCAAATGGTTTTGGAGAACAACCAATGGTTTGCAACCCCGAATTATGGTTGAACGGTTGCTTGACAGTAAATCCTGTCAATAATTGGATAATGTGACTGTTTAACATTTGAAAAAATAAACGTATTCTTACGTTCTGATACATATTTATTACTTGAAGCAAAATACTTCCTGTTTTCTTTTTTTAAATCCGATTCCGTCTCCGATAAAGTTGGGTGTTTAAATGTAAATAAATATAAATGTCGGCAATAAATCATCAAGTTAAAGTTACGACTTTATTATGATGTTGTATTCTACTAATTAATTAATTATCTACTATGTTCAGGATTATCTAATGTCATTAACTTTGTTATAATGAAATGGGATATTTTAATTTATTTACAAATTGTTGTTATTTTGGGCGCCGGAAACTTTGTGGTTTAATGGTTTTAATTTGTGCTCATGATTATTTATAGGTCACATTAACATTCATGTATAAACATTACCTACTTGGTTAATTGGCAACATTGTATAGGTATAATTTTCAATATATAAGCAGAAGCGTTTTACAATACGGCTTCCTAAGAAGTCACCACGACGATTGCCTAGTAATGGATTGTGACACTGAATTGCGTGACTAGATACTTATTTATATAATAAAGGTAGCTACGATATAACATAATTGTTTAAATAGTAGGTAATATCTTAATCTAAATAAATGAGATCGACTGTAAGTAAGTAAGTAAGTAAGTATATATATATAAGTACAGTCTACAAAGAAAAAAACTTTTCTATTTTAATGCTTTTATCAGCGTACACAAAGTGAAATAGATACCGCTTTTTGGCTCAAATCAACGAGAAAATTATTCAAATAGACCGTGGTAGCTACTAATCCTGTACTAAAGTGGTATTAAATTAACGTTACGGTACATTGACGCTTTTCCGAACCCTCCCCGTTTCCTTTTAGCTGTAATAGAGCCACCTACCGACGGCTAATTAGAATTAATTAGAAAGAGCCGCTCTATTTTCGTGATTGCTTTTTTGTGACATCCCGTTACGTGCTTTTTTATAGAAAAATCTTTTTTCTTAATTAGAAAGTTTGTTGATGTTCTGTTTTAGAAAATAATTAGGCGGATGGTATCAGATGGAAAAATGTAGTTGGTTACGGTTGAATAAAGATGTGCTATAATAAAAATAGTTAATTATTCAGGTAGTATATAAGGAGGTACACAGGTTAAGCACAAATGAAAATGGCACAGATGGCTTAAAATATTTCCTAGGTGACATTAGTGTTAGTTAAAATAAAGTTGTAGAAAATCTAGGTCAAATTATTGTGATCGTGATAAAAATATAATGTAACGTGTATCTATTACATTATAGGCTATTTAAATTTAAAACTAGGTTAACTATTTCTGGAAGTGTTTGTTTAAATAATTAAGACAGAAAAGGCTTCAAAATATGCATTCTCCTCAGAAAAAGTTTTTTCTCGGCCCTCAGTATCTAAATTATTCGAACAACTCGAAATGAAGTCGTTTTAGATAAACTTCAGCTCTAATTTGAGTATAAAGTCATTAATTTATTCGGCTAACATTTAGATTGTATGAGATCAGCCGTCTGCAAATAATTAGGAAGGTTGCACCAATACAATAATTGAAAAAATATGTAAAATTAAAATATAAATTAGTTAATTAGGTCGGTCAAGATTATTTAAGACAGTTATTTGTTGAAACACTTTTAAAATATACGTATTTTAAAAGTGTTTCAACCTACGGGTAGGTAGATAGACGGAATAGTCAGTTTCACAAACGATAACTTGGTGGTTTTTTTAAACAGTTAGCAGAAATAAACGTGTCTGCCAACAGATTGATGGCCATCAATCCAGGCGGAAGAAGTAAATCCACATCTAACTCATGTTCAAGCACTGCAGATAATTCAGTTTAACAGTATCCACCGCTTTTTGGCGCTAACGTCGATGTGTTTATATCCAACTGGTGTATTTCAGGAACCACCTCCTTTACGAGACTGTTATCCTGGTCTTGAGAATTTCTGCCCGACCAACCTGCACGGCCGCAGTAAAACCCCGAGTGCAGTGCATTTTTAAAAGGGAACGCCCCGGTCCGTTGTCCGGGCTTTTCATTATTTTAAATATTCAGTGGTGTGCAGTGTGTCCGAGGTTCAAGTCCCATGTGACGCCAGCGCTTCCACATCGGTGAGTACGCTTTTACCTTAAGTTTATCGCGAACCCTTCCACCGCTTTTAACATTTATCAGTGAAAGCACTTTGTGCGCCTCGCTCTGGTCCGACACAAAACGCTTTTCATCACTCCTATTATAATTAATCGTCCCCTTGCAAAATTAAAGTTATGCCCTATAAAAATATTCATATAACAAGTCGGGGGACCCAATAGTCTCATTAGTTCCCATCGCCGCTTTTACGAAACTTGTTACTGAGATAATTTTCGTCCTTGGTCCAGCATTAAGCATAACGCGCAGGCCCAGTAAATTGCGGCCTCGACATAGCCTGGCATTAAACACTCCCAGAGGCTGCGCTATATTCGCACAATTATTCCCTGAAGCGAACCCTTCGCTGCGTAGCCTACAATTACCTTCCATTCAGCTAAAGGCGTTCCGCTCTGCGAAAATAAAATAAAATTGAGGAGGAAAATAAAATGAAACATCGAGAGATCCGTTCAAATTACCGTGTGTATCCGCGCTGCAGAGGCGTACCCATCACGCACGTGTGCCTATGTTCTGCAGGTATAATTCATAGCGCACATTAATGTCGCACAGCAATTAAACTGTCGGCGCAATGTTCGGGCGAGTAAAATGCAGTCGAATTTAAAGCTTTAGTATCGAGTCAAAAAGCTGAAAGCAGCGGTATAGCACCGCAAAAACGAAAATACGTGTTTTACATACGGTATAAAATCAACAATATTATGTGGGTACACTCGCGTCCAATCTGTATTCAAACTTTATATACTTTGTTCGTTATAACACTCCGCATGAATATAACGATATTTTAAACGAGGGAGCTTACCCGTCCGTACATCTCAAGTTTTTCTTCATAAGCTCCTCAAAACGTTAAATTTATTCCGGCCCGGGAGCGTTGAATTAAGAGCCGCTTTAATCCTTTCGGAGCGAACTTAACCTAATACCATAAAGATGGAACAAGGCAACTTGTACAGAGTGAAGTCAAATATTATCCTTTGGGACGATTAAGGAGTTATTAAATCCACGTAGGCGTACGATAGGACGACACTGCAGCTACAGGAGCTAAATGCTCCGTTACATATTGACACATTTACTTAAGCTCTTAAAACGAAGTTCATACGAAGTCAGAGCTTAAAAATAATTTAGATACGAGAATCATTACTGAATTATTTAAATGTCTAAATCTTAATCAATAGGGACTAATTAGGGTACCACGATTTGCCAATAAGTAGACGTGCAGGAACAGACAACAAGGTACACCAAAATAAAACCATGTTACTTAATCACATACGTAAGTTACCTACTAACGCGTCATTACAACTGTATTTTACCGCAAGATCAGTGAAATGAGCAACTTTGTGGGTGTAATTTGGAACTCATCCAAGTCATATTTGGTACCATACATAACCTACATAATGTGGTAAACAAGGAAATAATTTCTTAGCTTGTCACGTAAGCATCGATTCAAATTGGTATAACTTAATGTAACAGGCAGAAATCCGTAAAGGGATTCGAAAAAAAAAAAGAATGAAGGCGACAAAATGGTCGCTATGCTAAAAAAATGTGAGAGAACAGTCAGCTGTGCGGGGCGATGGCGGCCATCTTGAGTTTTGCTGAGAGGGGCGGTACGAGTCACGACCGCTCGCCGCTTGATTTATTTAACTAACGCATGCCGCTAATGTGGACTCCGTACATTTTTGTTATTGAGTGTACTACTACTATTTTACTATTACTGTAGTACGGAGTGTTTTACTCTTTAATATGATAGTAGAATCATCCGTAGATATATGTAGATAGGTAGGTTTGTAGATTTGTAAAAAACCGTTAAATGTCAACGTTAATTTACTTTAATTGAAATACTGGATAAAACATGTGTGGCGATAAGATGTAATTAAATTCAATGTTTGTTAAGAAACGAATCATATGTGTTACAGAAAACTTCATATTTGAATAGTAGGGTCATTTGAATAAAGCAGCATGATTTTGTAGTCGGCCATACTCGATGCGCTGCGGTAGGTCAACGAAAGGGTATTTTAATACATATGATAATCAAATTAAACTTATCATCACTGTAATTAGCGATATAATTGATATGCGTATAAACGACATGAATAACAAGAAATATGCGTAAATACTTGCTCCCGGCATTTCGACTTGTCTCAGATACTTACATTGTAAGGAGCAGCTTACACAGAATGAGATCTCCATATCCATGAAGAAACGACTCACACGACAATAAAACACATGCGATATTAAACTTTGTCACGCTGTAATAAAGTTTATATTTGTTGTTATGAGTTAAGACGTTCAGCAATAAATTGTTTTGGATTGAGACGCAACATTGTTCCTTCGAGATTCGTCGGAGCTGGGTGCACCGTCCTTTTCCAACACAAAATAAAGATATTGAATTTTGATAAGGCCGTCTCTGTCTGCTAAAATGTCTTTGATATTCTCCGGTATAAAATAGCTTTCGTAAAATGTTAAAGATTAATAATACTAAATTCGATAGAGAAATAACGGCCTAATAAGCTTTATTTATTTTACACAGCTACCTACTGATCTACACCTACCTTGGCTCGCAAGTCTGCAATGATGGTAGCTGTGTCCCCGAGACACAAAGGAGTAAATATTGGGATGGCTAAAGATTTTATGACCCATTTAAGAAACATTTGGAAGAAGAGAGGAATTCGGTTTAAAGAAGTTTTATTTCTCAAAAAAGAACATACTTACATAGTTCACTTAAATATGAGAAACTTACTTACTTTCTTACTTATCTGATCTTGGTATCAAAACCAAGATCAGATTGATACGAGCCCTAGTATTTCCTATCTTCCTGTATGGAGTAGAAACGTGGATGATTTTGGCCTGAGAAAGACAAAGGATTGATGCATTTGAGATGTGTATTCTCGTAGTATTCTAGTAGTCCACAGTACTTATTCCGTGGACTGCCAAACGCACCAATGCATCGATCTTATTCCGGCTTCGAATAAAAATCCGCTTGTCGACCATATATGTCAACAACGCATTCTATCCTATTTAGGCCACATAGTACACAGAGGCGATCAAAGTTTGGGAAATCTGATTGTGGTTGGGAACACCGAAGGCAAATGATCACGCGGTCGTTCACCAACACGATGGACCAATCAGGTGAAGAAATCATCGTCCTCTAAATTCTACACAGTGGATGCGCTGGACAGAAACCGGTGGAGGCGGATCATCCACTCCAAATGTAACTCCGAAGCTGACCACGATCCTCAGACATGAGGGACCGAGTAGGTACAGAAAGAGAGAGAGAGAAATACAGAACTTATCCCTAGTAGGTAAAAAGAAAACTTGAATATTTAAAAAAAAAACAACTTCTATTACTAATAAAGACCCATCCTTCTCTTGTCTATGAATGTAAATCATTCATTATCCCATTGTGCATTTAATAGAAATAATTTGTCTGCATATTAATGACGCATATTTTCAAACTACATCCTTAATAAATCTGCGAGTTATAGGTATACTTGCTTATTGTGTGAGGTAGTGTGGGTGTGAAGTACAATAGGTAATATCTACCACCCGTACCCTTCACTTAATTAAATTACTTAGCTGGCAGGCGCAAGGTAGCTAAACGTTGTCTCTGACTTAATACTTCCATAAAATAGTATGTTAGGAACATATTCTAGTAGATTTTCTAGATTTTTATAAAGTTTTATGAACCGAACTAATAACACACCTTTTAAAAAAGTAAATTTTAACTATAACTTTGCTAGTGAACAAAAGGATATTGTTTACGAAATTTTACACATTTATTTACGAAAGACATAACACCTTCTTCGTGCCGAGCTGAAGACATTTTCTTTTATCAGAAGACACCGAGCACATTGGATGAGGTCCCGAGCGAAGGCATTATCTCACAGTTTCGCAAAACAACGTTATGTTTGCGTAAGCACAAAATATGTTTTAAGCATTTCTAGGAAGTTGCTCTGGGGTGAGGTATGATTTCATGAATATAAATGTACTTCTTTCGACCTAGCGATATTTTGTTGCTAATCTCATCTAATTATGAGTTCATTATCTATCCCTACGAATTATTGGAAAAGTTGGGTAAACAACAACCTTTTAAATAACTTCTTTTCCACGATATAATCTAAACTAAAACCGAATTTGTTTATAATAATCAGTTATGAGGCCAATGTTACTTGAAAAATAATGATCAATTAAAATGTTTCTAAGCTGTTCGTAACACGTTTTATAAATTATAAGTCGAAGCAATTTTACCTAATTAGTTGAAAGTATAGTTTGGCTTTAGGCGTCCCGGTAATTTCACAATTTCACGCTGAGGCGGAGATCTCGTTACCCGGCCGGGATTTGGTCCCGGCTCTCCGGCCATCGCTAATGTCCCGGAACGAATCGCTGGCCCACATGTGGAAAATAATTATAAAGTCATCCGCCCAAATCGTACACCTTTCCGTGAGAACTATACTTTTGTGTGACGGAAATTGCTTATTTATCGCACCCAAATAAGTTTGTAATTTGTTACCTGGCAGGGAACGAAAAGGTTCCAGTCCAATGCCAACTAAGACTTCATTGGTATAACTTTTTTATAACAAATAAAATGTTGATTAGATTTCAAGCATTTTTCACAAATACGTCTGTCATGTCGGCGCCACAGACCACATCAATATTAAAATGGGCACCTACCCAAACCAATCCAGGAAACGGCTCATTGTCCCTGTTTCAAAATTTTAGTCAGGAGTAAGCTTGGTCGGGTAAACACAACCAGAATAAACACCAAAAGGAGCGTGGTGATAATTGTTTTTCTTATCCGTAGATTTTCCCCGACATTTCCAGTAAGCGATAATAAAAAGCTTGTTCGTATAACTCGGCCACGAGTTCCACAAAACTCTTGTCAGCGAATGGACGATAATCCACCGCTTAGTCGTCCTTTTTTACGCAAAAAAAAAACTTTTCCTTTTGAATAACCCCCTATTTTTCCGGCAGCCGACCCCTCTTTATTCATAAGCCGCTGACGTAACTTGGAGATCCCTAAATGAATGGTTGTTCGTTGTTTTACGGGTCTATTCACAATGCTTTAGGTTGGAAACTTTAGAGATTTGCCACAGGAAAAAGTAGACGAGATTTTGTCATGAAATTATATGACGCCTGCCAAATTATTATATTATCTCAGAATGTAGTGTAGATAGAGATACCTACTAACTCTATCTGGACTATTTTTATAATTTTTAATTATAAAAACGTTGCCCCACACTAGAAATTTCTCCTGTAGGTATTGTGGGTGCGTTTACAAACATTTAAACTCACATACACAAACAGCCAGACCCGGAACAACTACTTGTAGGTCATACCTACAAATATTTGTTCCGTGCGGGAATCAAACCCGTGACACACAACGCAGCAGTCAATCACTTAACCACTGCGCCAACCGTGCCAAGACTTATATCTGTAGCGTGTCGATATAAAGATTCAAATCATTTTGTGGTCTGATATACTTGATGTCACAAGCGTCTAGTTAACGGGTCACGATTTTAAATTGAAAGATTAAATAACTGTAGCTTATTAATGTGGGGTTCTCGAGTAAATTGTATTTATTTATGAACCTGCATGCCTGTGGGTCGGGACAAATAAAACAAATATCCATGTTAGTATTTCGACGCGCAGCCATTGAGTTGAGTGCATGCCAGACACGAGTATTTCCAGCTTTAATTAATACGTTAGCCTTCTGTATTAAAATACACAGTCGCATGGTTCATTTTAAATACAATGTAACATTTTAATTAGTCGGCAAGTTGAAAGTGGGCTGCATTTTGTAGGCAACTATGACAGTTACAGTTGATTGGACTGGTCTCCGTATTTGATCATTTAATATAAAAAAATTCTATGTAAATTAAATAAGCGCTGATATGCGTACCTTACGATGGCTCTAAAGATATTTTTATGTGATATGAAAGGCTCATGTTGCCCACCTGATGGTAAATGGATAGTGAAGCTCATAGACGTAAGTAACGTTGGAGTTACGTAATGAGCGCTGCCAAACTAGTTACGATAATGGTTCCCTTTCAAGCTCCTGGATTGTCGAGTCGAATGGAAGAAATTCTAAGGTAAATATCGAAAGGTAACCTGTAAGGTGTAAGCAAAATCGATTTACAGTAGCTAGCATAAAAATAGTGTGAACGTTACGTTATAAAATGAAATTCATCTCGTTTTATGCAGATAGGGGGTCGTAAGGTTTTGCCAGAGTTGAGAAGAAAAATTTGAATTTAGATGTCGCAGGGAGTCGCGTGGTAACGGGTTTCGAGATCCTCCGCTTTACGACGCTCGGCTAAAATGCTGTTCTCGACTCTGGCTGAAAACTGTGCACAGTTTATTCGAAACGGAGGCGGAGAAGTATCCCAGAGAGCGCGAGCCAAATGGCTACCTCTCGGGACGAATGCTACGGCCGGCCGTTTGTACCGGAATGGTGAAGGCTCCTATTCTGTATTTTGAAAGCAATAGATTACTTACTTTTTTAACGTTTACTCGGGATATTTCTCCTTTAGTCTTACTATATTGTACATTTAAAATGAAAATAAGGAACTATTTGTGGTAAAACTGTGTAAATTCTGGACTGTATTTATTTCAATTTTTTTTTTCATGTATATTGTCTCAACATAACAGTTTTTTCCAGGTAAAATCACATTACTCATTTAATAACCAGCGTTTCCGTATAATGTTTACATACATTTCCTTCACTGTTATTCAAATAGCAACAGTCGGGCAGAATTCCTATAAAAACACGCAATGGGCACCATTATCGGGCCCCGGAGGAAGCTTGCTCAAGTCCGTTACATACAAATGCCTTTCATTAACTTGTCGATGTTCCGTCCGAAATGCTACGGGGCTATTGTGTTTTAAGCCATCTCCTCTCTTATTACAGCAAATGTATTCCTCGATTAACAGTAAATATGCTTTACGACGGCAAATAATATACCTACTTAGAATTTGCCAAGAAAATACCCCCAGTTTTCTTTTTAATCAGACTGTATTTTTCCAAAACCTATCAAGTAAGAAGGCTGGGATGGAATTGTAGCTGTAAAGAAAATGAGATGTTTCGGCCACAGATGCACGTTTCCTCCCCGCACGCGATCAAACTTATCCGCTCGGAAAACATTCTGATAAGGCATGATATGAATTCAGATTTGGGCCATCTCTCTTTTATGTTATTCGTGATTTTTTCTCTACGTTTACAGATTTTGCTCGCTTTTACTTTATTGATCCATATCAAAATATGTATATTATGAATATAAAAATATACTATGTACATAAATCTGACAATATTATGGCTTGCACAATTTTCATCATGTTTACGTTGAAAGCGTCTCCCACGCGGCAAAATAAGCTATTACAGACATCGAGTAAAAGTAATATTTTGTCATTCCCAATCGGCCAATAAAAAGCAGGAAAGCAATACTTGTGTCTTGTAAACTGACAGACACCGAAAACTCACGCTGAGAGAACTCAAAACATTTATAAATATAAAATCAAGCGAGTAGAAATCCAATCTACGGACGTACCTCATCAATATTCCGCCGTCTTGTTATTTTCCTTGGGGCTTTAAAACAAAACAAAAGAGGTTTGTTATTTAACTCGTTTCCGATACAGCCTATTCTTTAGTATCGAAGGAAATTCTCTCGTCTATCTCTTGTATAGAAGGAGTAATAAAACTAACGGGATCGATTCCGCGCGTTCGTATTTAAACAAAACGAATAAAAAGAATGCGAATTTTCTTGGTTTTATGAGTCTCTATGTATGAGATCCTCCAAGTAGGTAATATTCAGGAGAAAGTGGGAAGGTATATAAGTAATAAAAATAATCTAGAAATACTTTCCTCTGTAGCTACATAGAGGGTGTATTTTTCTTGAAATTATTTTAAATGTTAGCCAAAATTTAGGATGCCTTTATTTTACGTGCCTTTTATTTTCTTTAGCAGCTTTTGGACTACTTTTACCAATACGATTGTTTCGTATAAAAAACTGACTGTCAAGTTCTTTTTATCTTTTTTTTTTTTTAAATAGAAAGTATCGAACAAAGAAATCTTCAAGGAAAGGTAACTTATAGAATTTGTAAGATCTTGCTCGTTGCGGAGAATGGTGGCCGTGGTAGAATAACAATAGGTAAATTTATGTAAATGAACATCAGTCTACGTAACAAAAAGGAAATGAACCCGCTGTAAGACATACATTTCGATCGTCGTCGATGCAAAGAGGCATTTAGATATATGTCTTTCATGGAACACAGGTATTTAGGTATATGAGCAAAAGTAGGTGAATGCTATCAAATGCTGCAACAAATTCAACGTGCGTACCACAGAACTAAACAGCCACTAATGATACGGAATACAACATGTTCTGTACCGTTCAAAAGGAGTTTGAATTTAAATTAAACATTGTAGCCATTTAGTTTTCTCCACACGTTTGTGTAAAAACCACAGGTCAATTAGTTACAGTGAAGAAAGTAACTGCTACTTTTAACAGTTTATAGTTTGGTATTACGCAACCCAGTATCGACCTGTCTGTCGTGCCCATAGATGTATCGCCGTACTTTTATTTATACTCTCTCATCTCAGCAATATCTACAAACTCGGTAAGTTTCTTTATTATTATGCCAGGCTTTATTTCTTTATGGTTTGGAACAAAACATGAAGCGCAAACTTGTTTGTTTGGCTTCTAATATTTTTCGGGAAAAATAAATTCTGGATAGAAAATATTCTTACGAAAACACCGGGTATAAAGTACGGGGTTTTAATGTTTAGATGTAAAGTGCCACAACTATAAAATCTACGTAACCAAAATGAATAAAGAAAAGCAAAAATAAAATGTGAAAAATTTGTTAATAAATTAAGTTACAAAATACAGAAGCAATCTAGTAGAAATATCTTATAAAATTATATTACTTCCCTAAGTTTTCTCTTTTATCCAAATACCTACATTGTTTTATCGATATAGTATGGAAGAAATCCTTGAAGTTGGAGAACTATATCTCACGGTACGACAAACACGACTATTATTCTTTTTGCTTTTCTAGGAAAACACACACACATTGTTGACGTTCTTGAATCAATAAAGCTATTTATGCGTTGTACTTAGAAGTGTGACGAAAACATTACAACTTATAGGTAATTACTACATGAAGTTTGTAACTGCAGAAGGTTAAAACTCGTTTAAGAAAATGGTCGCAGATGTTTAGGTAGGTACTCCATCTAGCAAATAAAGTAGTGGAAATTAACGCCACATTGTATGAACACTACATATAATTTTATAACATATATACATTTTGTTCAAATTATGTTATGATCAGATATTGTTGAATACGGCAGAAGCTAAAACTACTCCCTGCTACATTGATCAGCGAGAGAAGCTTTTTCCGATATTATTTTACCTTATTTATTTTGTTAGTTCTTTACTGCATGCCGATATTTCGTGCGGGTAGGCGAGCTCAGAAAACAGGCAATATATTTTCTACGAAGGATATAACGGAAGGGTTCTCATTCCTTACGTATGTATAAAGGGTACCTAAATACATTCGCCTTCTTTTACTTTATTCTGCTCGTGTCGAAAGTGGAAAAACCTCGCAAAACTTTCATTGCTAGCCAAGCTTACCTACACGTGTGTGACACATCACCGAAATATCTGCCAATTTCATTTCTCCGCTCACCTCCCTGGAGCGTAGTAAACACCACCCCCTTCCCCCACCACTTACAGAACTCGCCCCCCCTCCCGTGTGTTTGTCCAACTGATATTCTTGAAGACACACAACCGGTGTTTGAAGACCTCCCCCAGCTCTCCACATTCGTGTTACTAAATACTGGAAGGGCGGAAATGTATTCAGATTGAAAGGTCTCAGCTAAGTGGTGTAGAATTTAAACTCCAGCACTTTGTGCAGTCGCCTTTGAACAAACACGATGGTGCGTCTAGAAACTTCTAAAGAATAGATGAATGTAGATAGGTACTAGTTACAAATGTTTTGTTTATTTCACAATAAAGAGATTGGTTGCCCCGACGCTACAATAGAAGAATGCTTGTGAATTTTCATAAAAGCGTGAAAAATAAAACCACAAGCTTTGTATTCTGGTGTTTATTTGCAATATTCTCTTTGAATAAATTTGTAATTTATGTTCAACATCATACGCAATGTGTCAGATGGCAGTTTGGCTATTTATTTATGATACAAAGTAATCCTCTGACTGGAGCTTGATATTTGAACTTTAAATTCTATTATCACTATTATCAGGCTCAACGTTTACCCAATAACCAGATATGATGTAACTTTTCAATATGATGCAACCTGCCTTTCTTGGGTAAGTATCTATCTCCACAATCAATCAGAACATATGAACAAATATGTATGTACATACCACAATAGTGACGTACAAAACAAATACCCACTCAAGAGACACGAAATAGCGTAACCAAACAATCGGGACACGGGTCCGATCGCCCTTATTGGCTACAAGCCTACAAGTACTTGACACTCGGAGTGTTTGCCGGCTCTCATTAACTCTGTTTGTGTGGACTAATTTACGACATGTTTGCCAGAGGACCCCACTAATTGACCGATGACAGATCTAGACACTGATGTAAGATTATCGAGGGACTATTCTTGTGTCTACGAGATGTGGTCACTTTTTTCGAAGGACGGAAATGACAAAAGCTGAAAATATTATAAAAAATTAAAAGCAACGCTGTATAATATAAGAAAAATACCACAAACCTTGGTTTTTTTTTCTCTTGGCAACAACTAGTATTAGCATAGAGCATGCATTGGCAAATAATAATAAAAAAAAACAATCAGCAAGGTGGTATTCTTAGCTTGAATGCCCAGGGTGCGTCGGACGTTCAACCACTCCCGGAGGCGATTTTGCACATTAAATTACCATAACCCTACACATACTTACCAAGACCAAACTCAAACGCAATAAGGGTAAAAGGAATCGAATTATCAAAGAGAATTTATCATTTAGGTATGTAGCTGCCTCTACGCTATGCGGCAAATGCCTATGAGTTCATCCGGTCGATTCTGTAAAAAATTCACCGTGAAATCATAAGTGAAGTGAGCACTTAATAGTGTTAGTCCCTAGCGAATGACAGCTCACTCCACGCTCACTTCACCCATGCTTTCATGGTGAGATGGTTACGGAATCGCACGGCTGTTCGTGGTTTCAATACTAACGAGATGCGTAAAAGGATAAATTGCATAATATTATGGGTGGACAGATGGACGTTACTCACTAGACTTACGTCAAGGCCCAACATAGTTGGGCGTTGTTAACAGACAGCTGTATTTAGAATAGACGTTCAACTGATCAAATGTCGTTCTTAGTGTATCAAAAGCTGTTACGACATTTTTTCTAGGTATTTAGTACAAAATATATTCACAAGGCGGGATATTCCTCGAAGCGCACCAACTTTAAGCCGCACCAAATAAAGTGCACCAAAAGTATTCTTTAAAACGATGGTGCGTTTCGAGGAATAATTTTGGTGTGCTTCATTTGCATTTCAAAGTTGGTGCGCTTCGAGGAATACCCCCACAAGGCAAATGTCAGTGGAAACGCCAGAAGGGGACGTCCTAGGAAGATATATAGAAATTGCCGATGTTTTTCAGAAAGGCCAGGTGACTTGCAACCAGCGTGCGTGTATGACCGGGCCTTATTCTCTATGGAACAATGAACGAAACCTCACGAAATGAACGCGAGATTGACGGAAACAGCTAAGGAATTAACGTGGTTCAAAGTAAGGAATCGTTAGAAAGTTTGCAGTGAATTAGGGCCAAGATGTAAAACAAGGCAAAAGGCGTATGTAAGGATCGTGGCAGGTGGTGTTCTGTAGTTTCTACTACTTTTCTACTTCCCCATGGGAAGAAAGCGTGCGTATATGTGTGTGTGTTCGTTAAATATTTTAAGTGATAGAAACCTTCATATAAGTTACGCTTTCTTTCGACACAAACACATTAATCGTAGCCTTTTTGGTGCAGAAAGTTGTATTACATTGGAAAAAAAAATAGTAGAGCTTATAGAAAGAGTTCGATAGAAAAGGCGGAAGGCTTTATAAAACGGAACCACTCAGGGCTCCCGCAGGGCCCACCCATATCGGTGGCTCAAACTTCCGGAGTCATAATATTCATTACAGAACTCCAAAGATATGACAATCTTAATATTATGGAACTTAATAAGATTACGATTATTGGACTATTAACAGTTAAATATGTTAACGACAGTTGTAGGTAGATGTTTGAGGATTAAATGCATATTAAATAGGCTTTACATAGTACTTAATCATAAAGCATGGGAAAAATATTTGAAAAAAAGAGGATTTTTGTATGCGGCATAGTCCTGAAAAAATAATTAGGTCATGCAAGATTAGGTTTAGGTGGCAGTGGGCTGGCCATGTCTGTCGAAGGGCCGATGGCCGGTGGAGCAGAGGAGTCCTTGAGTGGAGACCGCGTATCGGCAAGCGTAGTGTGGGACGCCCCCCAGCTAGATGGACGGACGACCTAAAGAAGGTGGCTGGGGTAGACTGCATGCGGAAGGCGGAGGACAGGGTGTTGTGGCGCAGTCTGGGAGAGGCCTATGTCCAGCAGTGGACTGCGATAGGCTGAGTTGATTGATTGATGCAAGATTGTGTGCGTTGTGCTATGTTGATCACATTCGGCTTCCTTATTGCGCTCGCCTACCTACACCTCGCGCGAATAATAGTGCCTCGGGTGCAATGATCAATGCACATACGTTTCATACGACGTTTTTCAACACACTTGTGAGGAAAAAACAGACTTGTATTTTTATTAACTTTTATGGAAAATGGCGCCCTGGTTTTTTTACCGCGCGCCGCGCTAGCGTTGCGAGCACAGTTGTAAATAAAGGCATTTGCAAAATCGCCAAATAGCCTTTATTAAAAATATTATGAACACAAAATAATGTTTAGACTGATGAATTACAATTTGACATACGAAAACACTACAGTGTTTTCGTATGTCAAATTGTAATTTAGTTAGTATGGAATTAGAAAGTAGATACATTTGGCATAGAGAAATATGCATTAGTTCAGTGAGAATCCGCAATAATAGAACGCCCGTCACGGTCTTTTCCGTTTGGTTCCTGGAGGGACCATGGACAATTTAAGGTAAATACATTTTTGTTCATTTTGGGACCAAGGACAATTCTACTATTTAAAAAAAAATGAAATATTCCCATAATTAGGTTCCTTTTGGCATGAAGTCTCTTTGATGAGATTAAAAAAGCGTACATCTCGGACTAGTAAATAGTTATCTGTGACGTTACCGCACTAGTGCGGTAACATAAAGTAAAAAACACGCGTGTTCAATACGCTGCATTATGGACCTAAAGCAGTTCATTAAGCGCCACTTTACGAACAAGTGTGTTGAAATATAAGATAGATATTTAGCTTCAAATATTGTTTACCAAAAACTTTAAAGCTCGTTTAATATCATGCGGAAATATAAACCAGGAATAAGGTACGTATACCATAAAGTTTCCAGAATATTGTTTGGCACAAGACTCGAGTAGGAAACGCTCTCATTTTGAGAATAGTGCCTGTTTATGCCAGAGTCTTCAAAACAGAAAATACTTGCCATCCACCCTCTTACGCTGCGGTTGTAAAGGGGAAAAGGGGATAAAATGTTTATGGAAATATTTATTCAAAATCATGCATTAATATTTTAATAAAATATACATGAAGTAGTGAATTATTTTAGTGAATTAAAGTTTTTTTTTTTCGTAATTGTCTTGCTCTTTAATATTATCATAGCGCTTATTAAAGAGCAAAACATAATATAAAGTTTTTATTAAGGCCCGCTATGGCCTACAAGCGTCACTTCCTTATAATATGTCTGCGTGTTATTTTCTTCATGTCGTATTGTTTATGTCATCAAACAACCTACGCTTGATATTAAGCACTAGGTGAACATAATAAACTACCTTTTGTTTTATTATACATAATGTCATCAACGACATTTACCAGCGTTCGATTTTGGATAAAATGCAATTAAGATACCCTTAACGATTACTTTCAGTAAGTTTGTTAGTCAGCACTTATCTAATCAATCCGTCTAGACATCTTGCAATCCTTCTAATTTAACTGGAGACGTCAACGTCTGCATGGATTATTTTGTACTTTCTAACGTAGGTACCTACAAGATTCTACGTTGACTGAAACCTGAATAGAATAGAACCTTTTTATTATGTACATCATATAAATTACAGATGTAAATGTAGAAATTTTATAAAGGGTGATACAATGGGCAGTCTTATCGCTAAGAGCGATCTTTTAAGACAACCTGAAACGTGAATTATAGATAAAAACGTCCCAATACTGAATCGATTGTGATACGCCGAACGTCTGTCGACTTCATTCGCATGTAGCCGCATTCCACACTATGTCCCAGAATAAATACCTATCTTTGACCGACGAACCGAGTAGATAGAGATATAAATAGATAAAGTCTCTCAAAGTTATGTTAATTCAGCTTACGTAACATAATATGACGTGGAAGAGGGTAATGAGATGCGTCACAAAATTCTTAGGTCGTCATTAGCCGATCGGGTCGGCCGGCCCATCCGGCTTACGGCCCGTGTAATGGCGCGGCTATGCCTCGGATAGACCGATCCGGCGTAATGACGGACCGGCCAATATGGAAGAGAGATGGGTCGTGTACACTGCCTCCTTGCTGTTACGTAAAGGCGTGGTCCAATTTTGGGTACGGACTTGCGAAGATTGATTTTCTTTTATTTACTGTTGTTAATGTTAGCCTGCATTATACCACTGCTGTGAAACTACCTCTTCCTATGACTTCCAGCTCTTTCGATCTACGGCTTAAGTAGGCCACTGATTGTTTGTTTGCTAAGCTCGACCCACCATCTTCTACGGGGTCTTCTTTTAATTATGAAAAATCTAATTGCTCTACCTGTAGAAGACGCATAATAATTTCGTGCCTGACTGACACCGCAAACTGAAAGACTAAATTTAGAGCATAGGGCGTAGAAGTATTATAAAAGAGGAATTTTGGAGACTAAATTCCGAAATAATCAAAATGCAGGGGTTAACACAAAGTTGCAATGTTACAAATAGATCTATTTTGACTCTAGGACTTAAACGCTATTTTAGCGGTACATAATGTTGACATTTAAAATAATTGAATCATTTCATAAAGTCTAATTTAACTGTACAGTCTTGTGATACTTGGCAACAATGTCTGATATGTTTGATAAAGGCCATGAAAATGATAATGGATGGGAGCAATTACATAATGTTTTCAGGCAATTGAAGAAGATAAGATTACGAGTTTGCACTCAATAACGCTATGAACTGTAGCTGGCAACTTTTTGTTCACTCACAAGTGTATAATTAGTGCGCTGAAATAATTATGATTGTTCTTAATGGGTGACACTTCTTGGGCTTTTGCTAAAATATATTGATTTACACAAATTTGTTATAATTCACGTTTTCTAGCCATTTTTAACTTAGGTGGGTAGTTGAATATTGTTATCCCTGTCCAGGAGAATACCTCCTCACTAATTACTACATTTACGGGGACCAATAGAGTCTTTTGTCGTGTGAAATGGAAATGCTTTCCGCAGGAAAATATCTTTATTATTTATTTGATGTGGCTCGAGATATCATCGTAGGAAGCAGTGTACGTATCCTTGACAAATACACGATGCCAATATTCTAACACTTTGGGTACACGCCTCTGCGTGTATGTGCGTATATCCAGTGTTACACCTCACGCCGTCATATGACCCCATTATCCCACCCTTATCACACCCACAACCACAAACATCGACCTTAACTTCGAAGGGCCAAAGTTTAAATTGGATTGCGCCCTTCGAACTAATGTAACAACAAGCGACTTCGCCCGAACACGAATCAGATAATAACTTACGTATTTTGTAAGTTGATTTCGGGCAAATTGTCGAGAGACATGGAGTATTGGAGATTATCGGGTTCCAAAGCTGATCGGTGAATAAATTTGGTTTGGAATACTGGTTAAAGAGCCTTACCTTCCCACACTGCGACAATATGAGAGAAAAATGTAAAGATTGTGACACCACGTACCACCAAATGCTTCCACTGTAATAAAAGTTGAAGAATTATATGTACAGTCAGCACTTTTAAAGCTAGCAAAACTTTCGTCGTAAAACATTTTAATAAATTTCAACGTTTTTCGCGGTGCACTACTGTGACAATATTTTTTTTAGAGTTTTGGCGTTAAAATTGCTGTTTTTTGTTGCTAACTATTTTTTTATTAAAAGGACATTTAACTGAAGTATTCACCAATACCTTATTGATAGCAAAGCATTGGGGTGGGCAGTATTATTCACGAAAATGAAAGATTTTTGTTTAACAAAAAAAAATCTTTATCATGACTAACTCTACAGAACCTAAGTATCTTTGTTTATTAGATACATAATAAAGTACCACATAAAGGGGTTACTGCTGGCAAACTAGTTTTGTTTACAATTGTTGTTGTACATTTATAGCAGGGCCCTGTAAGTGGCAGCTCTTTAGAGTATCATTCTAGGAGCCGTTTATGTAATTGACCCGTACACTAAAATACGGTATTAGACTCCACATTTTGTCTAAGTCGTCTTAAAAATTTGATTAAAAAAGATAAGATTTTATTTTAGCAATCTTCTTTGTGTTTGTTAATTATACGGCAAGAAAAATCTACTACGTGTTATTTTGTTCTTTTATTTCCAGAGTAATCTCAAGAACACCAGCTTTTTGCATAAAAAATTATAATTTCATTTTTCATCTTTCCTAGCAGAAATTGTTCCCGGTCCCTGAAACTTCATTATTTCAACAAAATTACAGAGCTGACTGTACCATTTAAATATGTATCATCTCTAGGCATATTCTATTTAGATGTAACATTTTTAAATGTAAATTATTCAAGTAATCACAACCTATTTTTGATATAATCAGCCAGCACCTGCTTGACGATAGCTTTCTTATTAAGAACTTTTTCTTGAACGTGCATTGACCCAAGAAATCTGTTCATTAGATTTAATGATAAAGAAAGCTGAACAAACTGTGGTTATCCGTACACATATGGATAGCATTTATGTATCTAATCGCGACGATACACCCAGAAACAAAATTAGCATACGCTATGTGACACATTCACTCATGTCATTTCAATAGCTAGGCGTAAAAATATAAATTGTACAGTTAACCATTGACATTTTGACCATATTTTATACAAGCCGATGAATTTAAATTTGTTTTGACGGGGCATTTGTCTACCTAAATTAAAGTTAAGCAGGTCTATTTGTCAATTTGATTTTATAACTGGTTCGTTTCGTCCATGATTATGGTAGATTATTATTTATAGGTGTTACTTATAAACGATTTAGTCTTTCCTTTAATTGATCCCAATGACATAGCTCTGAAATGACGCATCAAAGGCAGGTTTATTTATCAGTAGTATTTCGTACCTTTTGAGAACACTGACTTTGACATCTTGTTATATTTTCCTTCCTGATTATAGATTCTTAAATATTACGAAGAACTACGTACTTTTATAAAAAACAGAAGAAGAGTGCCATAAACAAACATATTATCAAATCAAGACCTTGTTCGCTATACGAAGAGCGACGCAAACTGCCATAACTCGAGATATATTGTTTACCGACAAGCACAGCATAGCGTACACTAAGTATGTTAACATTTATATCCTTCGGCGTCACTCAGCATGGGTCATGGCCGCTTAAAGCCCTTGAATGCGATTAGGTTGGGGTTTTATTACACGAGTAAAGCGGAGAAAGTTAGTGACACGTGCAGTTAACGTAAACACCAGTCTTACGTTTAAATAAAGTAATGTATTTAAAACTTTGGATAAGTACACGTCAAGTTATTATTGGATAAAGTTTGCTGTTTATTAAGATGTACCGTAGCGAGTGCGCTAGACACTATCTTAAATGTTTATGACAGCAAAATATGAGTTTCGACTAGCAAATGTAATTTACACAAGCTTCATATTATCTCACACCAGCAAATGACAGACCATATTCGCAACACCACACTGCGCTCCAAAACACTGATTACTGACGTTGCTCAAAATGCCGTTAAGCTGGAGTGGGACTGCGCTGACCACGTCTGTCGTATGCCTATATTCTGTGGGCCAAAATAACCAATACGTGGCTCCCTGACACAACTAGAAGGCGTCGCGGCAGACCCCGTAGAAGATGGCGGGACGAGCTGGAAAAAACAAATGACCAGTGGTCCGTTTTAGCTCTGGATTAACAGAGCTAAAAGTCATGGGGAGAGGCCTCTCCCAAACCAGCCTGCAGGCTAACAGTATCAGTAAATTCTTTAACAGTGGTTCTTCCTATGACAGCAACCTTATTGCAACGTAAACACCGTGTCAGGACTGTAGTCTACCTACTCTTACCTGCCATAGAATCCCAAAGTGATGGGTGGACTACATTAAAAAAAATGACCCACATACTTACAAGCAATAATTTAACAAACCTCTTTGAACATAATTTCCACGTTTTTCAGGATGAAATGGCATTTTAATGCGTCTATTTCTGTCACTTTTTAACAGGTTCTGTCTCATTTAAACGTTAACTCGCCAGTCCATTTGTGTCAATTTACACATGATTTTATGTCGTGAAAACCACATTTATTTGCTGGAGAGGGTATCTATTTTGAATCTGTCTGTTTTATAAATGTCTGAAGTTCAGTAGCATATTTTGAAATAAACGAGGTGTGCTTATTTACATACACTATCCAGATTATAATCCTAACGTGATGAGAGATACAACCTTCAAATATTGAAAAATAAAATTGGCTAATTAATTTCGTAGCGCATAGGCCTCGTAGCACTTTTCAAAAATATTTTCGTAGACACTTGTTCTTGTAATGGGTTCTAATCAAATCCCCTAAGATTGTTGAAACATTTGATTGATGATACCTAAAAATAAAACGTTTGAAGTTTTATGAAATTTTAAAGCTTTATTATTCTCTAGACAAACGGTATCACTCTAAATCCTCGCTTAAGCCTATCAGTATAGCTAACCCTAAAATTAAATCTCCAATCGGTGCTACGCTCGAGCTGGCTCGTAAATCGTAACGAGTTCATGATTTATGTTTTCAGACAACAACGCATACATATATTTAGAACGTTACAAAAAACATTGCGGCGACGCGCGGCGCCTGAGTGGATCCAGTCGCGACCGATTGTGGCAACATCCTGTAGTAAGGTAAAGGTAAAATCAAGTATCATTGACTGCCTGAAAAAAATGCAGATGAATAGGTACTTACTACAATAAGTGCTTACGAAGTTCAATATTTTAGCTGGCATTTTTTAATCAGAGAAAAGGCCTGACAGAAAATATAGCAATCACGTGTGTCAATTGGCTATAGGTATGCAAAAAGGAAATGAAGTCTGGTTTTGTAATTATTGTTTAAAGGAAACTTAGCTGCGTTTAGGAGGCAAGATAAAATGACACGATACTTACTTATTTTTATAATACCAAACACTATTAACATGACTACAATTGTTGCCTACATTATTTATTTAATCAATTTTATTACTTAGCTACAACTTTTTCCACCTATTCCTATTATAATAATATTCCTTTACAAGCATTACAAGTCATTTTAATTTCAGTATTTCTTTTTTTGCCTCACGCGGTACCACTACAGGGTTTTATAGCCAATTATTACAGAATATTGTCCCCCCAACAACTATAGTTTCTACCCTACTGATAAATAAATATGTATCTACATAATTGGATGTTTTATGACACTTTTTGTTTGTTTCTCTTTCATTGATGGCTTATTATAGGAATGTCCTTATTAATATTTTATATTTTAAGGATTTGTTATAGGTTTTTATCATAGTAGGAATTCTAACATATGTACCAAGTACAGTGTTCTTTTTTAGAAAATATATGAGTTCTTGAATTAAATCAATGTTAGTTCATCACACCTGTAATGCCAAAAGGGTTAGACAGAGGTGTACAGACGCCAGCACATTAAGCTACTACAATCTGTCAAATTTCTTTAATGGATTTTCAACTTTATCGCTATAGCATTAGGTTCAAGGTTGATTGGGAAAATTTGACAGTTTCGGGTAGCTTGATGTGCTGGCGTCTGTACACATAATAGGTACACCCACATTTCACCAATTAGATAATAATATGTTAAGTCCCATGTACAGACGCCAGCACATCGAGCTACTACAATCTGTCAATTTTTTTAAATAGATTTTCAACGTTATCGCTAAAACATAAGGTTCAAAGTTGATTGGGAAAATTTGACAGTTTCGGGTAGCTTGATGTGCTGGCGTCTGTACCTAATAGGGAAACAATCCTAGTTCAATTGGTGGCAATATTGATTTTAATTTAACAGAGATAATATAATTTATATTCTATCTAACACAAGCTGCAATCCTTTCGAAAAACCGTGCCTACGTGCCTCAAAAAACTTTGTCTTGCATTTTACGGTTTCAGCACAAACCCAATGGACGTTGCGCATACCATTACCAAACAATAGTTTACAAAGAAAATCTTCAACAAAACTTTGTTTCTAACGAAAAAATCGACATTGTCCGTCGAACAAAATCAATAACCCTTTTTTGCATATAATTGCGCAACTTAACGACTTCCTCGACTCGTTTTTAAATGACAATAAACGAAACTGGAGCAAAAAGCTTTTGAAAAACTGCTCTTCAATAACGGTCTTAAACTTCTTACCTAGAAAGGGTTTAAATATTGCGGTTAACTGTTAAACAATCGGTACAGTTATTGTGGAAGGTTTATGGGTTGTAAATCATTTGGGAAAAAAGCTGTGACGTCATGACCGTAAAGATTTAACTGCTTGGGCGATCAGCTGATGTGTGAGGTCGGTCACAGCCGTTGTGGCCATGTATGTGCTGCCCGATAATATCGAACCTGGTGTTAATATAATATCAGGCAGGTGGCGTTAAAACTTGAAGATAGATGTATCTGCTGTTAATAATGAGTTCAAGTCTGAAGTAGGCTCAGAAAGTAGTATATTAGATATCTTTGAAAATATTCAAGATGAATAATGTTATTCCATTCTGTTCCAATAATGCTACTCCAAAACTGATAACATGGAATTGTATTGTAGTGAAATTATGGGATCAATTTTTAAAATGAAACGAGGGACACAAATACAAATGTACTAACGAAATCAAGCATGTGAGAGATTTCTTTGTTCTCAGATAAATTTCATACATAGGTATTTGTAGGTAGGTTTAATATAATACCATCGACCGTCCGCCCAGTGGCCTTCATCCAACACCCTTCTTATTAAGGAATTTTGTATAAAAATTGTGCCCAAGGGAATTGTGAGGATACTTATGAGCAGCTTATGGTGTCAAGAGGGGTTTGCACGTACACGACATTTTGTCTGTACGCGTGTAATTTAGGGTGTGTGTGCGTGTGAGTGGGTGACTTCGTAAGCAAATTGCTATCCCCCGTCTTCATTTGGCCAAGGTCACGAAGTATCACAAGTGGTATGTTGGAATGTGTGCCGCATGCAAATTGCATTTCATTTACCTGTACCGTAGGGGAAATAGCAGTTCTGCAGTATGGAAATAGGCAGGTGTAAAACTAAAAAATGATTTGTGTTGCAACAGGAAAAGATACCTACGCCGTTCAGCACATTAGGCACGTAAGAACCAGATATGAAAATTCCTGTTAATCCTATGGTTAACTTTTCTTTTTTTTTCAAGATTTATTCGTCATGGAATGTTCTTTAGTTTTAATTGTCGCCATCCATATTTTCCAAGGATTGTTTGCCTTTTTTCCCGATTTGTTTGGGTATCTGCATAAAAACCTGAAGAACAAAATAGAATAAATATCACTTGACTTTTGTTACTTATTTCCAAATATTTCTACTTTTATTGATAGAGGCTTAAAAACAAATTTTAGCTACAAAATACAAATATGTCTAAAACGTAAAAGTAAATTTCAGTAGGTACTACTCCTAATCTCCACACACCATATACCTAACACAATAACAGTTGCAGAGCGCAAATCCACGATAACGAAATGGAGCAATCTCCGTTGTTGATAACGAAGCCGACTTTCTACGCATATTAAACCTGATAAACAGCCGAGATAAGGACCTCCTATTGTTACCCAGAATAGCTAATCAAAAGATCTCGATTGAAAAATCATTCGAGAACACTATCAAGATTGGAATCGATTGAAGGAAATTGAAAATTAGACAATCGAAATAGAATTTTCTTGTACCCATCGGAAAATGATTTATTTTTCCGTCAGGTTTTTTTGTTTCAATATTGTATTGGTTATATAAATGGTATTTGATAGGTTATCCTTTCAGTTATTCTTAGGTATTAACGTAAGTCGTTATTTTTTATGTATTGTCGGTATTAGTATTAAAAACTGACTCATAAATTTAAGGTGATCTGACATGACATTATCATAATGGGGAGAGATTCATATTTTTTTGTACTAGGATGCTTACCTAGTCATGATATTTGCCTTTTAAAGTGATTATAAAATTATATTTCTTTAATAATCCGTCTAAATATCTATGTTATCACAACATCTCTATCTCGTTTGAAAATGTAGTAGGTATTTTAAAGACATTTCATCCTTTTTATAGGTAGTTTTATAATAGATACCTAAGTACTTGCTTGTCAATTAAAAAACTATTGTATTTCTTACTGGATGCGATAAAATGTGATTAGATAGGTACCTACGTAGATTAGAGGGTTCAATCACGTCTATTGATTGATTGATTGGTTTATCAAGGTTTTATTGCTGAATATGTGTACCTAAGTATAAAACGTAAGGTGTTTCAGCCAACGGCTTTCGTAACCCAATGAACAAAGTGCAAATCTGTTCAACACATCGCCATTCAAATCTGCCTATAAAACCTATTACGACTCCTTTTATCGGTAATGCTTCAATAAAAGTCGCAAGTGTAACCGACCCGTATAAATTGGCAAACTAAACAATGGTCGATGCAGTTTCGCTCCACATTTCTACGCGGTTGGTTTTTTTTGCTTTGTGGAAAAAAAAATAACCGCAATTTATCACAGTTATGAGAACACCACGCGTTGGCCAGCACGTCTTTACGGTTTTAATTAACTACAAACAGTGCCCCCGTGTGCCTAAATACGCGGCCACTACCCACTCGCATGCACGTGCCCCGGCCCGAATATTGTCCAGACGTGTTTACTGAAACGTGTGAAAAACACGCCAACACCGCCAGCAATATTTATGGGTGAGTGCTCAAATGTATACCAAGTTTAATACAACGCGTGGGTCCTGGCGCTACACCCAATGCCATCTATCCAGCCAATAGATAACAACTATGGGACACGACCGACAATGGTACAACCTTTTGTACATGGGCCGTACCACAAACACATAAAAACATCACTACACGCACAAAAATGAACTCGTTTGGTGCGTGAGTGTGCGTAGAAGCTTCCACGCACACTGACGGCCCCGTAAGTTGTAAAAACAGCAATTGAAAAGCTTCAGCCGTTCGCCGCACGGTGGCGCTGTTCCAATGGTTCCGATCTCGACCGACTGGCGCCAACTTTACGCATTCGGCGCTGCTGTGCCACCAAAGTTTTAAATTAGTTTTCTTATTAGACGGGACTCCTTTTGTTGGCTTGCACTTATTAGACTTAGTCACGGGGAAAATAGATGAGAACGAGTTCTGAGATAATATAGAATAACCTTTTCTATTTTAACAAAAGGCTGCTCTGCGTAGTTTCGTTACTGGTTATAATTTCATGTTGTAAATAAACGTTTCAAGGTTCAAAATCAAATTAATAAAAATAAATTACTAATCTTATTAACGATAATAATTAAATAGTTAGGAACACGTAAGCCTAACTGGAAACTTCTCTGGTTAGAACAAGAAACAAGTAAATGACACACTCAATAATTCCAACAAGATTTTTTTTCCAATCACAACTGAGCAATACCAATAAATCAACTAACCAATCAAAATAAACGATGACATTTCCTCTAGGTTAGGTAACCTAGTGAAACTATTTAAGCCTATTCAAAACTGCGAGCTCAAATTTTACATTTGTTTTTAGTAATACAGCGTTTTAAATAATTCCTTTAAAAACATTTCTCTATTCATGAGCAATTTGAGCATAGAAACAGTGCGTTTTGCACGGGTTATCAGCAAAACGTGAACCAGACAATTGGCATGGCTAATCACGTAACGCGTAACGTTGATAAATGGAAGCAAAAACTTACTTGTACGTAGTCGAACCTACCTGCAATAAGTGTTGCATTGTGCTATAAAATATGATTTATTGTTTGGAAATATTCTTTTTTTTTTCACTAAAGTGACTTTATAATGTAACTTCTTGACTTTTGTTTTATCAACGTGTATGATTGGTGAGTTCATGTACGAGTAATATAATAATTCTGACAGTAGGTATACCTATCTGTGTGTGCAAAATTCTTGATAGAAATTTGACATTAACCAGAAGGGCAATATTCGTAATTTTAAGAACGTTCACAGCCCGATCTCAGTCGCAATCTGTCAAAGATATCTTAAGTTTCCCTACATTTTTGACAAGTTTTTGACATTGATTGTCACTGAGATGAGATAGCGACTAGATTTCAAACGTTTTAAATTACGAGAATTGGTCTTCTGATATGATTTTTCTTAAATAATTTTATTATTTGCAAACACGTTCATTCCTTCAAATACCTAATCAGTTGTAAGTATCTAAATTATCATAGAAGTTAATCTATGTTGGGTACTTTAGCTTTTGATAACTTTTCCATTTTACGTCAATAACTTTGGGTTCCCAGACTAAAAAAAAAAAACCCCGCTCAAAAGTATCTAAAATCTAGACGAATTCAAAGTTTCACCGTCTTTACGTCAGCGTGGCTCGGAGTGTGACGATGAAGTGAGCGTCCCTCCCACCCCCTTTCATCTAACTTGTTCCATTACCGGGGCTGTTCCATTCCTTCGTTCCAATTTCAAATTTGAAGCTGATGGCACATCTATGGTACCGCAGCTTTGACAAAGCTGGATTCTGAGAGGGAATGTAAAATAGATTGAGAGAGAAATGTACCTATTTATATACATATGTATTTATGTACTTGGTATGAAGTTTCTGAGCTTTTAAGTTAAATAAAATAAATAAATAGGTAAAGCTTTTGCTTGATTTTTAATATTGAGTATTTTAATCATTTTTTTTATTAAAGAAACTTGCGTGTTTCTTTACTTAATGAAGGTAGGTATGTCTATGTTATGCGTATTCATAATATAAACATTGGTAGCTATGCACCTACCTAGTGGTAATCTAGGCACATGAATATTTAGAAACAAAAGTTAGCTAGGTGGATCTCTAAGATATGCACGTGTGATGTTAGAATAGTTAAATACTTAGACGCAAAAACATTTCCAGGCAGGTGCTAACAGGTGCATTCTTAATATAACCATTATCATGCATATCATGTACATAATTATTTTGAAATTAACATAATAAATAAAGGTACTTAGTAGGTAATTCTTTTTACACAAAGTTAATGCGATTTGAATCCACTCCATAGGTACTTGAATAGCATTTACATGTGGGTACAGCTCCTAAATCTCAAATTTGTTAAAAATATGAAATGTTGATACTTAATTATTAATTCAATAGTTTTCTGAACAATAGTAAGCAGTATTTAAGTTTAGTTGGTCGAAACATTTTACATCTTATTCTATTGTTTTTCAAGAAAATTCAATTCAATTTCAATTTTAAGTAAAGTAATTATATAAAATGTTTTAATTATTTCTTTTATTTTAATTAAACCCATTTTTCAAAGTATGTACCTATTTAAATAAATACTTACGAATCATACGTTTATAAAATTTATATTTTTATTATATATATATATATATTTTAAGCGATTTTCATATTAAACACTTCTTAAGCATCATCTTTTTATGGGTTAAGTGCAAGAATTTATACTTACTTCAACACATACCTATAATAATAATATATTTTATAATAATTAATATTATTTAATATATTTTATAATTATAATTTATTATCATTATGGCTTCATTTATATTATTTGCCTAAACAACCTTTAGTTTTATTTCTGTTTGAATTGTTAGCCTAAATTGTTATTTTTTACGACTGGTATTTACAAAGTATTGTTCATTGGAACATTTCAGGCTTTGATGATTATAAGGGACCAGTTATTGTATGGTACCTACAGACGCCAGCACATAAAGCTAAACTGTAAAATTTTCCCAATCAATCTTGAACCTTATGTTTTAGCGATAAAGTTGAAAATCTATTAAAGAAATTTGACAGATTGTAGTAGCTTGATGTGCTGGCGTCTGTACACTATAAAGGGTCCCATTAAAATAGATGGACAAATTTTAACGCAGCACTCAGTACGTCTAACCAAAAATATCCAAGCAAAAAAATCGCTGATTAAAGTGATTTTATTTTGACCTAAAATTATAAATTGTCGGCACATTAGTGTATTTTTGTTACCTGAATATTTTTCTTGTAAGGAAGTATCTAATTCATTTTTCTTATATATTGTTTTACCATTGTCCTTATTTTGGTGGTCTGAATGATTTCTAAGCGTTTGTCCATCTATTTTAACGGGACCTTATACCTATATATGTTAAACAGGTATTCAAAGTATTAGACGGTATCTTATGTTGGTGTTGAGAGCAGTGAGTGGTGGCCCGGTGGTACCGGCCCCGACTTACTCGTAATTGTCTAGGGGGAAGTCCCGTAACGCCGGACGGCACCTAACGCCGGACACTCTTATTATCTCGACAAGTTAGAATGTGAACGATTCAAACACGTGTGAAAGAGGCGCGGGGGGGCATACCGGTACAGAGTCACATGACGCATTTTGTTAATGACGCTGTAGGCAACAGCGGGAGCGGTCGGTTTTTCTTTTGGCGGAAAAATACTGCGTCATATAAGATCAAGGTGAGTGTTACAGCTACATTTTGGTGTTTTAAGTCTTTATGGTATTTGTTAATTAAGATACGGTTCCATTATTATTCGTATTCTATATTTTTATTTGTTGATTTTCAAAACGGATTACATATAGATTACGTAATTGTGGTGCTATCCTGTCCCCTGGTACCGGACAAAAAGTGTCCCTTAACGTCGGACAATGAAAACATGTATTTTTCTCGTAAATAATTGGATTTATTGTAAGTAGTAATTTTTGTACGTTATTTCAGAGGATAAAAGAACAGAGAAACGTTGCAATGGAGGAGAAGAAAAAGAAAGGAAAATGGGACCAAAAAAGTTTACAAACTGCGATAGATAAAATTTTGTCAAAAGAACTGAGTTTGGGAGTAGATGCAACATCCCAAGAAGTACTACATGATACTACTACATGATAAGGTATCGGCATTGAAACGTGGAGAAGAAGTGACGTTGCAACCAAAGATCGGTAGATTCACTAACACCTTCTCACCCGAGTACGAACAAGTTTTAGTGAATCACGTAAATTACTGGATACAGTGCTCCAGCTGCCATGGGTGGGCTCATGAAGAATGTGCAGCCATTCCTGAGTCTTCAGACGACTACATATGTGATCGATGCCACATATTTTAAAACCGTCCGGTGCTAGGAATTCGAACTGAAGTCCGTCCGGTACTAGGTGTCACTTCAAGCAATTGCATTTTTTTACACCAATGTTTAATTTTTGTTTTTGAATAAGATTATGCAGAAGTTGCATTTTTGTTAATTTGTGTTCATTCTACAGTTAGTCAACTTAACTAATTAATAAATAAAATTACATTTTTCGAAACAGTTTTTATTTTATTTCCTGAAAGCCTTAGGTGTCCGCCACTAGGGGACTTCCCCCTATTTGATTTCATCATTACTGCTCTCAAAACAGTGACGAACACATCTTCTATGCTTTCAAAAATTTTTTCTCCAGTACAGTTTAGTTGTACAGTTTAGTTGTTGAAACTTGATACCTACCGTATCAAGTTTCAACAACTAAACTACATGGTTCAAATATTATTAAAAAAAAAAAAACTAGGAATTAAACAATTTCAAACTAAGCCAATACATCATCCAATATCAACCAACACAGTTTTCAACAGAATACAGAGAGCTCGCACATTTAATTAAAAATCAATTTCATTTAGCTCCGTACCTAGCTTTTAAACAGCTTTTATCTCCCCTAATTACTTTAATCAACACCTACCAGCTACATTAATCACAGGGGGTAGGCAGAGTATATCTATAGATACATTGAACTGTAAATTTCCTTGAGGAAACAACATCGGCTCAGTGTATACATATTTATACTTAGATGTGGGTCGGATTAGGGATTATCCTAACCGTCCTTTGACGGACATGCCAATGATTACTGAACTCGGTAGGTTACTTGTTTATTATTTTAAACTCACAGGTGACTATTTGTACACAGAGAGAAAAATCTGAGAAAAATTACTGTGCTGTCTCATAATCTAAGTGCATTTGAGTGGTAATGGAAAAATTACCATGCTAGTACGGTAAAAAATTCTATGCTGCATAGTAAAATTTATTGGACTAATAGTGAATTTTTCCCAATCTCCCTTAGAAAATTGTCTGCAGATATCACTTGCAATCACTTTATAGCATTTAGGTATAGTGACGAGCACGGTAATTTTTCTAAGCATTCTCTGCCCGTGTAGGTATATATTATTATTTTATTATGTATAGTTTGTGCGTCACCGTCACATTATGTTGCTTGTGCACTAGGTATAATATCTCCCGCGCCGAAGGCTAGTTAGTCTCCGTTGAGAATGGCCGCTGTGGCTGAAATACTTACGGTCTGGAGGTCCCGAGGAGTATTTATGTTGCAGGTGCTATAGTTAGTCAGTCTCTTAACTAAAGGACTAATCACTCTGATTCAAGCGAATAGTATGTATGTATATTATAGGTTTTTAACCTATTTATGTACCGGTGTACGTTTTTTATTTCTAATTCAATAACTTCAGAAGTTTTTTTTTATCATTGGTCGGCTCAACTAAAGCACCCCGCCGTCTAATTTCTTTACCACCCTTTGTTGACTGGTAGAGAATGTCTAAGGGATTAAGTCCACCTTTGTACAGACGCCAGCACATCAAGCTACTACAATCTGACAGATTTCTTTAATAGATTTTTAACTTTAGCGCTAAAGCATAAGGTTCAAAGTTGATTTCCGTGAAGAGTCTGCGATCACCTGCAGTCTTTACGATGAGTTGGTTGGTAGCGGGTCCGGACCCACATGTGTTGAGCCAATTGTAACAATAGACTTAACTAATGATACTATCAATAAAACCGAATTGTTTACTAGTCATAATAAGATAAAAAAATATATTAAAATTAATAGATTAATTAAAAAAACTCAAAAATCATTAAAATGCCAAAAAGTTAACAAATCAAATATAAAACTGAGGCAAAAAAAATTAAATTTAATACAAGAATTAAAGAACTGTAATAGAGAATTAGAATTATGTAATACTAGGTATGACACTGACACTCAGCACCTGCAGGATGAGTTGTTTGTTAGGGAATATGCTCTGAAGGACATCTTCAGTAAATATGAGGCTTCTCAACAAGACCTGAGTAAGCGCATGGAAGAGGCTAATGAGTTGGCAGACCTGGTCAAGTACAATGCGGAGAGGTATGAGTCTCTGACTAATAACCTCTCTTTTAGCTGTACCTGCTCCCAGGAACCCCAGCCTCAAGTTATTCCACCCACACCCTCAGTAGCTCAGTCAGTAGGCAGCTGTATTAATAATGATAGCAATAGTATGAACACTACTTATGTATTTTCTGACAAATTTGGTCAAGGTTTTGGTAGTATATTTAATCAGTGTTCGCCACAATATGTAATTAATCGTTGTTTACCCGGTGCCAGTATTAGCCAATTAATTAGTAATATTAGATTGACAAAAATAAATCCCAATTCAACTGTTATATTATTATATGGGGATAGTTTAACTGTACGAAAAAAGGACATAATTGAATCTGTCCAGTTGATGTTACATCTCAATGAGTCCAATAATTGTAAATTTATTTTTTGTGCCTTGCCGTATTCTCATTATTTGTCTGATGAGCAAAATAGGCACATTTATAATTTAAATATGTTAATTTATAATAGGACATGTCATCACAGTGATGCTATTTTATATTTTGATTGTAATCAATTCATTACTGATTACAAACTGACAAATTATACTATGTATTTGCCACCTAGTTGTAGGAGACAAATTGCTAATCTTTTAGCATACAACATACACAGTGACACCGGTACCTGTAGGGTACCTTCGATTACTGTTAGTAGTGGTACTAACACTACTTTTGATACACCTTGTAGTTTAAACTATTAGGTGCGACAACGGGTCAGCCACATATGTTGAATGTTGTACATCAAAATATGCAGGGTCTGTCCGGCAAAGAGCTAGAGTTAAGTTTATTTATGGAGAACTATGATGTTCAGGTGTTATGTTTGACTGAACACTGGTTGAAAGAACATGAAGTAGTGTTTATCAACGATGATAACTTTACCGTACAGAGTGCATTTGTGAGAAAAAGTGCTATTCGCGGTGGCTCTTTAGTTCTTGTTTCAAACAAGTTGAAATGTAAGCAACGTTTAGATTTAGTTAATCTTTCAATCGAGCGCACTATAGAGTTGTCTTGTGTTGAACTTGAGCGATACATTATAATTTGCGTTTATCGACCCCCCTCTGGGGATTTTATTAGTTTTGAATCGGTAATGGAGGATTCTCTCAATAGGTTGAAATCAAGTAACAAAAGTATTATTTTATGCGGAGATTTCAATATTAATATTTTAGATGTTACTCCATTAAGTATTAGACTCCTCAATTTGTTTAAGTCTTATAATTTAATTAACTTGTTTTTTGAACCTACTAGAATCACGGCATCTTCGTCAACCTGTCTTGATAATATATTTAGTGTTTTTGATGCCAAAAACAAATTAGTCTTAACTGACTTAACGTCCGACCACTGTGGTTTATTAGCTAGCTTCCCCATGCCATTACATAAACAGTCGCGTAAAATTGAATGCAGGCCTTATACAGCTGCCCGTTGCAAAATGTTTAAAAATAATATAGCTCATAGAATTACACCATCTATAGTAGAACACGAGAATCCTAATGAAATTTATGGTGCCCTTTTTGATGTTGTGCAAAAAGAGTACCAATCTACTTTCAAGACCAAAACTATTAATATTAATGGATCCTCCGTTGGCTTTAACCAATGGGCTACTCCGGGTATTTATAAAAGTAGAGCGAGACTATACGAGTTATATGGTTTGAAAAAATACAGGTTTGACACTCCTTTCCTAGAGTATGTAAAAAATTATTCAAAATTATTTAAAAAGATTAGTGCTTTTGCTAAATCGAAATTTTTAAGCGATGCTATTAAAAATTCTAATAATAAAGTAAAAACGACTTGGAAAATAATTAACAATGAAACTGGTAAATCGGTTAAACAAGAAAAACTACTTGAGATTATGGTAGATAATAAATTAGTTAATAAAGCCGCTGACGTAGCTGAAGCTTTTAATGAGTTTTTTGCCAACATACCTATAACTACGACTCGCTCCTTAAATTCGTCCCCGTCTAAAGCTGAAACCCTTTTGCATAGTAGTGTCCCTAAATGTATTCGTTTATTTAGTTTCGAACATGTAACCCCACATGATGTAGTTAATGTTTTTAACCTACTAAAGTCTAAAAACACCGGTGACTACTGGGGCATCTCCATTAAACTTTTAAGTAATATAATAGACATCGTAGCCCCCTATCTAGCTGTTACTTTTAATAAATGTGTTGATTTAGGAATTTTTCCTGACCTCATGAAGAGTAGTAAAGTCATACCTTTATTTAAATCAGGTAATAAAAACGACGTTGGTAATTTTAGGCCTATTTCCATCTTACCTGCATTTAGCAAAATATTTGAAAAATTAATACTCAAGCAGTTGCTAAGACATTTTAATTTAAATAGCCTCCTTCATAATGAACAGTATGGCTTTACAAAAGGTCGTTCGACTACAGATGCGGGTGTTGCTTTGCTGAAACACATATTTAACGCATGGGAGAGCTCGCAAAATGCTATCGGAGTTTTTTGTGATCTTTCCAAAGCCTTTGATTGCGTGCACCAAGACACGCTTTTGCGTAAACTAAGTCATTACGGTGTCCAAAACGAAGCTCTCAACGTAATAAATTGTTATTTACATAATAGGTTCCAATGTGTAGATGTTAATGGTGTGAAATCTTCCGCGCTACCAGTTCAGTTAGGTGTACCGCAAGGCTCAATACTGGGTCCATTCTTGTTCTTAGTGTATATTAATGATTTACCATTCCATTTAAAGGGAATCTGTGACGTTGTACTGTTTGCTGATGATACATCTCTTATTTTTAAAGTAGATAGGAATAGACAAGATTTTGACGACGTAAACAGTGCACTCTCAATAGTTACGGATTGGTTTACGTCAAATAACCTAGTTCTCAATGCCAAGAAAACGAAATGTGTAAAGTTCGCCTTACCGAATGTTAGAAATCTAGGACCCAACATCGTCTTAGATAAAGAGGCGCTTGAAACTGTGAGTTCGGCAGTTTTTCTGGGAATAACAGTAGATGCCAAACTTCAGTGGGGACCACATATATCGAGCCTAGCAGGAAGGCTCAGTTCGGCTGCCTACGCCGTCAGGAAAGTAAGACAGTACACTGACGTTGATACAGCTCGTTTAGTATATTTTAGTTATTTTCACAGCGTTATGTCCTACGGTATTCTGCTGTGGGGCAAAGCAGCTGATATACAAAATATATTTGTCCTTCAAAAACGAGCTGTTCGAGCAATTTACCAGCTAGGTGCTAGAGTTTCTCTAAGAGATTTTTTTAAAGATATTGGTATTCTCACGGTTGCATCACAATTCATCTTTGCCAACATCTTATATATTAGGCAAAATATACACTTGTATACTAAAAACAGTGATATTCACAATGTTAACACCAGAAATAAGGACAAACTACGTGCTCCCTTTCACCGGCTTCATAAGGTTCATAACTCATTTGTTGGTCTTGGTATAGCCTTTTATAACAAGCTACCCTCTTCTTTGCTAGATTTGCCTTTTAATGCATTTAAAGCTCAAGTAAAATCTAACCTTTGTTCAAAGGCATACTATTCTATCAACGACTACTTAAACGATAAGAATAGTTGGTCGCCCTGATTAACTCAAGACAATGTTTATGTTCTTTCTCCAGAATTAATTTACAAAGAATTACTGATAGGTTATATGAGCTCATTATACAAATGTTTTTTTATTGGGCTGTATAAGTCAAATCAGTTTAATTTAATTTTAATTTTATTATTGACATAATCAACCCATTGCAATGTTTTCTAATGAGTTGATTGCAATATGTGGTTAGCTAGTGACCTCGACAATTGATCATATTATTCTTACCTGAGCAACCGGCAGCAAGTTCGTCATGCTCCCTTAGATGTCACTGCTTGCGGTAGCGTCGGGGGTCGGGTTGTCTCCTTCCCTCAAATATGGCGAGGGGGGTAATGGCTGACCTTTGCGTTATGCTCGTGAACGGGCGCTGCTTGTGGTGACTGGTCGTCTTGCTGACCATGGTTTTATCATTGTTATCATTATTAATAACTTGTTTATTTAGTTTCCTTATGGTCCTAGTTTATCATTTGTGACTTCAAGCGACAGCTATGTAAACTGAACCCAGCATTGCATAAATATGTTAGCGGTCACGCCCTTTATACCTGGAGGCTTTTATTTAATTTCCATTTATTAATTTTTGCTTGAGTACGTATAGTTTTTTATTGTATTTCTTGGTATATTGGCGTTGGCAGCTGACATATGGCAAATAATTTAATTTAGCGTTCTGTGTCTTGTAATGTTAATTGTTTTGCATACCTTGTATTGTATTCAGTCAAGTATATTTTCTAACTGAACAGACAGCTGTGCTGCTGGGGAGTTTGTTGCGCCACTTCTTCTTCCCAGCGAAAGCACTAGGAAGTGGTGAAGGGCGGGCGTTTTGGGGGACTGTCTTTTGTAATTTTGACGTTCGAAAAGTGCTGATTCTCAGCCTAGTTTGAATAAATGACTTTTGATTTTGATTTTTGATTGGGAAAATCTGACAGTTTCAGTAGCTTGATGTGCTGGCGTCTGTACCTTTTTGTGTGCGAAAAGATTAAATAAATAAATAGTAATACGATTCAGTAGTTTGCCTGTTTACTGAATACTTGCCAATGGCGGCACTATTGGCAAGTAGGTACTCAGTAAACTGGCAAAGACAGAAGATACATTTTGGTTTAGTCCTGTAAAATGAATCAGCACCTGACTTAAATTGACGTAATTTTAGTACCTAGGCAAGTTTTTAATCACATCTAGTCACATACTTTAGTCACTTGTATGGAGTAGTTTCAGGCACTGATTAATTTGACAGGACTGAAATATATTTATCTTCTGTCCTTTTCTTAATGAAATAGAAAAAAAAGATACACTGAACTTAAATTTAGTTTAGTTTGTGAACAAGGAAAACGACAACAATATCAAGTTGCTCACCAAGCTTAATAGACGGGTCGGTGATTTCAGTATCACACTAATATTATAAAGGCGAAAATTTGTGAGTGTGCGTGTGTGGTTGTTTGTTACTTCTTCACGTTCAAATGGCTGGACCAATTTTGATGAAATTTGGCACACAGATAGTTTATAACCAGGATTAACACTTAGATAGAATACTTTTATACCGATATTCCTACGGAATCGAGATTTATTCGGGTGAAACCGCGGCGCGCAGCTGGTGTTTTATATAACAGCTAGTAGAAAATTGCTGCTGCCTTTCCCCCTTTACTACACCCAGGGGTACTACGAATGTCATAGGTATATTCCTTGCTAGAACCAACTCTGTGCCTACGGTACATGTGTGCACCCACGTGTATGCAGTATTTTATTTATTCCAACTAGTCCGACATCTTTGTTTTTATATTCGCAACAGTGGGCGAACTTAAAAATAATTCCTTACAGTTTCAGAGCACGTCCGTTCGTTATTTTAGTCTGGCCAATTTCAGAGTCCGCTCTGCACCACGGTGAAATCTGAAATCATTCGCTCACATACACAGGGAAAAATAAAACTCCGTGTTGCTTGGAGAAAGTTTTATTTTTGTTCTAAAAGTTTGGTTTTAACAAAATGTTTTTCTTGCATTTTTCTGGTTTTGTGGAAAGATAATATAAGTAGTCCGGTTTTAGCTTGTCATCATTACTGTTCTAAAATGTTTCGTGAATGGTTGCAGTAGAGTTGCACGTATATTTTGAAACACTTTTACTATAGTTAATCCGTACCTAAATATTCTGTTAGAAGGCAGGGAACTTTCCTGTTTTCCCATACGTTGGAAAGACAGTAAAGAAAGTAAGTCGAATAATACAAACGTTTGCGGATTAATCTCCCAAAAACTTACTGAAACCATACAAAACCAACAGAAGTATAAATAGATATTGTACCTATATTTTTCTAATAGAGGGAGGCCAAACTAGGGCAGAACTTTCCGATAACATGATCAACTTTCTTATATCAAGTGTAACACGTTTTTGTCGCAATACGTCACGGATAAAGTTTGTTCCGAGGCAAATATCGCCGCTGCCGTGTAAACACACCATGCTGTATACACATGTATACATCGTTTTGGCAAAGTATTGGCGCGCATCGAGAGCGTAATATCAGCCAATATGCGAATAGGAGACGGCGACAGGCGCCCAATTTGTAAGGGAACAACAACGACCAATTCAGCGCCATGTTTTTCGCTGTTTGTATTATTTTTGTATATTTTTTTCGCATTCGTCGGATACAAAAATATGTAATCTGGCTTGAATTTTGATTACGTGTTGTCTGTCATATGTTTGTAATATTGTGTCGTGAGACGCCGAGCAGAATTAGATTAGGTATTTGTTGATCTCTGGTGAATTTCAAATTCTGTCTGGGGACTTGCTTGCGAAAACGTTTCATAAAAACATATACTAAATACGGTCTTACCTTATAATGCTAAGGAAAATTATGGCAGGAATAAAAATATTTGAATTATGCAAGGTACAGAACCTAACCTTATGTGTAGGTATCCTGTAATCCCTACAACAAGCTTATTTTAACACCCTCAACACCAAAAAAGGTAGAAAAACAACCTGAAACCAATTCACACAGCGTAAACAAATCATCGTGTGTGGTCCCCTAACGTTTCCAAGATGTGCCATGTGAGATATCGAGCCGCACCTCCCCGTTGGCGCGCAGCCGGGCAAGCGTCCCGCGATAACTTGTCTCGAACTAAAGACCGTTGCCAAATAACCCCGCTGTCCCCAAATACCGACATCACTAAGCGACTGTATCAATAAATTTCTTAATTTAATTAAAGTTATTTCTAGTCGTCTCTGAAAGTCGTATCTATAAACAAGATTCTATTTTGTGCAACTTTGTTTTGTGTTTCGTATTATGTTCAGATACTGCACAATACGTACATCCCGCTGATTGTATCACAAAATTTATTGCTCACTACAAATTATTGTCAATGTACGTACGTATCATGTATTTTTTTAAGATAACGTTACATTTCTGTACATTCATTAACTAAGTACCTACAATGAAGATTAAAGGCTCTCGTAGACAGGCGAGACGCGAAGGTGCGACGCGATTCTAGTAGAACAATTTCCATGAAGTTTTTCATAGAAATGGTTCTACTAGAGTCGCGTGGTGCTGTCGCGTCCTACCAGTCTGCGGGAGTCTAACCTGGACGTATTATCTCGACTAGAAGTTGTCCGAGCACAAGTAAAAAAATTAAATTCATGAATTCATACATCTGTATTAAAGTAGACGTTCTGAGCAATTAACTAACTTAATAAACCTTAAGAGTCGTGTTTCTACAAATCTACTGGTCGAAAATTTTGATGTAGGAATATCTGTCTGTGATCTCATGTGAAATAACCCCTTGCATAAATTATTATCTTGGTACAGGAAACATGTATTAATTACTATTGTAAAGTGTCTGGGAATCAGTATTTTGTATAAGGTAGGCTCGCTCTTTGAATAATTACAGCCAGTCTGTTGTACAGCCAGGGAAATTGAATGTTGATCAAATAGACTTAGGAGTCAATTTGATCAACAGCAAGTTGGTAGTGAGTACCTATTGTAGTAGGCATTTCATACAAATGTCAAAGAATAACAATTATAAATATACTTACGGACAATTTATACTACCTAGACAATTTGTTTAGCAATAAATTTCCCTGACTTTAACAATACCTATTTCCAATATTAAAAATACGTAGGTAGCAACTAAAAAGCCAGACACAAATATATTTCAATTCACACCATTAAACTATCAAGATGCCGATGATATCGACGCTAACTTCAATAACAGCAACTATTAAGACAATACTCGTGTGTAGCGTGTGTAAGCCGCCTTCGAATATTTCAATCCGTTTTGTACACGTTACTGTGCGTATAAATTGTAATCGTGCTGTCTCGATGTTCGGGCGGATTTCGATTTTTCGTACCACAAGACGCCAATTTTTGACAAATTGTTGTTGACAAAATACGATATCGGTTGGTATTATATTGTTTGAGCTCAAAATTTTTAGATTTTTAACCGACTTCAAAAAGGAGGAGGTTATCAATTCGGATATTTTTTTTTCAACTAATATATGATACACACGACGGCATATTATGAAGCTGTACCTACATTTCCAGTTTTGGCTGATCTCGCATTGTTTAGGCTTTTCGTACAATGAGAACTCAGTTTATACCGAAAATGTACAGCTTGATATATTTTGTCGTGCGTACATAGACCATTCGAAAACCTATTTCCTATAGTGAATATTGGTACATTATAAAAAAAATAAAAAATATAAACTCTCTAAATACTTCAATGAATTTCTTCTGCCAGGTGAGATCATGTACTTACGAGTACTCGTACTATACTTGATTATTGTAAAAATCGTCGTGTTTCTAAGTATTCTTATGTCTGTAGTACATAGTATGTATTTTTTTTTTCTATGGGCCCTAGTTGCCTGGAATAAAGGAATAAATAAATAAAATCAGTTATACAGCATACCATGATAACATAATTATGTACCTAACTATCTCAAAAATCAATCACTTTCTATAGTAATGTACAAAACTTATTGATCAGGTCTAACTACCTAAGGACATATTCAGGGGGGCTGGGCAAAGTTACAGGCTATTCTTCGCCAATCATCTGCCTAGCCTTTTCCCAACTATGTTGGGGTCGGCTTCCAGTCTAACCGGATGCAGCTGAATACCAGTATTTTACATGGAGCGACTGCCTATCTGACCTCCACAACCCAGAGTGGGTAATACGATACCTACCCCTTGGTAAGACTGGTTGTCAGACTTTCGAGCTCCTGACTACCCGTAACTGCTGTCAAAGATCCACGAATGACAGCCGGGACTAACGACTTAACGTGCTTTCCGAAGCACGGAGGAGTCCCGGTATGTAAAGATGATCACCCATCCACAGACTAACCGCGGCAAGCGTAGCTTAACCTGATCGATCGACCTGTGTGGCTGTTATTAATTAGCCATGAGCCCCTCACGGGCCTATTCTTCGCCAATGTTGGCATAAAGTCTTAATGGAACAGACTGACGCCTTTTGCCATTTATAGGACGTTGATCTTTACTTAATACAGATAACCAATCATATAAAATGTATTTGTATGACACTTAGGTATAGCATCAGGATTTGCTTACCTTTATTATTAAAACTAGAACTTTCGATACTTTTTGTTAGATCTTGCTACGAACTCGTAGCGGTTAGCGGAAGTTCAATATTTTTATCTTTCACTTTTCTCTGCAGAATTAATTTGAAAGGATGAGAAGGAAAAGAAAACGTTTTATTGGAACCGTGCTTCTGATTAAACGAAACCCAATACTTTGATTAAACCTTTTTGGAATTGTGATTAAAGACTCCGATTTTCTTCTGAGAAACTTGCCGAATATTTGCACGCGTTAGTTTTTTTTTACATAATGAATACCTGCATATTTATAATGCTAATCAGCTAACAGTGTGTCGTAATTTCATAACGGCAATAAAAATGTAAGTCAATAATTTTATAGGTTACAGAAACTAGCATCTGTTCACACAAGCAGGTGCTATAATATTAATTATACAAATGACTTCGAAGACTACAGCAAATCCTTCTATTTTTCTCCAAAAAATCGGCAAGCAAAGCAGTAAACATTTCCATAATATTTCCCACAAGCTGGAATGTTGTTTGTCAATATTCTTCACTAATCCTATATGGGATACTTTACCCGTGATGAAGAAGGAAACAAACAAGTCTATACCTATGACTTATAAGAAGGAAGGATCTATTTTATTCATGCGAAGAACAAAACCTCTTTTGTTGCGTAGCGTTATATATATATATAGTGCTATATATATATATATATATAAGCTATATATATATATATATAGCGTTCATTTTTATAAATATAGACATCTGTACCCTTTGTTTACCTATGTTCTACAAATAAAAATATTTTGATTTTGATTTTGATTTTGTTTAGTTCGATGTGAAAACATTTTTCAACACTCCACATGCCAGTATCACATTAGGATTCCTTAGAATTCCCCATATCGTGGATGCCATTACTCACACATAATTAGATACAACAAATTCAAATTTGGAACTCATATCTGTATGCGGATCGGCACCTACGCCGTTTAGGTTGTCATACATTTCCGACAGTAATGTAATAAATAAGATAGTTTTGCATATTTTTTGTGATTTGTATTACGGTAAAGGTGGTGTTGCTGTGGTAGAATTTACTAGGACGTTCCGTTAAATTAGTATGCATGATTTTTCTTGGCTATCTACTTAGACATTGCAAATGTAATGCACGGCATAATATCTTCTGAGATACGCGACTAATGATGTGACTTCACTCATAATTCATAAGGTAGGTAGTAGTTTTAATAAAATCTTCAAATGTAATGAATCCTTCAAAATAGAAATCAGTTTACCTCAGTCCCTGGTCATAGCGATAACATGTTACACATCACCCAAGAAACCTGCTAAGCAAGAAAATTATGATATATCTCACATTTTATCACAGTTATTCTAATTCCCATATCCGACAGCGCATTAGAAGGCGCCACAGTATAGTGTAATTAGTAATTCAAGTCAGCTAATGCATCCATTCACAGCTTTGTGCGGCCGCGTCCGACGTACTCTTGTGTAACCACTCCGTTGTTTTTATAAATCACCTCGTCTAGACCGTTGGGATCCGTGGAGAATTTCTATTAGTGTCATCCGATGGCGTTACGGAGTTATGTTACTGTTTAGTTTTCAACGCGGCGTTGTGAAGTAAGGCTAAATTAGGTGTGTTTAGCATTTTGGTTCGAGGTCGTTTGTTGTTGAGGTATCTATGTAGATTAAATATTAGATAGCAGTGAAACATATAGACTGATCAGTAGTGCTATTCTGTAAAAATCTCACCGTGATAACTTGGGTGAAGTGAGCTGACGATAGTGGCAATCCCTAGCATCAGATGGAATGACAGCTCACCTCACTTAACTTCTCACGGTGAGATTCTAACAGAATCGACTGGCTGTGGGGTAATTTCGTAATACACTAACAGTAGTAAAGGCTTTCATTTTGACAGTTCAAAAACATTAATTGTGTTATTTACGTTGTTGAGTAGACAAACTTCTCGAACGCTCCTTCAAAATTATTCAAATTGTGATTGAATGTGTGTTACACAATTAAGTACGATTCTGGTCGTAATTTTGAATAGTTATTATGTCTAAACACCAATCTATTCACCAATGTGTACACAACATCAAGACGTCCTTCAGGCATCAGGTTCATAAGAACGAAAATAAGTATCAGATATATGCATTATGTATTTAGCCAAACTGATTCCATATTGGAAGACAATCGGTCACTTTTAAATACCTACAGATATTTAGCTTGTTAATCTAACTTACAAAAAAAGGCATGAGACCACAGTTTAGGTGATAATGAAAATGACCTAGACGCCTTTGATTGTCACATCCTGTTGTCTACACCTACTCAATGCAGTTTCATTCCCAAAACTTTACACCTGCCCACCAAATATTTATATACCTAAGCACGTCAACAAAAATAACGCTGACAACTCCGAACAAAATGCAAACTTGTTTTACCTATATAAAAATAGTTATAAAAACCCAACTTTGTCCCGAGGACGAATACCAAGTTTTCTTACAGTGCTTCATGCAAAATGTATTGGAGCCGAGCGTTCGTGAAATTTGTATAAGCAGGGGATAGTTTCGCTTCGTTCGTGCCTTCTTTCTCTACGAGTTTGATATTTTTGTGTTATATTTGTAGTATGTAGGTGTATCCGTGTCTTACTATAAGTTTGGACTGGTAACCTAACATGTAATTTCCTAAGTTAATACTGGAAGTTTTGGAAACTTATGGCGTTTTATGGATTTCTGGTCTTCTAGTCTTGCCTGTCTCTCCTCAAATAGTAGGTAGATGATTTAGGTATCGTTTACGGAGTATTTTTTCTAACATATTAGCCACGTTTGCACGGACACATAAATATTGCGCGGGTTTTATCGTGCACTGGATTTTGAACTCTCGGTGTGGAGCAGAGCATTGAGGATCCAACAGAGCGCACCCTAGCGCGTCAATAAAATACACTGTTGGATTTTCAACACTCGGTGCATTGCAGTGCGTTGAAAATTCAATACGTGAAAAAAAATGGCCGTGGGAAAAAACGCCCGTGCGAACCTGAGATTAAACTAATATTCAAAAAATACTTAACAATTTCACTGTTATACCTACAGTCCATAAAAATAAAGTACTTTTATACTAATAAATATCACATAGAAAACGTGAGAACTTTAAATGAAAAAAAGCTTACCGAACGTTATTTCATGAACAATTTTCCCAAATTAAGTCAGAAAACCTTCCTTTTCCTACATTTATTTGAGCAACACAAGCAATAAGGAAGTTGTATTTTAAAAATGTACACTACATTAGTCATTTAGGTGAGAATCGCGTGAGTATGAACAGTAGTAAGAGAAATGGTTGAAAAAATGGTCTGTCGTGTTTTCTGTCTGAAACAATATTTCATCTCGAGTTCATGGGACTGGGACACGCCATTTACTGGGTTATTTTTGACTTACCTTTCCAATAGTTTGCCTGCATAATTTATACATTAAGAAGAACATTTTCTGACGTTTTTTCTATAAATTAGGAAAAAAAATTACGAAGTTTCCTAAGTTAGGTCTCTTAGAATTGTTAAGAATTTTGAATGCCTACTTAATTACTTAGGTACATTTTGAAACCGGTCTCTGCCATAAATAGAGTAAGTTTGCCTACATATCTGTCCAAATCTGCATCTTTTTTGAGTTGGTCTAACGGCTAGGTGCAATTGAACGCCGCAGCCGCCTCCGCTTTTTGTTTGCAGCCGTTGGTCCTTCGCCTGATCTCCCTCCAGTCGTGTCGGATTGCCGTCCCATCAGACTATGAGAGTGAGGGAAGAGGGAGTGCACCTGTGTCTGCGCACAAACTTGTGCACCATAACATCTCCCGCGCCGAAGGCTAGTCTCCAGTAATTCCAATCCAGCCCGTCCCTTGCTGCCCTCTCCCAGCGACGCCCTAAGCCGAGCTCCGTACCCCACAGGGAGTGCCCTTAGCGTGTAGTCGCTTTGTTTTTAATTTTTTTAAGCCCTGGCTGGAGGCCTTAATTTAGTGAGGCATCCACAGGCAAGCCCGGTTAAGCAATAGACAACCTTATATGTTGAACAGCGAGATGCCATTAAAAAAAAAAAAAACGCTAAGAGACTGGCCGCCGTGGCCGAAATACGGTCTGGAGGACTTTATTTTATCTATTCAATTAGTGTCAATTTTTTTCTTTTTGCAACACTAATGAGTTTTTATGTGTTTCATTTCTGCATTGACGTCTTATGTAGCACCTGCTTAACTAGTTATTCGTATCTACATAAAGATTGTTAGCATTTAACATAAACTACTATACATTATACACACAGATATTTTAATTTTATTTTATTGATTTTTAATGAAGAACTTTCCGCTACCGGGTGCATCCCTAAAGATATATTTTTTTTTTAATAAACAAATGATAGTTATCACCTTGTCTCTAAAGATATTTTTGTTTCAAATAAACAAATAAAAGCTTTTAAATACCTATGCACAATTTTAAAAACCTAAATCAAAGTTAAATGGGCTATACGTGAGCCCATATCAGTCCATTACCTTGTTGTATTTTATAGCGTTATTACGGAGAAAAATTTGAACCATAAAGTTTCTACATAGGAGTCGTATTTGCGTGGCATTTCCTTAACACACTTCTCCTTATCAGAGATCTATGACTGAGTAACGTGTAACCTAGAATGCGGAGTTATTTTACCTCTGGCCAACCTATTTACTTAGGTCGTTTTTAGGGTTCCGTAGTCAACAGGGAACTCTTATAGTTTCGCAATGTCCGTCTGTCCGTCCGTCCGTTCTTTTTCAGGCTCCAAATATTTACAAGGAGTTCTACTCATGAATATGAACAACTTTCACTATGGGAACAACTCTGAAATCACGAAAACAAAATCAGTTGTTTAATACAAAAGTTCAATACCTACTTGACCAAAATGTATGAAACAGCTGATTTTTTTTTCGTGATCTCAGAGTTGGTTCCATAGTGTAAGTTATTCATATTCATGGGTGGAACAGCCTGTAAAAATTTGGACCCGATAAAAAAAGCATGCTGTATAACGCTCCGACATCAATCGTTGGGCAAGTAGCCCACCAGACACAATATTCGTCTGGTGAGACGATCCTCCCTTTTCTATGGAGGTTTAGTGAACTTTACACTCTGTTCCTCTACCTATAGGTTTACGATAAAACGGGAACTAATTTCATTTGGGCCTCAATTTTAAGATTTTCCGCAATAACACCTAATGATAAATTATAACCATAAGTACCTACTAACATTGTTACATTTTCACGCCGTTACGTCAGAATGAATTTGAATGAAATTTGGCACACGGATACAGATGACTTGGGCTAGGCCACAGGATACTTTTTATCCCAGTAGTGGTACATCCCGTAGGATAATATCCGACTTACACTCGGGCGCAGCCACGGGCAAAAACTAGTCATAATAATAAACGCAACATTTATTTATCCCTTACAACTAAATGGACAACATTTTCTTCTAACTCTATGTAAACAAACGCAGTGAACCAACATATCCCTAAGCACGGGTCACATAATGACGTCATCTGGAACCACCTGCACGTTACCTTACGTCTGGATGGAGGTCTGAGCCCGGATAATTCTGACCCAAGGGCGAACTTAGCCCGAATGGGCGGTAACTAAAAACTCTCGCTTTACATGCACACATCCCGGTACAAACGGCGGTGTGACGTATGGTCTTGATGTAGGAGATCAGCAGTTCTGAAAAGAAAGGAAATTATTTTTGTATGAGTATCATCATCATTTGAGCCACTACTGGACAGGCACCGCCACTTTAACTGTTTCTTTGCTTCCCGCATGCAGTGGATTCCTGTGGCCTTCACAATGTCATCGGTCCACTTTGTATGAGTATAAAATTTATATTATAAAAATTTAAATTTATATTTTTTATGTTTCTTTTTGAAAAAAAAAAAAAAAAAATATTAAGTATGTATGTCTCTATTAGTTCTTACTCCAAACTATTGTTATGATTTTTACAAGGTACAATTAAAAGAAAATAATACTAAAAAAATTACTGAAAATAGATCACAGTCATAAGTATTAAGAGTTATTTAAAATAATTCCGGATAAGTTTCCTTGTTTTTGTTTATTGAAGCAGTGCTATTAAAAACGTAACAGGTATTTTAGTTCAGGGTATAAAATTCTACTCTTGCTATAAATTGTAGCATGACAAATCTAGCCCTTTTGTGTGTGTTTTTTTTTTGTTTGTTTTGTACGTCATCCGAATGTCATACGTTTTTGTGGAATATGGTTTTGTTCACATCGGAAGCTAAAAAGTACAGTCACACCTTTTGTGTTTGTAAAGGCAAATAAGACAAATAAATGAAAGAACCGAAACGGTAGCAACTGTCGGCAATAAAAAATGTAACAAAGTGTTGTTTACCTGTATTATGAATTGGTAACATATTTTTATGAACACAGAAAGTGAAACATAGATGAATTCAATTTTAAACTTTTTGTTGAAAGTGAAAGCCAAACCGGCGAGCTTTATTACCTTTTGTAAAAAGGTAAACGACTTTTTTATTTACTTATTTTAATTGTCATTGTCTGAGAAGCACTTACTTTTATCTGTCTACGACTTTTGTGATATTATTTAAAAAAATAAATCGTTTTGGGCTTCTAGTTCGTTTGATATTGTTATAGTCAGGTGAAAATAACATTACAAATCACGTATTACCGAATAGATACATCCCTAAAGCTTATTTAATCAATTAATACGCGTATCTAATAATAAGTATACAATAAAAGCCCACAAATTTTCTACGAATAGTAGCATTTAGCAACGATATTGGATTTGTACCTAAGGTACGAAAATAAGACTACCTATTATTTTGCTGTTTTAACTTATTTTAAGTAATTAGAACCTGCGAATACTACAAGGTATAGTCAGGTACTACAAGGTATCGTAAGTCAAAACCGCAGCCTCTTCTTTACCATGCCTTATATTTTGTAACATATTTCTCTGTAGATTGGCTAAAAAGTAAACATATCATAACATCACGCTTGTTTACGTCCCGAGGCAAAGAAAAAATCATAGGATAATATATTTCTCTGTAGATTGGCAAAAAAGTAACATATCATAGCATCGCTTAATTAAGCCCCAGGGCAAAAAAAAAAAATCGTAGAATATTATCAGCTCGCCACCGCTCATACTTAGACCACACACATAACCCACACTTCGCTCGAAGTAGTTAGTAGTCAAGCATGAAGGTACAGTACAGCCACAATTATTCCCAACACTACTATTTGTACTAAAGCCTTCCCAGGATGTGCAGAATGCAAATACTTCCAACTTTTGTTGTTCAGTCACCTTTGTTTTGTCTGAAACCTTGCGTTGCTGCTAGACGTAAAAGTTTTGGATGTTTGTGACTTTTGTTTGTTTATTGGACACATAAAACTGTATTGGCAAAATTGTTGTTTTTGGCGGATTGAAAAGTCATGCTAGGTATTGCTTAGGTATTTACAATATTGAATGCAATAATGTTATAGATGTGTAGTTTTCTTACAATGAGTATAGTCTTCCATCCGGGCACGAGTTACCGTGGCCTACTTGAAAAACCTTAAATAAAATTCATAAATTAAATAAATAGACTTCGTACCTAAGTTGACCGCAGCAAGAATAACCTCCAGAAGCGTGCGTTCATGGACGGCTCAGACCTCGGGTGTGTATCCGGCATATCTCCACAGACAATGGCTCACCTCCCATCTTGCGCCGGAAGCTGTCACCTGCACACATGAGGAGAACAGTATTCGCAGTGCTGAATTTCGGGCCACAAAAATAAAAAAAAAAATATTTACCTATATTTTTTTCGTGTTACTCTTACCAACGACACGCTAAGAAGAAAAAGAATGAAAACTCGCATTTTAAAATGTAACAGATATCTGACTGTTTCACTCTTAATCATGTACCCATATTTTTCACGCAATTTTAACTTGAACATGAAACTGTTTGAAAATCTTAAGCCCTGTAGAAACTCTTGAATATTTTACGACTACGTCTGATGTTGACCATCATTTTAACAGATACATAACGGTCATACCCAAAGAAAACACATCTAATACAACGAGACACTCGTCTCAAACAATACGTGCTCTCGCAGAATACCTACTCATAACAGAGACTTAGGCCAGCTTTTCCACCAGAGATGTGCTATGCTACGTTGCTATGGATGCGTTTGATATCCACCAATCATATTCATTGGCCCACATAGCATAGTACTGTTGGAAGCGGGGTCAACTAAGGCCTGTTTTTAATATGGAAGGATGCGTGCTATGGATGCGTGCTATAGATGGGAGCTATGGATGCGCGAGTGGTGTAGCTATGTACAGATCAGGGTACCTAAAGTAGGCGCGCGTCTGTCACCGAAAGTAGTCATGATCCCAGTACCTTCCCTACTGCCGATGCATCACATAGCTCGAGCTGCGCATCTTCCTCGTACAGCTACATCGCGGCAGCGCAACTGCATAGCACATCTTACTCGCTCCGCTACACAGCTTAGCATTAGTGGAAACGGTCACACAATTTCGTGGCTTAGCTTTCACATCCTCGCAGTATAGCTGTATATAATATCTCTGGTGGAAAAGCAGCCTTATTCTGAGCGTCGTATTGTCTGTAACATTATGTAAATACATGTTTTAATCTTCACAAAGACAATCCCATACCCCGGAGCTAATAGGCGCCCGCTCAATGCAAGTCACGATTGAACCCAATATCAGGAATCAGGATGTAGATTAGAAAAACATGTAAATAGAGGCACGATGTGGGGGCGACTGACGCAGCCTTCGTATGTACGTCACATCCACGTACTGAAGGAGATCGATTCTATTAACGTTTGTGTAGAGCGGGAACTAGTAGGAACGTAGGATCCACAAAAAAAACCTTACATTAAAGTGTAACGTGAGAATCAGGCAGCAAAAACAACTCTGTCTTCTAACTTTCATATTATGGAAATAAACGGTCACTTCTCCCAAATACGCCTGTTAATGCCCCACAGAATTCAACGTAAACAAATTTGAATTAACGTAATGTAATAAGATATCTAATGAAATTACAGTAATGTGGCCAACGGCTAACTTATCGAATATGCTGATAGAGCTGTCAGACTTATCAAGTGAGGATGGTAAACATACAGATTAAAGCGGGCCTGTCAAATATTCACCACGACCGTTATGTGGGCATAATATATCGATTTCATGAGATATATTTGTACATATCTATCATTTTGTCAGAATAGGGTGTGGACTTTCCATTAAAGATGTTGTGAAGGTCAATACGACCTTTTTGACCTATCGCGGTCAATTGATACCTAGGCGAAGTTTAGAATCAGACAACAAAAAAATATACATAGTTAACATTTCGAATTAGGACAAGTCAATGAATAAATATGGATAAGAAAACAAGCTCCTAATCTCGTCGTTTCGCAACACAACTTTTATGAAATCACAAGTGCATTTATTAGAATAAAACCAAAGCATAATTGGATGAGATTATGGGATCACAACATCATGGGGTGTTTATCGCGAGCTTTCCTTAATAAAGTTCAATGATATCAACTTACGGCGATTCCTATGCTAATGTTACAACTCTTGCTCTTGTAAAATATTATAATATTTTCGTCGTTGGACTAAAAGAAATGAGAAGAATCGCAAGAATTTTCACCCCTATTTGCATGAATATTTCTGTGTTTTTACTAGTTGAATTGCATTGATCATTTGCATTGCAAAGTAGGCTGTATTACTTTTGATTAATGACCTTAGGTATAGCTAGTTGTGAGTGAAACTAAATCTAGAGTGCGTCAGTTTCTTATCTGCTGAGTAATTGACTAAGTGGTTGAACTAACTAAGACAGACTAGGTCAGTTAATTAATCATAGACACTGGTAATCCCTTCTTGGTAGTAATTTGCATTGGAAAAACTGTGCCGAAATTCAAACAATCTACAGTCTATGAAAGTGCTAGTCTAATAATTAACCAAAATTATGTTGAATTAACAAACTAAATGAAACGAAAGTAGAAGATTTTAACCTCCAATATCTTCTTGATCCCAGCAAACTTTATCATTTAATACGTACAAGTGTCGTTTAACCCAAAAAGCCGCGAGTGTGAAGCTCAATGGTGAGAAAAACTGAAGGCGTGTGGAAACGGTTCCGAAAGAAGATAACGTTTGTATCTACAGACGAGCGACTAATCGCAATATTATTAATGACAAAGAAATATTTAAAGGCATTGTTATTTATTACCTAGGTCCACTTGCACCACAAGTCACTAAATTCATTTTGCGCCAAACATGTCTAAAACATCACTATGTCTTTTTGATCTTCAAACGAATGACAGAAACAGAACGATATTTTACATTAATTTAGCACTAAGTGTATTCGTTGATTTTTGGTGCAAGCGGCCTTAATCAAGGTAATCTTTTTACCATTCATTATTCAGGGTGTAAATCGTTTTGACGATGTGATTTTGTTTCTGAACTTTTATACTTATCATTCAAGCCATTGCTTCTAGCGTTCCATAATTGTTGTTATTTACATATTAGTGTTGCTAACAGGAAAAATAAACGAAATTTAAAAGCCTTATTAGTAATAATACTAGCAAAATTAGCCTCTAATCAGAAGTGGAAGTGTTTATGCTTTTGTACACGCATTTAAAGATTTATTATTACATATTAGATTACCGTTATCATTTAAAAAGCCTTTAAATTGAATAATTTAAGATTTATCAATATATTATATTAATAGAAAAATGATACCTTTAGCTTGTCATCACATACCTACAGACGTTATGGTAGGTGTATTTGTACTGGTACCTATATGGTTCATAAAGAGGTTTCCGTTTAACTTTACAATTTTTCCGCGCACGTCTGCAAAGTCCCTTCAAGGGTAGTCCTAACGTGAAATTAGAAGGGAAAATAGGACGAGATAATTGTGCCTCCTCGTAACAACACCGCCCCCCCCTCCCCCCTCCTCTCCCAAGCTGCCCTCGTTACCGAGTTTAATCTGTTTAAACTTTTATTTACTTACGGCAAATTGAAGCGATTAGCCGCCAGAGCCTTTTCCTGGAAATGCTTCTGTTTTAGCGCTGTTTCAAATTAAAGTTTCTCAACTTATTCGAAGACGAATGGAATATTCAAGGAATTTCATGATCGTGTTAGGCAGTCCCTTCTTGTTTTTCGAAATTGAACACCTTTATTGAATGGTACGAATTCAATCTATTTTGAGAGGTCGCTCGGTGGATATGTGGGTCGGCAACAGTGTAGATATGGCGAAGGCAGGTAGGGAAGCCGGGTACAAATGGCACGATACGGAGAACGTTTCCTATCTACCTATCTGAACATATTATTGTTAGAAATTATTCGGTATGTCACGTGGGCATGGATGTTTTGTTTCTAATGCCTTCAACATTTCTAATCCTTTGTTGTGCCTACGTACAATTTACGGATTTATTAAACAGAAGGCAAATTCCCGTAATTAAAAACGTTCATAATCTTGTCGCAATCTTATCTCAGGGACAATCAATGTCAATAACTTGTCAAAAACGTAGGTAAATTAGAGGTATTTTTGACAGATTGAGACTGAGTTCAGACTGTATACGTTCTAAAAATTACGAGAATGGCCCCTCAGGTTTTATGTGCTTACTAGCATTTTGTACCTACGGCTGAAGAAATAGAATTTTCATTCAATAAATCATAGTTATCCAAATGCAAATGCAACAAAAATATGATAACACCGCTCATTTAGAGTTCGATGCCATTAGAATCTCTTTACACATTGAATTTCAAACAACAAGCCTCGAATTGTATTCGATATTGAATTATCTTCAGATCGATATTATGTAAATCGCTTGTAGAATCATTTACATTCAAATATCTGCTTAAATTTATATCAACACATGTTACATATTTTATCGAGTATCGGAATAAAATTAGGATTCCGATTAACGTTTCTCATAATTATTTAAAAAAATATAAGTTATGATGTAGACTGATACGCCATATTGATATGATTAGGTAGGTAGATACAAATTGCGCTATAATTTATATTTTATTTGACTGCTGACAACCTATGTATAAGTGTGTAGGTATTTTGATCATTGCGCGGTGATGCGAGATTCGACCCATACATTTAAAGGTCATTGCACCGTCGACGTCATATTTTTAAACCTGTTTAACAGAATATTTCCCCTTAAATTTCCTTCCATATCAAAATATAACCATTAATTTTGATTCTTCTCTTTTCTTTGCTAATAAAAAAAAAAAACTCCCGATTTTAACTATTAATATTGAAAAGAGTTAGCATTATATTTCCTAAAGATAATTTTAAAGATTTAAAAATAGAAAGTTAAACATTCCCCACAGGGCCAAGCCTTCTGCATCGAACACAATTCTTTAAAATGCATGCAGATGCAATAGCCGTCGGCCATGTTACTGACCCGTCTCTGACAGCAGTCCCTGTGCACCCCATACCTATCTCCCTCTTTCATATGTAAAACTATATCTCGCGGTCTTTCGCCCACGGGAACCTTACACGGAATTAGGGCAATACGCATGCGCGGCGTGTCAATGTCAAATCAATCCTCGTAGGCTGATGCAATCGGTTACACACAATTTACTAGGATAGTTACAAACGAGTTGAAGCAATTAATTTTATTAATACTCTGATTCTCTTTTTTACAGAACAAACCGGTTGATGGTTGGATTCAACGGAAAATGGATGTAGTCGGAGTGTGGACGGTATGTTTCAACCATTGTTTTTACTGCTGATGTAAGTAGGTATAAGGAAAGGGCCGTTGTTCTTAATGTCGGTAAGTAATGCTTGCCCTCTTGCCCCATTTGCAAACAAAGGTAGACGACCTACTAGTACTGCAAGAGCGTACTCTTTTGCCCTATTTAACATTTGGCGATGAATTAAATTGGTCTTCAGGAAGTTGGCTCGAATTTTTGAAGAGAATAAAAGCATACTTTGAGGTTCAGAAACTCATTTGCATTTACTATACCTGTTTTCAGGCATAGTTTTAGTTTTTGGCTTTATTATGAACATTGGTATTGAATATCTATGTAAGTAGGCATGCTTAGAAAAGTAACAATATGTTAATACAAAATTAGGTAGGTAGGTACAGTACACTGTTGGTACCGTGACGTAATTATTATGAGTATCGAAAAAAAATAAGCATCTACTAATCGATACCAATAATTAGAATGCCTATTGTAAAATCTGTCCCTCGATTTTAATTGATGAATGACGTCATATTAAATACTTATTGTTTAAAATACTCAAGGCTATTCGCTTCGGAATTACAAGCCGTTATCTGCAGGTAATTTATTGGTATTCTTCTTTATTATTCAGAATTGATTTTAGGCACATAGGTGATTTTGAATGATTTTTATGTATGATTTTTAATTGGCAATATTAATATCTAGTATATCTGTCGGTACATATTGTATATCCAAAAATATCGGAAGAATCTTGGCACCCTAATGTTATAGGTAGGTTCAATTGTGTTAACATTGGATACTAGAAACTTTTTAGATTTCATGCAATGCATCCTAAACTAACAACAAAGCCAGCTGACACAGAGTCTATATTTAGACCACACAGGACACAGCGAGTTAGTTAAATATTTAGTCATAGACCGGGAGCCAACGGCCATATTTTTACGAGTGGCAAGAACGTCTCATTACTATCTTATTACGTAGCGTGTCGGCCGGGCCACGAGCCGCAACACATCCAATTTCCCAGCTTCCCATTTATTGATATTGACTCGACGAGGACGCCTCGTGAATGCTTCGGCTCAAGATATTGTAAGAAATAGATGTGCTACCTACGCGACTATAAGGTAGCGACCGTATTACGCTGTGAAGTTATGAATTGTAAATTCTGTGAGTTCAAAATTGAAATGATTGGCTTGAGAATTTTTCTTTTTTTTTTTTTTCTTTATTGTAGGACTGTGACTTACACACATGCTGATTTTAAAAATGAAACTGAAACGCGTGGAGGAAAAGTTGTATCTTAGTAAGATGGCATTTTTTTCAAACATCTAACTTCTTATCTGTGTGTGCAATAAGTATCTCAAAATGAATAGTATTATAGTCTTAAATAACTTGCATTCGCTTATACTACCTATGATCAGAAAAAAATTCCGTACCTACATCTGATATTTTATTTACATTTGTAGTTTTTACACAGTCTTTTGATAATGTCCGTAGGTTTGTACAAACAAGGTTGCATGTAAACTGACCGAACCTACGTCTTACGTGTATTTACGGTTGTAAACAACGACCCTGACCTATGTAAGAAGACATAAAACACATCACAGTACATAGTAGTAAGTACACGCCTACCTACTGAGTGTGTATGAATGCCGACGGAAACACTTTATATGCTCACTCGTTGTTGATTTCTATTGAAAGAAGAGAAAATTAGCGTGGAAAACTATAGGAAACTGACTGGTAACGAAGTATAAACATTTTACCTATTCTCGCAAATATCTAGAGAATAAACAAGTAGGTACCTAGGTAGGTACAGGAATCTCTCCTACCTTGTACCTATCTATAGGTACATTTGCACTTTTCATCAACCGTGGGTGTTTTTCTTGCGTTTAAATAAATAAATAAAAAAATACTTTATATTGTTTAGTCTTTTATTGCACATTTTTTAGGTTACAAAGTACCTACTCTACTTGTCCGAAATGATAATTTATATAAAAATCACACTAATATTATAAAGGCAAAAGTTTGTGAGTGTGTGTGTGTGTGTGTGTGTATGTTTGTTACTTCTTCACCCTCAAACGGCTGGACCAATTTTCATGAAATTTGGCACACAGATAGTTTATAACCAGTAATAATACACAGAATACTTTTTATCCTAATGTTCCTTCGGGATTGGGACTTATGGGTGAAACCGCGGGGCGCAGCTAGTTACCAATAAAACCACAAAAAAAAATCCACTACGAAGCATTCCCCTAGAATACATAGAATTTATTTCCACACTAGTAAATCCACACTCTAGTACCTATATAATTTTAATTTTTTGAATGGAAATTATGACCAATTTTTTGTTCATAGATGATAATGATGATGATGAATATGAATATGAGTACTTACTATAATATAAATGAACACTTAAATAATAAATAAAAACCATAATTTTTAAAATTATCTCAATAATTATATCATTGTAAATAATTTCTATCTATAACTTTTGATACGTAGATAATTTATAAGTTCACATAATTTTATAAGAATTGTTATTATTTTATTTTTTTAATTTTAATATTAGGTTAATACCATGTTGCAGTGCCCTAACAGGGTCCATAACTGTATTGTAGCTTAAAGCTTTATGTAACATCTTTATAAACATTATGGTATGCAAATAAATGAATATGAATATGAATATCCTGTAAAGTCCTCTAAATTGCAGATCTTATCAAATCTAGTACTCTTCTTTACATCTTTGTAAACCATATTTGGCGGTATCACTTATTATCATCAAACCTAACGCCGGATAAGCTTGAACCGATACGTGACTTGCGAAAAATAGACATTTCACCCCCCTTTACCGCCAAAAGTTCTTATTCTTTCACCCCCGGCACACGCATAGAATTGATAGCAACATATCTTACTATGCAATCGTCCAGATAGATGTGGAATCTGATTCCTAAATTGATTAAAAGTTTTGATTTGGTAGGAGTTTTTCTTATTTACTGTTAGACAAAAGGATTTCATACAAAAACATCGTACGTAGGTTTTTACCTAATAACATTTAGCTAGCAAAGTTGTTTTATGTTTTAAAATGTTTCTTGTGCGTCATTCCTTGAAATTTGAAAAGTTAAAATAAAATTGTAATTATTTCTTAATGAATTGTTTTCATTGATAATTTTACCAAAAAAAAAAAATATATATATTTTGGAGTCCTAGAAAGACAAAAATAAATTACTGTTCTTCTAAATAACATTATACAAGACTGCATAGCTCACCATCTTATAAGTGATTTTCCTATATTTTTACCCCCTAACCCCAGCGACCGTAGTCAGTCACCATCGATTTCAAGAATTAAACCACTTACAAGTCGCTTAACTGCCGAACTTCAGCCAGCATTTGGTAATCCGGGTTAAGAAACTCGCCGCATCGTCCGGAAACTTTCCGAGATAAAAGTACCCAACTAATATTATAAGTAACACCGGGCTAATCTTACACTACGACATTTAGACTGAGTTTCTTTAAAACTGTTTAATTTTTCCTGTGTTTAAAAATTATGGAGTTTGTCCCACTTTTTCCGTATTCAAAAAGAGTGCCGTGTTTTCTACTTAATAATTAGCAAAACGTTTGGTATACGGGTTTGTTGTGGTGACTAATTTATCTTGGATTAAAACACATTCGCTGAAAACAACATAATATACCGTACGTATAAATACGTAATTAATGAAGTATGTTAGGTATATCAACGCAACCTTTCACTGGGTTAACTTGCAATCCTCATTTGCATTCAACCGTATTAACACGTCCCTACTTGCTTATTTTGTAAATTAGAATATAAATAAACCAAAATTCACCAATTCGTATTCTATTTATATTCGTATTATATATATATAACTAACTATAACTCACCTGGCAACTCCCCGCCACTTATGAAGCACAAACGCTCACGCAAGTGCATAGTTAATAAATAACAATCTACCTATAAATAAAACACGGTGTCTGTAAACGGATATTATGTAAGCAGCCAGGCGCAATTGATGTCATAAATAACAAAATAATTGTTCTCCATCGAGCAATCATGTTTATTGGACTACAAAGGGACCGAACGATCAAGCCTTGGTTCTCGCGACTAATGAGAATGCTTTACTCGTAATACTTTAGATGTTTCTTGATACTTTCTTAATTAAACAAACCTAAAAGAAGTAACACATTTTTTTTTAATGGGGAATTATCTGTCAACCTATGAATGGCTGAAAATGTTGGATTAAAACACGGTGCATTTTTTAAAAAGCCAAAATTCTTTTTCTCTTTTCTTAAATACCCAACCCTTCCACTGCCATGGGGTATCGAGTAGATAACGTAATATCAAAGCAAAAAATCGTGGGAAGCGAAGGCGCGTCCATTTACCGATAAGCCCCTTCGATTAGAATAAAATAAAGGCGAAATTATGCTTGTCAATCGGGCCGCGGCTTTCAAAGGGTTATTTATCGCTTATTCGATTCGTAAAGATTGAAATTTATTTATACGGCTGATTGACACGAATGGTATTTCTGTGCAAGACCTTATCTTCATCTCCCATCGGCTGGGTTGAAGGTACTGAAGGCAAACCCAGTCTGTTTGTTTACATAATAATACAGTTAAGATTCATTCTGATTTGAGTTGCGATTTTCATGTAAAATTTTGTATTGGAAAATGCTATTGTTGGATTGATGAAGAGAATATTTTAGTCTTTATTTTTTGTTCTAGAAATCATTCTACCAACTGATATTTTTTCTATAGACAAACGGCATAGGCTGAAAATATGTTTTTTTTTTTTAATTAGTGCTTGTTCTAGACCAACTTGTCTCTTCAACGTTTACTGAGAGATAATTCTATACCAGCGCTCCATATGTGAATTTAAAGTATCGGTATCCGCGATCCGAAATCGACAAGCATATTCGTTTACATATCTAATTATGTAAACACCGCTCCGGGTTCCGTTCGAAATTGGAACCTGTCTGTCAAAGCGGAATGAAGCGAGCCAATCAGAGATAAATAACCGTTGGGTCCGCGAGCGTGGCCCGTTTCATTTGCATGTCAATGATACGCGGGGGCGAAGAGGGAGGGAATGCGGGGGGACTTGCAGGTACAATGCCTTACCTGACATGCCGAGATAAGACTGTTTTTGGTAGATCGTGTTACTTACTCACATACGTTGGATATAATATTGATAACGTTGTAGGTGCGGCTTTAATGGTAGAATTATGTTGACCTTTTGTTAAACTTTAAATGAAAATTATGCATTGGAACCAATTGCGCTGAAACAAAAAGTAGTAGTAGTGAGAGTTTACGAACTTTTTTCGCTTAGCTGGCGGGCATTTTGCAAAATTTAGCTGAGCCTTATTTTTGTAACTCAAATAAAGCTGTTGAGTTCTAATACACGTTCGGGGAGCGGGTTCACGACCGCTTAGGTACACTTCAGTGTTGCTGAGTCGTACCAAAATGTTCTGCACCGCTGCGAGCCACGAGACGGGTATCTGAAAGAGAATTTTAAATTTTAAAAAGAAAATGTTGAAGATATTTTAAGCATGAGTTACTTATTGCGCGGGTAGCGTAAAGAGAGCTTGAGGGTTATTTGCAACTTTTTTTTTTCAGAACAAAATTCTTTTTTGTATTTTTCCAATAACGAAAAATGCTTACTCTTTTTATGAATTAGCGTTCAATTCTATATTTATTTATACAACTAAAAGTCTTGCTCGAAACAATCTAAGACCTCTAACATTTTTCTAGAGGTAGCTACCTACCCACTAACTTTTTAGAAAATGTATGAAGAAACCTAAGTACCGGTATGCTGTAGCTACAAAAGAACTCCTAAACTTGAAAAGTAACAACAAACACGATTATTTGAGTTACGGAGAACAGCTGAATAGTCTGACGTCATTTTATGTTAGGCACGAGGAGCTATGAAAGAGGATTCTAGTGACGTCATGCGCTGGCCGTTAGTGCCCTGTCTCCTCATGGCACCCATAGAATGTGAACGCTTATAATCATTTATCAATAGATAAGTGGGGACCTCCGGGGTTGCTATGGTGTGGAAAAATATAGAAATAGTATTATGATAGACATGTAATGATGCCTATGACTTTGTTGAAGTAAAAAAATGTGAGAAAAACGTTTCTCTGCATGGCTAATAGGTAATAGGTAACACGGGCTGGTGTCCGCAACTCCACGTCAATGCGCGTATTTTGCGTACGGGAATAAATCTCTGCATGGCTAATGCAACACGAATCACTATAAAAAGTAATACACGTAGCGTAGGTGATAGTACCTACATTTGAAATCATAAATTATTTATTATTTTCTCTTTAAAAAAGAAATGTATAGATATACAAGTATCTATAGAATTACTGGCATCTTGCAAACCAAATCGTATTCCTAGTTTTCACGACAATCGATAAAGCAATTTTCCTCAATTCCCAAACAAACAAACGAACGAAACATTCCTATAAACAATATTTGTATGACAGTTACACTTACACAATATTCAGTAGAGGAAAATAGTAGACAAAACCCGGTTCCGCTGACTCGTCACAGACCGTCAGCCATCATTTTCATAAACATAAGAATATATTTATGGTAATTTTAGTATCTCCTAGCCTTTGTCGGCCTCTTCATCTTCGTAGATATCTATCTACTTAATTCAAGGGAATAGTTACTTGATATTATCTGAACGATAACGTAGAAAATAGAAAATCTTTGAGTCGACGGATATTGCGCAAGCTTCGAAAGTACTGAAGAAAAAAAAAAAAATGTTTTTTTTTTAACTCATTACAGTGAAAGTAATGCTTTAAATACCAATAAATTTAGGTACCACCAGACCTTTTTCAAATCACAAAGACAGTTTGCATCACCAAATGATGGAACAAAAATTGCCTTTTATTCATCGAAAAACATACCACAGGAGTCCAAATCGATGTACACCGAAAATATGAATGTATATTAACATTAGCATCAGATTGTGGACAGTATTAACATACAAAGATAATAAAAACATGACAAGTGTTATATCGAGATAATCTTGACCCGCCACAGTGCGTTATTCGGGCCCTTGTATAATATTCCGATCACTGCCGACCAATGCCGAAGTTGTCCGAAGCGCGTCAAAGAATATGGCGGTTGTTATACCTAGACAAGCTTGTTAGTTTTATGATAACAACCAATGTTTATATCGGGACGGTGATTGCACGAAAGTGTGTATTTTATAAGATCTCTCTTCATATAATATGAACGACAATTTCTAGGCACTACTGTGTAATTTCGCTTAGTAAGATGGCTAGTTATTTGTTGAGCGAGGTTCTTGAAAGACTGTGTTTATTCAGTTGGTACTAATAATGTAGGTAATATTATGTGCTACGCCGTAGCAGCTACGGTAAAGAATTGATCCTTCAGATCGTTTTTTTTTCGTCAATTTGTAAATCAATGAAACGCAATCTTCAAAGCAGTCATTGGGGTTAAAATAGGTAATTGAGTACCTAACTACTTTTTATGCCCCTTACATATGATGTACGCTTGATGATACACGCGCAAAAAATGAAGAGGATTGAGTAATTAATCATAATTTCTACAACACGTGCTATGACGAAACCTATCTCTGTCGTTATTGCGCAGGAAGATGGTACAGTAAGCATGCACGTGCTTAATTGGAACTCATTTTAATAAACAGATGAAAAAATAACTATTTAATGTTCATCATTTTAATTTCTATTCAGATATTTTTCTCATTCTTGAAACAATACTCCCACGATGCAACCCAAGGTAATGTCTATATCTACATACATACAAATCAATAAAATTGAAGTGTCTGTTTGTAATTCAGACAATTCTAGCCCATAGTTTACACATACAATAAATAACATTAAAATGACTTATAAAATATAATAACAACAAACTAAAACTAAATAACTGTTTTTTACTAAATGCATATGAAAGTATGTACGGTACTTACATAAAAAAAACAATTTTAAAAATTTTTGTCTGTCTGTCTGTTTGTTCCGGCTAATCTCCGAAATGTCTGGGTAGATTTTGACGGGACTTTCACTGGCAGATAGCCAATCTTTTAAGAAGTAACGTAGGCTTATGTTTTAGAAAACATAACAGGGTTCGGCGCAAAAAAAAAAAAAAACCATGAAACACAATTTGCTTTCCGATATCCTCGTGAACGTCGCGGGCACAACTAGTTGAAAATAAACGTCTTAAGAAATTCGTACAAATTGATCTATCTGCTTCCCTTCCTTCTTAGTCTATGACAGGGGTCGGTTATTCAAGTTAACTGGGAGCGTCATTCCGACTATGGAGCCATTGGTCGACTACGTGACCTTGCCAGAAATTCCCTTTACTCCACAAACAATGATTTCTTCATCGATCCTCCTGTCCTTTAGCTTCCGGGTAATCTAAGATTACATTCTGGTTACATTGATAGAGTACATCTTGAAAGTTATGAAGCAAATAGCTCATGTTACATCGATACAGAAATAAATCGTCGTCTTTCGTGTCTGTCTGTATGAATGCTTAGTTCTTCTAAACTACACAATGGTTTCACCATAATTTAGAAAATTTATTCCGGAAGTGTATTATCTATTTATATTATATTAAACTTAAACATATTTAGGAATTCTCGATGTATTGTCAAGTCGTAAACACCTTGCGAAACAGGGGCGGGTCGCTAGTTTTTTTCAATTAGATATTTTTATGCAGAAAAGCCTGAAGATTATCTATGTACCTACAGCTAAGTGGTTCGTAGTCCGAGTCAACTTGAACTTCAATATTCATAGTATTTGTTCAAAATGTAAATGCATGTAGTCTTTAGAGTTATGGAGGGAGAATGCTTAATGTCTCGAGAACGCCAATAGGTAGCGCTAGCTGTAACGTTTTACTTGAATACTCTCAAGAGACAAACGGGTTGACATTGTGTAGTTTCGTTTTGATGGAGTAATTTTCTCTTTGATGATTAAATAAATAACCAAAGTAACGGTCAGCTCTATTAATATAAAAAAACTAAGGTTCTTTACAAAGTTTCTCAAAACAACATCTCTTTGCCTGCAACATTTTACTACAGCGTATTTTTCAAAACAATATTTCAATATTCCTTACGTCACCTGTTCGGCACTATTTTATTTAAAATATTTCAGGAAAACTTTTATTCGAAACGATATTGCACGAACAACTTCGTTCCCTTCGTTCGTAGGTGGCAGTAGGGTGAATGCTACAAATGTAGGAGGGACGGGTGTGGGCGCATGTTTTATATTATTGAGGCTCCAACGGCCGACGACAGGACGGTTTACCTTGTTTACACACAGAACCCTGAATAGGTATGTTTAATATATTCTTACCTACGTTTTAGAGAATTTTAAATTCACACACAGAAAATATTATCGCTGTGTTATAGATTTGGTTATACACGACTAATCTCTATATTTATTACAGTGTTTATTTTTATTGCAGGTAGCAAACGTATATAGCGAATTTGAGCGATAGTTAGCATTTATGTATTAGTTGTAAACAATTTTTATAGTGTGGAAGGGGCATTTAAATAGGTTTGAAAGATAGGAAATCGTTCTAAACACCATGTATCTACCGTATTAAATTTTACTACAACGATTATGATATTCACTATAGCAAAAATTCAAAAAACATTCTATATGCCCATAAAATCTTTCCCGAAATACATAGTAATCTATGTGAAAAGTATTATATGCCAAAACCCTCGATAACATCACGCATCTACTTACACAAATGACAACCCGCCCGATCCAATATCAAGTTAAACATTTGCATTTGCGAGACCGACGGTTGTGCCTGAATATCCTTTCATATAACATTGAACAAAAACAAAAACATTGTTTGGACAAAAGCGGCATCCCTTGATTATATTTGAACAAAATATTCTCCTTGTAGCGTGTACACAGTATAATAAGTCTCTTGGGCGAACAAATGGAGCCGAAAGGAAAACCATCGTGTCTTAGGGTATACTTACGCTTTACGTGATCCGAGTGGATATGTATTGAATGGAATGGACAAAGGGAAAAATCTCTTGAGCTGGATTAAGGTGTAAAAGTACCGATTCCCGAATGGTTCAGTTATGTTGTCGAATTGCGTGATAGGGACACGACTGCATACAGAAATTGGTCGATGGGCGAATGGAAGCATAAAAAGCGAATGTTGACGGAATAAACCATGCGAGCCTGCGAGGGGAGATACCTCTGATATGGCTTTTAACACTAATCAAATTCTTCCAAAAATGTAGTGGTATTTTTCCTGCTCTGACCCCTATTTACTTAAGGCTAAAAGCTGACCAAGAGTTAGGTACCTACATACAGTAGTTTTCTTTACAAGGAAAAGTTTTAGGTAGTAATTATTACGAGTATCCACTCGACTTAAATAACCGGTATTTCCAAAATAAATTACAATTTGTCGTAAGTAAGTTTAGTTTTTGAAACAAAATGCGCAAAATGCATATAGCTTTTTAAATTTCCATTCAATTATCGTGGTAATGCGAAATCTAATTAAAAGTTTCTTGAAGTAAATGCTTCTTCATTGAACCAGTACGATTAAAAAAACCAAAATTTACATAATCATGACGTCGGTAACACCCACAAAAGCAGGTCTTAACAAACCTTGTCGTTACAACATGACCTTAATGTCAACTTATTGGGAAACAAAACCACTATGCACGCAAATTTGATTCGTAATTTCCAACAAATGACTCTGGAAAGAATTTATTTAATCCATGTTGTTCCAAAAACTGATGCTGCGAATGTACAGTTTCGCGAAGAAATTCCGCTTCAAGTGTCTCCTTGGATCGCGATCGTGTTTAACGAAAATGGTCCCTGTTCGGGAACACAGAAAGTTGATTGTCTTTTATTGTTATTTAAAGATGTATTCAGCGAGCTGCTGAAGGAGTTTCAGTCCTAAAACGGGAAACATAAAGTATACAATTATATGGAGGGATTTGTTTTGTAAAATTGAGAGTAGCGCACCGCCCGCCGTGATGGGACCGCCGAATATTGCGACCCTTATTTATGTCCACTTGAAGTTTGCCGTAACTACAGCCACATCGAGGCACAACGTTTTTTTGCAAAACACGCATCGCTAGGACGCAGGCAATCTGGTTAAATTGGATTGCGTGATCTCCCCGCGCATAATTAAGCATGCATGAATAATTAACTCCACATTTGAGAATTTGTTAATTTCGCGACATGTGCATGGCTTTTTACTGAGCCCGTTTATTTTGCTGGTGAGATGAAAATCTAAATGAAGGCAAGGCAGAATGTGTTTTGGTGACTACAGGCATGCTATATAACAAGAACTCACCTTGTAGAGACTTAACAAAATCCAAATCAAATAACCGGGTTGCCAATACAGTAGGATAAACACGAAGAAAACCATATTACATTCTTGGAAAAGAATAAGAGAAAACAAAATATTTTCCCACAAGCTAAGCCTCTTATTCTCTCGAAGACATCGGGTGGAAATCCAGCAAAACAATAGGGAACGAAAATTATCCCGGGAAAGCCCAAAGCAATAGAGCCCCACACTCATACATTTCACATGGATTTCTGAATAACATTACAGTGTATATTTTCCCCTTCCTCTATGTTTTGTATTCTGTTCTTTCGCTGCTGAAGTTTCTTTGGAATTTAGTAGGCTGTGGCAAATGACAATATTAAGTCGACTGATACTTCACATAGATAAATTCTTGAGAAATAAAGATATAGTGTGGCGTTTCTCTTGGATATGTTTAGACATAAAAATCATGCATATTGGTATCTAATAATGTTATTTTATTTGCTTGTTCATATTGAGTTTTTCTCAAATTCTTTTTGTATATATTCACAGATACATTTGTTTTTATAGGTACATATTTCGAAAGGCGCTGCAGGGTGGGTAGAGCAATCTTAAAGGGTTTTTAGGGAAGACGGGCCGGGATTGCGGTAAACTCCGACTTCCGCCTCGGTTTGATTACCATTCGCCCCTCGAGATGCCTGCCAAACAAAGATGTAAGAAGCTTAAGTCATCTTAAGAGATTTAAGACGCAAATAATTTTGAATTTGGGCCTGCAAGCCTTCATGTCAAGGGTTTAATTGATTTTCTGCGTTGTTCCGATAGCTTTTATTGAAAAATTTGTTTAAAAAAAAATGTTTTTGCGATGTAGTTTTGGAGGCCATATGATCTAGCAAAAACTGACGTTCCAAATTGATTGGTTTTTTATTTATTTTATCTACATGTAAAGGCACACAACCTACACATTTTTTTTGGAGTTAATGTCTTAATTTTATTCTTTTTTACTTGGCCTTTTTTGCGTTTCATTGATTCTACGTGATTGATATCTAGCTGTGTCTTTGAAGGCATCCGACTGGAAAGTTTCCATTTTCCAGGATGCAAGTAACTTATAACCTGTTCCTCTTCGCCCGATTTCAGTCAGTTCGATATGGTACCTATAGGTAAGGACGAAAACAAAAGATTAACAAAAATACGGACAGACGAACGTAAAACTAGAATGAACAGCAAATTTATATGGGTACCTAATCATAATATTTTATTAAATACTTATGTATTCATTCATAATATTAGTTTGGAGATATATAGATATATATATATATTAGGTGCAAATCACTTCATCCTAAAAACACGCCCGATTTAATTAAGTAAATCTGACCCTACACTATCTCAGCCGTAGATCTCAGTAGAGATGTTAATTACAGGAAAATCCTCCCCTACATTGGGTTGTCATCTCCAATCCTTCGCACATCCTCTCCCTTACAATGAATGTAGGTATTATCTAAGCGTGAAGGATTAAAACGTATCTGGCTGATATTTGACGCTCCGTGTGTCGTTGGGGGAACGATATCCCCTGCTTTGTTCCTATTTTAATAAACTTCGACAACATTCACGTTTCTTGTCAGAAAGTGATTCATTTGTTTCTGAAGATATTTGGATAGATTTACAAAGTTGGATGACTTTTCTTCAAGATTAGGAACTTTTTGGTTGCAAAATATTTCTATGTTTGTGTATGACGACTGAGTTAAGTTAAAAAGCCTACTAAATATGTACTTATCAATATCTAAATATGTGAAATAAAATATGTAAATACCTATAGGATTGATTGCAAAATGGATGCCTGACCTCATGTAAACAACGCGTGAGTTTATAAATGTAAGAACCTATTGATGGACGCGGAGGTTGAAAGCTGAACTATTCTATTCGGTGAAGACCATATTGACATCAAACGATCAGTCATGGACTATCTCAAAACTTACACGCCAAAAACAAAATAAATGTCTTTTTCTCTACACGTTTTCTCCTATCACATCTGACTTTGGCAGAATTGTCGACATCGGCACCATTGCCATGAAGAAAAATAGAATAGAATAGAACAAAATAAATGTCGTCCTACCTTCATTCAACCAACAAAAATTTCCATGTACAGAAAACAGAAATCTCCATCAAAGTAATTTATAGCTTGTACAATTATTTATCAACGTCGAGTTCGACTTCAAAATTGATTATAAACCAATTTATCGCATTATTTACGAGACAAATGATAGATTATGCGCCCACGCACCAAGTTAAGTAACTGTTCCCTGGTGTGATTCATGCAAAGACATGTAGTAATACCTACCTACATAAAATTAAATCTAATGATTTCTTTATACAATTTATGTAGTGATCATTTTTTTTCTGACAAAATGACAAACATTTGGAAACTTATCTAGCTTTATTATCAGCTGTTTGTAATATTTTTTTAGATAAATAAATACATGACTATAACGGATGTAAAAAGACATTTAACGAAGCCGAGAGTGACTTGTACTCCCCGTAATTGTAATTTATACTTTGTTTTTGTACTAGACCATACCTGGGAACCTTCTCGTTTCAGAGATATTGAAGGTCAAAATTCCAACTGTTACTGACTTTTTTTACGAAAATAAGTTTTTAATGTTAAAATACAACTTTAAATACCCCCACGACCCCTGCACTGTTGCATGCACCGATAATCACAGTGGTTTGCGTGCGTTAGGTACAGAAGCCAACACATCAAGCTACTACAATCTGTCAGATTTCTTTAATAGATTTTCAACTTTAGCGCTAAAGCATAATGTTCAAAGTTGATTGGGAAAATCTGACAGTTTCAGGTAGGTTGATGTGCTGGCGTCTGTACATTGCGCAGCAATTTTTTTACAAAAAATAAAAGTCGTTTTCCAGCAATTATTTTTGTGCAACGTTACTTAGTCTGATGTACAGAAAGCGAAGTTGACGGCTATGTGGGTTTTTTTTCACCCTGTATATTACTGATATAATTAATTAAAAGAAAAAAGAGTCTGGAGATGAATACCAGAAAATGCATTGAAAAATCTAGATCTTACCAAAATTATCAACCATAGTTTATATTCAATCATCATTTGAAAATTGAAAAGAGCAGTTATTATTGTTGTTAGCAACCCACAGTTCCATTTAAACGACTAATAGGTAAGGTATACCAAGGTTAGTAGCGAAAAAAACCGCTACTAAATTTGCTTTTCCTTTTATACACTGAATAGAATATAATAGAATATAACTTTATTTGCTAATACCTATGGGTACACAATAGTTGTTATGGTGGTGTTAAAGTTCAACCATATTTTACCATTCAGCGTGCAAACATTTACAGATGAATTAATATTACTTACAATTAAATTATCAAATATGTTATCATGAAAATTATCATTATTTATATGAATTATTAATAAATTATCATTATCATTACGTTCAATAGATCAATAAATGAATGTCATGAACTCCTAAAGATACGGTTTCCTAATAGAGCGGTGGCCGCTATGTATCGTGACGGCTGTCATGAAAATGATGGCATCTGGGTCTCTCTAGCAATAGGAAGACACACCAGCTTACTTTCATAAATAACGTTTCAGTGACATGATTCGGCGGTAAATTGCGGACGTTATGTGGCGACCACCGCTGTTCTAGGAAACCAGCTTAAGACACACTAGCCACCCTGTAGTCATAACGATAGCATAAACATGTCGGATGCACCAAATAAATAACGGCTGGGCTACATTGTTCAGTAAGTGCACTCGGCCGTCTATATCTACACTAGATAAATAAAGGTAATGCATACCGTAGTAAACTTGTTACTAGATATCGACAGGAGTATTAAGGTGTGTACTACGCTTAATCTTAAGGTGAGGTTTCACTGCGCGAGCAGAAAATGAAAGGCTTGAAAAAACACAAGCTGTCAAGTTACACTAACTTGTCAAAAAAAAAAAAAAGTTTTTTGTTAGGCCTAGTTCCTACATACATGTGGAATAATAACTAAATCAAAGAACTAGATAAACTGTGCTTTGGCATGTTACATGATATATGGACATACTGATAAATATTATGGTAATTAACTAATTAACCAACATGTCATATTAAAGGGTGTAGTACAGACCATCAAACTGGGCCACTGTCGTTTAGGTTTTGTATGGAACAGCTGATTATTTTTTCGCAATTAGGTAGGAATTTAGCAAATTAGTAAAAAGGTAAATTGTCAGAGTAAATAAAAAGTAACCCTTTGCAGTTCTCAGGAAAGTCTATAAGTAGGTACAATTATTACCACTCAACCGAAATTTTTGAATCACAGAGTAAATTATTTTTCAAAGTTCTTTTTGTGTGCCAGTAGAATCGCACCTTAAAGTAAAGATGAGTAGATAAGTGCTTGGCTCTTAACAGGTAGCCCACTATTACACAGTGGACACTCCATATAGATATTTATTTACTTAATTTCCCCGTTCAACCTACATATTACTTGTGAATGCTCCACCTAAATGATAACTAGAAGTAGGAACTGTATAAATCAAGATAAGGATTCAGTTTTTAAGTGGATTGAGTAGAAATATTCCTTTTGGTTACGAAATTATTGTATATATATATATAATTATTTTATTATATATTTTTTATTATACCTATATATATAATTATTCAGACCCAGGCAGGTGCTTTACTTTTTGTAAATAATTTCATCACCGCTGCTCTCAAAACGGTGAAGGAAAACATCGTGAGGAAACCGGCATGTCCTAGAACCAAAAATTCAAAGACATTTGACTTCTACCAACCGGGACTGGGCCCGCGTGGTGGATTACGGCACACTCTCTCATACAGAGGATGCCTTTCCAGCAGTGAGAACTTTGTATGTTAAAAAAACATAAACAATAAGAGTTAATTAATAACCAGCTATATCTATTTATATTTCTAATTTTTCAAAAAAAATTTAAATATTTTTTTTTTATATCTGCACCCCACTATTTCACCCGCATAAGGCTTGATTCCGTCATAATATCGGGTATTTTATGTCCTAATCCAGGTCATGGTCAACACATGTGTAGCGAGAAAGTGTAACAAACAAACATACAAAAACTCAAATCTTTTTTCCCCAGGTCTGTTAGGCAACTTTATTAAGTTTGGTAACAATAGAAAAAGTAATTATGTCTCATTAGTGACAGTTGAACTCTTATAGTAATAAATTAGTTATAAAAAAAAAATGGAAGCTCACTGTTTTTTCAGTTGGTAAATAAGTAGCAGAAAGCTTATTATTTATATTATTATTAATTTAAAACAATAACATTTTTATTTATGCGCCATACAGACACATTCTACCGTTGTGCATCAACTTTATTCTTTCAGACATCTTTAGTAACATTTTACATTTAACTTCATACGATTAATGATCCCACAAAAGCTCTGGCATTCATTAAGACATTTAAATAGAATACTCTTTATTATGTACATCATAGACTAATTAGACTTTCTGAATAATGATGCTCACTGAAACCTAAAGTAAACGTTCACTGGTATTTAAAGAGACTATAAGTCAGGCGTCCCTAGCAATTTATTCAATTTATTGTGCGCTTAGCTTCTATGTGGCTAGCTTGTAATGTGCAACATTCTTTAATTTATGTTGGAGACACACTGGCTGGTTTAATTTTGTTGAAATGCCAGATAAATAATGTTTTGAAAATATGGCGCTTAGTGTGAAACTCACATCTGTCTCAGGGTGTGTAACGAAAATTTATTTTTAATTAAATAATAATTATACCTAATATTTTAAATGTCAAAATGTTGTTATATGCATGTACTAACTTACATTTTCATTGAATAATGAAGATGCTGAAATAGGAGACGTTCTAGAGAAAAGGAGTTAAATAGGTATTTACTGAAAATTACTTCTTTCTTAAGTTTTACATTAAGTAGATAGTAAGTATAGCTACTGAAGGAGATGAAAGTGAACTGTATGTGTAAGTGGTTGGTGGAATGAAACAAAACTAAAGCTCATTTGATAAAAGGATTTTAGTGGGAAAAAATTAAAGATATTACATACATCGGAAACACAAACCAAACATAAGAAGAAATAAAAAAGAAAAAAATAACGTTCAAACAAAAAAAAAAAAAACCTTCTAAAAAGTTTACCACCGCCAAGGAGTTTGCAACAGACGCTTTTTTTTTTAATTTACCTACTAAGAAGAGTTTAAATCTTATTTATGTATCTACTGATTTGCCGACTTACCTACTTATTGTTGCACGTTAAAAGTTATCAAAAGAATGACCAATTACTAACCGTTAAATAAATTATTTAGAAGAACCTTCCTAACACCGTGAAGACTATTGGAAACATGCCTGTAGCATATGGCATGTCTGCCGCAAGTAATTAAGATGGAGCAGGGAAGACATGTATGAAGGAGTATCTACTTACCTAGCGACTAGGTAAGTGCTAAGACGAAGGGGGCAGACAGTAGGTACTTAGATAGACGACAGATAGCTTATGTGTGATAGCCGTTAATACATTAGTGTTTCTAAAGCTATGAGTGCCTACCTAACCATATGTTGAAGAAGCTTAGTAATACCTAATTGCATTAATATTATGCTTCTTCTTATACCTATAGTTATGACTTGAGTAAGGACACATGTAGATTCGTATACTGTGCTATTGTCTAAGGAACATATAAGAAGGTAGGTATTTATGTTTCTTATTAACCTACTTATCACACTAATATTATAAAGGCAAAAGTTTGTGAGTGTGTGTTTGTATGTTTGTTACTTCTTCACGCTCAAACGGCTGAACGGATTTGGATGAAATTTGGTACACAGATAGTTTATAACCGGGATTAACATATAGAATACTTTTTATACCGATATTCCCACGGGATCGACACTTATGCAGGTGAAACCGCGGGGCGCAGCTAGTAATGTTATAAATGAGAAAGTGTTTGAAGATGTTTGGATGTTTGTTACTCAATCACGTGTAAGCTGTTGAACTGATTTGGATGAAAATTGGCACAAAGACAGACCATTTTCTGGATTAACACATACGATACTTTTTATCCCGGTAGTGTGTTCCCTTGGGATGATAATCAAAAGTTATTTTTTACGCGGGCGAAGCCGCGGGCAGGAGCTACTAAAGAATAATTATTTTATTATGTATGAATAACATGTAGATTTGCATCTGGTTTTGATATTAAGGTATCTAGGATCTATATAATAGATTTAGATAGGCATCTAATAAAACATTATTGAATCTTTTAAAATCAGTAGGTATCATTTTATAAGACTATACAACGTGTAACGTTAAATGCGCAAAACCTCAGACACCCCAACTGATTTTTAATTCAATTGACCTATTTCAGAGAGAAAATAAGTAATTAAAAAAATTGTAAAGGTTTTGTGTGCTGTTTTAGTTTTACTGGCCATTCTGATCGTTTCTTGCGTTTGCGACGACGCTTTACCGAGGGAGGAGTCGTCACCGGGCCGCTGCGCCGCGCTGACATTGGTTTGCTTGACCCATTAATAAATAGACACGGCAACGTTTTTAATGAAGATTTTTTGAAAAATGTGACCTATATTAAAAAGTGGTTCAATTAATTCTGCTCGTTATTCTGATCAAACTATTTTCAGGTTTTGCGCATTTAATGTTACATGTTGTATAATTAAGTCTGATTTTATTAATGATGATGTGAATTGTTTTTTAAAACAGCATAGAAAGGTCATGGGGATAGATATTTACAAGATCATTCGATACCTACGTAAACATTGATATCTATAGCGATATTTATGTATTTTGTATCTAAATTATGATAATAACATTTTTCAAACGCGTTAGGCGTTAAATATTAAATTAAAAGTCATTATTTTATTCCTTTATAGTTACCGACTGAATGTGTCAAAAATCTGCAATTAATCTTAGCAACTTCGTAAACAATAAGATATTATGTGTCTTATCAATTGAGGTCAATTAGCTTCAAAGTAATTTGATAAGGGCACATTACATAGCAATTCTTGCTGCGTATTTTTATTTGAATACTACGACTAAACACAAATTCAACGAAATTGCAAAGTAATTATTGGGTTGAAAATAAATTGCAGCCAAAGTTACTTTAATACATAACAATAAAAGAGGAAAACAGCACTAAAAACTGTTCAGCATTTGTCTAGTCTCACAAAACGTACGGAACAATACAGACTGATGTAAACAAATCATGAATCTTACCTCATCGCGTGATACCGGTACTAAGTTCGGTTGAATATTAATTACACGCTCAAATTTAATTACATGAATTCTTCACCAAATACGACACAGACAGACTGACACGTCAGAACATTTTATAAAGAATTCATATTTAAAAGGGACCCCAGCAAAAAAATCGGGGAAAGTTAACCCTATTGTGCCACCCTCATCTAAAAACTGGGCCAATAGGGGACGGTTATGGGCTGACAATGGATTTTTTCCTACCAATCGATATGATTTCACAAAATGGCCGCTTTTGGCCGCTTAATTTTTTTGGGTTCGGATCGACAGCTATGCTCTGACGTCACAGGCTATCAATAACAATGGGGCACGATTTTTTATTTTTTTTGGTTAGTCGTGTTTGGGTTCCGTAAGCAGTTTGCTTTAAAGATTTTGAGAGAGTGAGATATTTTTGCCATTTATTTGGTCAAACAAATTGTAGGTTCTGAATTATTTACCTATAGATACCTACAATCATTTGCAGATACTAGTTCCGCCAATTCTGCTTAGATCTATTAGTCAGTTATACTAGATATGTAAAGGGTTCAAAGGGTTATCATGTAAATTAAGACCCGTGCTTAAATTCTCCTTGTAAATAAAACTTAAAAAATAGTCAAAATATAAATAGACAAAGGTATACCTATAAGTCAGGCGTGTGTCCTATATTGCCGTAATAGGGTTTGCCCCAACCCCTTGTATTTTTCGTCCTTTCAGCTTACCCTAATATTATACCCTTTCTTATTATAATTTATTTGGGGTTATAGGTACCTGTTTTTAGCTTTGTAAACAAAACTATGACAGCACCTATAACTTTTTATCTCACCCAAACACTAAGCAACTATGATTTTATAGAACTGCCAAATAGATAAGGACCTAAGCATGTAGGTAATATAAAGAAGATAAAGCGACCACACAATATAAAAAATGGTAGGGAAGTACCTGCCCAGTTAGGTCAGGTTTGTACTGAAAACTCACATGAGGTTTAAAGGGTTAAACTACTAACTTGACAGCACCGTTAGTAGTGTTTGAGGCAGGCGTTGAATTTGAAAGTAACGTAAAAAAATGTTCTAGCTACATGCGCAAAATGTCAGAACGTGACCTTTCCCATTTACACTGACCTTTTTTGACATTATAATCGACAGCACTTTTTGCAAAAGCCGCATGTTTTAAAATTGCAAGCTGAGTATTTTTGGTCTTTAAGTTTAGTTTTGGTCTGAGCGCATTTTTATTGTGTTTTTCTCAATCATTAATCATATCTACTTTATATAAAAGATTTTTAGTTATGACCAGAAAGGTAGGTACCTACAAGTCGGTACCTACTAGGTATTTAGGTACCTACATAGGTAACAGAATAATTATATATTTGAATAGGTATAATACTGACAGTAGTTGAGCGTATCCCTTAAATGACTAATAGGTTACCTCCTCAGCTATCTGGTTTGAAATATTATTAAATTATGAAGAAAATTGCATAATAAATAATAATATGTGACAGTATAACATCTAATGTCAGTTTGGAACGTTACACGTGAAAGTTATTGGCACGCTATGTTAAAATGGAGGTTAATAGTTATATTATTTTAAAGCTCACTGCCTTCTCAAAATATACCGGCTGGAATGTTAGTTAAACATGATCTTTTACTCTAAGTATAGCTTACACCGAATATCGAAAGTATCAAAATCATGCTAAAAACAAGTTTACCTCTGCAAAATATTCTCCTACAAACCGATAAAAACCATAAAGTGCACGACAGAAATCCACTCAAAAATGTATCTGATATTTATCAAGTGAAAGTAAATCGGCTTAGAAAAAGCAAAGAACTCACTAGCAACCGAGCAATATAATAGGTGATACCGCAACCAAACAACAATCGATTCCACAACATGAGTTGTTCTTTACCTACTACATCGATACCTAATAAAGAAGGTAGGTGCCTATTGCATAATTTGTAAGTATACCTACCCAACACTAAAAGCACCTTTGTCAAAAATTAAAAAGAAAATAAATAAAAACCTCTGACGTTCAACTTGTAATTACTCCTAATTGACCATTTCAATGTCAATACCAACAACGACAAACAAAATAAGATAACATCTGCCCCGTATTATTGTACTACAGCTGAAGTCCCCGAAGTCAAGGTAGGTCGCGCCATCTATCCGATCCTGAGAAATTCTGCAAAGCTTACTGTACATAGACTTGCGTCGGTGTGAGTTCTCGTGTTTTGTTACGTAAACACGCTTTCACGCACACCAGTTGAGTATAAAGCCGTGTATTTACTAGCGACACGTGCCGCTGTGTGCGTTCGCAACGTAAACACTGCGCATGTGTGCCTCGTCTGTACGCAAGTTTACAGTCGCCATTTTCTTTGTGTGCGTTTCGTGTAGCAACGAGGAAGTAATCGCACACTAGCAAAAAAACTTTTTCTCGACGATACTCGTAGCGACATCTGGTTTTCCGCCGCAGAACTAGCACGTTGCGGAGCTTTTGCAAAAAGCTGGTAGTGAGTTTTCTAACTAGACTTTATTAAATAAATGTATTATGGTATCTTGACTAATCCCATAGGCACAATTTGCAAGGAGAAGCAAGTTTTCTTGTAAGAATGTATGCGTTGCTTTATTTCATTTATACGCAAACTTGCTTTTTATAGTTATTTATGTCCATTGTGCTTCTTGATGAAGATTGCATGATTGATGAATAATAATCTTCTTTAAAAGCAGACAAGATGAAATAGTTTTAAATAGATATCGATTATAACTTAATATTTATAGTGGGTGGAGCCATTATGCAAATTATGTAGTCATTTTGTTGAACTTATCGCAAGCATAAATAAAGATAAATAGGCCAGTATTTCACAATAATGAACTACCTACTTTATTTTGCATAAAATTTGTGAATTAGAATCAAATTACTCGTAACAATTCCTAAGCGTTTATCACAGAAACTTGTTTGAGTTCTTGATTTCCATAATAACATAGCCACCATTCATGTCGCGATTTGATCATAAACAATGATTTATTCATTAATGAATCTTGTTTATCTAGATGTTATGGTTAAAAATATAGATATAATATCAGCAGCAGTGTTCTTAAGATCATCTGCGAATATAAAGTTACAAAATTTTCATGAACGTTCATCTTCACGAGCGGTGTCCTTAAGCTTAAAATAGACATCTTTATCAAAGACTTCCTTTACGTATGGCCGGATTGGATTCGTTTTGGATAATTATTACAAAAGCGTGTACTAATTTATAATTCAAGGATGACGGTGGATACGTAATCAATTACAATAAAAATGCACAAACGTAATAGCAGTTAATAGGCAGGCCACGAAATTAATTAAAACAAAAGATAATTTATTCTCGCGGTATCTCCATTTGTAATTACATAACTAATTAAAAGTTTTTATATCGTTCAAGATTATCGCCTTACGGACCAGCTACTCTGGCAAGTATATACGTGATACATCACGTTTTATTAACAAATCTATGAAAAAAATTTCCTCCATATTCGGCCTCGATTGCTATCGCGTGCTGGTTGGCAACACGTCACAGCGGCGGTGCCGCGTCACATGGCTATTATATCATTGCATATCATTACACTCGACGAACTCGGTCAATGGCCTATGAAACATTTGATTACATCACGCAATTTTCGTAGCAAAACTTCGTGTAAAACATCTCGAAATTACGTTCCATTCTTAATGAAGTTTAGCTAAGTTCAATCTTAGTTATTTCTAGTGGCGTGCCAAGGATACTGCGTTGAATTAATCCTGAATTAACATTTTTGCTGTGCAAGGACGGGCTCGGACGCTTCTGTCGATTTGTATCGTGCGGAGATTAGTAAAGTTCATTGACGTTTCGCGTAGACGATACGAGGGGTACGGGCCGCGTGTGGGGCCCGCGTTACGCTCGCCGCGTTAGAGCAGGAGCGGGGCCTGGCAAATTGTCGCCCTCGTCTCGTGGTAGCAGGTGCCCATGATTGGCATTCATTCGGCCGCCTGTTTGAACTTTTGAAGGTCGAAAAATAAACATTTGGCGAGACTGACATTTCTGTGTTCTTTTTAACACAGATATGAAAGTCAGATTTCGTTTTGGCAGTTCGAAATTTTGCTATAAATAAATTCACAACACTGACAATGAAATTTTATTAATTCCAACACTTTCTACGTTGAAATCGAAATATTAACAATAAAAACAAATGCTTGGTAAAGATTCGTGATCGTTTTAGATTTAAAATTTTGATGATAGACATATAAATTACTTCGATAACTAATATTTCACTGAAGATTTTTAAGATCGCTCTTTTGTAGCGCTCTCCCTTATGCATGCGCGCTGGTGTGAAAATAGTTCTCAACGGGATTTAAAGTTTCATAAACTACACTTTAGCATTCATGAAGGTATTTTTACACCGAAGTGGTGAGTTCCAGAATGGTATTTTAAAATGAAACCTTTTAAAATATTTTTTGGTCTTCACTCAGAGAACCATTAGAGCATAGCATTCTTTTGTTTTTGTTCAGAAAAATCGTTATTCAAATGTTCAAAATAAACGCGTTGGTTTGATGTAGGTGAACCATCTAGTCAGACAACTAATCTCGAATATTCGAGCAGCCTAAAAAACTTTCGTACATTTCTGCCAAAGAACTGGTTAGTTTTAAGGCTTCCAAGGACCGAGTTGAAAGGCAAAAAAAATTGTCCAATTAAATGAAACAGGCCGACTAACGAAACTTACGTAATCCGTCCTTGAGAAAACTAGGATGAATAGTTTGGTAACGTCTGGAAAGTAGGACGTTACGTATCCGAAGCTATATGGTAGGTTGGGTGCTCCACATTTGCGTTTGTGGAGAACTTTAATCAAAACAAATTTACAAAAACAGATACCGCCAGTTCGCTCGATGATAATGAGTTGTTCGCGACACGCTTAGTTTGCCCTCATCTTATTAAAACAATGCCAATTTGTATTCTAGTGGGTAAAAATAAACGACGTCGACGCTCTGAAAACATATTTTTTCCTTCGAGATTTTTTTGCGGCTGGCAGTATCAATTTCTGTCGGATAATTTAAAGAATGCATAATTTATTCGGAGACGTAAGTAGATACTAATAGCAAAAACGTGATTGACGTAGTTTTACAAAGCATTTAAAGAGCGAGTGAGAGGTTCTTGTTAATTAAAAATAACATAACCTAGGTAAGGTGCTAGCTTACAAATTACTTACCTAATGTTTTTTGTAATAATAGGCCTGGTATTGTTCCACAAGTGTTATTAACAATAATCTTAATGAAACTATTGTCCGTGTAATTGTTAATACATACTTAATAGTTTATTCCGCAACGTGAAGTCTGGGTACATAATAAAAACCACACTGAAAATTCAACCTTACACTACACCAATAGGGTAGAAAATCCAACTACCGAAGGATCAACATCCGACGATTGTCTTCTACTTGTGATGTAACCGAAGCAACGGGAAGGCATTAGTCAAGATCCAAACACGGTGATAGACAGTAGAGTATGTGGACCACGCTTACCGCCCACATGGAACAAAGCGGTTTTAATAATAAAACTCATTGATTACACCTCACCGCAGGCGGAAATTAAGTACCGTTTCGAATCGACATCCATCCTTATCATTTGTTATGATGATAGAGAGAGATGTAGGATCCAAAATCGAACCGGTCTCATATCCGTTAGTAATGATTCGAAGGAATCGATCGCTAAGCGGTCCTTTTTGAGGTCTGGTCTGGATTTCCCATGGGAACTTTTAATTTTTCCTGGGATAATCTTATGGATATAAAAAAAAGCTTTTTTATAAGTGAATTTACAAATAGGATCATTAGAATCTAAATAATTCCGCACTCTAGAAAATTGGTAGGCTTTCCTAAAAATGTAGAGTATATGTTTAGAAAATTTGAATGTGATTACATTAAAATTCTCAAAATGTACCAATGAACTCAAAATATTCTCTTGCCACAATAACAAAAACCGGAATAAAAAAATTACGTAACACATTATTACTCTCAAATTTAATCATTTTGAAGCGTATTGCTAATCCATTACTCCATATTATGTTCGAAAAATGTGTCTGCTCAACAACGTAAATAACGCAATGAATGTTGTCAGACTTTCAGGCTTCTGACAACCCGTAACAACTGTCAAAGATCCACGAATGACAGCCGGGACCAACGGCTTAACGTGCTTTCCGAGGCACGGAGGGGTCTCGGTATGTAAAGATGGTCACCAATCCACAGACTAACCGCGGCAAGCGTAGCTTAACCCGATCGATCGACCTGTGCGACTGTTATTATTTAGCCACGGGCCCCTCCTCGGGTTTCCAAAGTTGCGCCACAAAAATCCCCTGGGAGGTTGCCCATACTCTTGGCGATAACCCCTCATTCGTCTCTTAGCTCACTCGTGGGAAATGTCAGAGTGGCACCTACAATTTGGACCCGAGACCACAGGTTAAGCTAAAGTAAAAAGGTACATACAGTACCCATAGCTAGAAATCTTAAGTCACAATTCTTGAGCGTCCAAAATGTCGAGATATTTCAGATTTAATTTAAGCAATTGAAGACCTATTTTCACATCTTCAGATAACTTGAGGAATACAATTACAGTTTGACTTTTTGAGCTTTGGATAGAAAATAATATGTCACACATATTTAAGTACTGATAGTCTGGCAACCAGTCTTACCTAGTATCCTGTTACCCAGTAACTGGGTTGTGGAGGCCACTAGGCAGTCGCTCCACGTAAAATACTGATATTGAGCTTCATCCAGTCATACTGGAAGCCGAACCCAAAAATAGTTCGGAAAAGCTCGGCAAATGATGATGATACATATTTAAATACTCTTCAAATAAAAGTTATCTGACGAAAGTTGGCCATAAAGCAACAAAAAAAAATCAACGTCTTAAAAATAGATTCAAACCCAAATTATCGAATTTTCACAACGTTACATAATTATCATTTTCCATTCGTTAAATCATTCCTTTCCATTTACACAAGGTTTAATTTAAATAACGCAAAATCTCATAAGGGGTCATCATTATTACATAAAAAAAATAAGCTGTTCCCTACATTTTGGCGAGTTATGCGAACATAAATGTAGGGAACAGCTGTTTTTTTTCGCGATTTCAGGTTTGGTCCCATAATAATATTTGTTTATAATGATGCGTACAATGACCCCTTATGAGGTTTTGTGTTATTTAAATTCCACCTTGTATAGCACTAACTACGTACATAGTTATAAATTGTTACCTATCTTACATCTAAGTGTGTCATAATTTTCGTTAACACAAGACTAATGATATCACGGAACTGAACACCGATTTAATTCCACGCCAGTGGAGCTGCGATAAAAACGAATAAATTTTTCATATGTCAGGTTATTTCACATGCACACTATCTAATATATATGATACATATGACAGATAGAACAGCCCGCTATCAAAGAGTTAATTACCTTATTAAGAACCTCTGCCTGTATTCTATACATATTCATTAGGTCTATATATAATAATATAAAAACGCATTAATCTGTAGGAAGTTAAAGGCCACACAAGCGGTTCACGTAAGGATTGCTATCTCGCTCCTGCGTGAACCGATCGGATATTGGGAAAAAGAGATAGATAGAAAGTAGGCTTGTGCGTCCTTCGAAAGGCTTCGCCGGCGAAACTGGTTTCGATTAAATGCTGCGGGACGTTGCTTTGATATCGGAAAATTCTATATGTTTTTAGACCTGGTATAAACATACAAGGTCTAAAAATAAAAAGAATAAAACGCGATCCATAAGAAAAAAAGTTTATTTTTAAATATTATCTACATAATCTAACAATTTCAAGATAGTGAGCGTATTCCTTTACTTTAAAAAAAAATATGTCACTTAATAAAACTCGGAGCAAGCGATTGAAATTAAGAAGTGCAGAAACTGAACATAATTCAATGTTTCTTTGTTACGCTATAAAATTTATTTAAGACAGTTAATTCATCTCATGAATCCTCATTACGTTAACGATCAAAATTGAATTTCTGGTTTTTACTGAAATATAAATTGGTTCCCACTGTAATTGTTAAATTTGATTTAAATTCTCCTAAAAGTAATTTTTAGGAGACCACCAAATCTTTCATCAACAATTAAAACAACGTAACATACAATATCATTTGAGCCAGATGAACAATAATATTTGACACATAAATCTATCAAAAAAACAAACTGCACGCAATCGGACGCCTACGGAACAAAATAATTCGCGAAGAAGTACAGCGCTACGAAAATATTCCGCTACGTCCCGCAGCATTCGGTGTAGTTTGGAAAAGCCTCCGAGGATTTTGGATAGATGGCGTTAGGCTCCGCGTAATGGCTTCCTTCCTTTCTTTCCCGCCAACTATACCCACCCTTCCATATTCTGTTTATTATAATTTACCCAGAGAAAAACTACAAATATTTAGCGTTTTTCTTGCCAAAAAAATGCAAATTGCAAGTATCGAATGAGCACTCCAACAAGAATTCGGTCTGAATAAATTTGAATACTTATTTTCATACATGGTATTCGGACGAAGCTTATCTCAGTGCTTGTTATTTATTAGTGTAGCAAAGTCAAAATAAATGCTGAACAATTTTAAAATATAAAGTTTATGTTATATAAAGATAAGGAAATGCAATTTGAAGTTCAACAAATTTCAACCTCCATTCCTTCAGACTTCCTTATAGGCATTTCGGTGTTCTGTCTTTCCACAATTATAATAATAATTATATATCATCAGTATTCTCTTGAATAGCTTATTAGAATTCTCATATATTCTAATAATGTTTCCTAGATGTTTATAAGTCTACAAAATAATCTCAAGAAAAGATAACATCGTTCCAGTAAGGTCGCTTATAAGCGGGGATCTATTTCAAAATGGCGGCACCAGCTTCGGCTCTATAAATTTTATTAATGGCTTGTTATTTTTATTAAAAACTTTTCCTAATGATCGGAAAGATTTATTGGGATGTTTCTAGATCAAACAGTGTTGCATAACGGAGGAAGGGCGGGCGTTCAGTCGCCATATTTATAGCGACGCACACCGCGCCGCCGACGGCTCGCGCATGCGCGGGAACTAACCCCCTTATTTGTTGGTAAACATGGCCCCTTGTGTGGTCGATAATGTTTTGTGTACCTCATGGAAAATAATTCAGAGCTTTATAAGGGAAATGTGCAGAGGGCGTTGATTTCGCGACGCAGAGCTTCCCTTATGAAATCATTTCGGGACGTTAACTTTAAATTACCGCACCATAGGCATTTAAATGTAATGAGAAATGGGGCGAGGAGAGTAGGTAATTAGTGAGGATTTGAGAAGCCTGTGTTTAAAATCAAAATATTCATAGAAAACTCGCTGAACGATAAACGAAACATTTTTGTAATATCGTTAACCAACATAACATTTGTCGTATGTTTAATGCGGGCGTCAGCTGCGTATATTATATAAAACAGCGACGGAAACAACGTAAATAATCATAAAAATCATACCCATTAACACACACGCATTATGTACGGCCATTCACGTGGAAAAAACAACTTCTCTTACACCCTAAAGTAGCGTTGATTGAACGTGTCAATACTTCACATACCTACTACAACAAACTTATTTTTGCTGCTCTTGAATTACCTAACCACTCCTAGCTGTAAGAAAAAGCGACTAAAAACTGTTTAGTCTACAAAGGTAAGTTTGTCGCTAAACAAACAGGTTATCTACAATCAGTAGGTAGTTTGTTTATAGCGCTTAGGGGCAAGTGCACACACTAAATAAGTCTATATCACGATTATAATATTATGTATCTGTCACAATCAAGTATGTAGGTATATATATCATTTGTGTATGTGATTGAGATTAGCAAACCATTCGACTGGTTTGAAGCGGATATCATTTTGTTAAATTGTTGTGATAAAATACTGAATTAGTCTATATATTTATGTTATAATATATAAACAGTGCTTTTAGGTACTTTAATAGATAATAAATATTCTGCTTTTTATTTAATAAAGCACTTATCCTACATAATCTACATAATTCATTTATCTCCAAAAATGTAAATATTAATGAGGCATACCTAACTCATCATCTGCCTAGCCTTTTCCCAACTACGTTAGGGTCGGCTTCCAGTCTAACCGGATGCAGCTGAATACCAGCATTTTACATGGAGCAACTGTCTATCTGACCTCCACAACCCAGTTACTGGGTAATATGATACCCCTAGGTAAGACTGGTGGTCAGACTTTCGGGCTTCCGACTACCCGTAACGACTGTCAAAGATCCACGGATGACAGCCGGGACCAACGGCTTAACGTGCTTTCCGAGGTACGGAGGGGTCTCGGTATGTAAAGATGGTCACCCGTCCACAGACCAACCGCGGCAAGTGTAGCCTAACCTGATCGATCAACCTGTGCGACTGTTATTATTTAGCCACGATCCCCTCAGAGATATACCTACCTACTGTGTGTTAATTAAAAAAAGCCCTATCAAAAGCTTCCCCTCTCATTTAAAATTCCATTTAAACATAAGCCTCATTATGTCTACTTATCTATGATAGGCCAATAAATCATTTCAAGACACTATTATTTATACAGGTTGAAATTGAAAACATGTGACAAATCGAAATGAGAGATTGTACTCATCATTGTGAACAACTTTTACTATGAGATAAAACCTGAAATCGCGAAAAAAACATCAGCTGTTCCCTACATTTAGGTATGTTCGCATAACTCGTCAAAATGTAGGGAACAGCAGATTTTTTTTTTCGCAATTTCAGGTTTTGTCCCATGGTAAAAGTTGTTCATAATGATGAGTACAATCTCCCATTTCGATTTGTCACATGTTTTCAATTTCACCCTGTATATTAGTGTGACTTACACATTAAGCCTGTCCTGTATTTTCTATAATGATAGCATAAATAGTCCATAATGTTTCCACTGTTGGGACACAGAGATTTCACATTTCTATAAGCATTTTGTAAAGTTTTGGTTGGCACATTCTATTATTTACGAACTTATCCTACCTATACCTAATATAGCTGTTCTTGTTCTTCTTCTCGCCCCTGATCTCGTTATTTGGGGTCGGGTCTCCTCCCTTTTCTGTGCCAAGTTATTCTGTCTTAGGTTGTCGCTTCTGGCAATTGGGCTTTTTTGAGGTCTGTTTTAAAATCATCTATAAATGTAGTTACAATATTTAAAATAAAAGAAAATTATACCTATTCAGTTAATATACCTACAAGTAGGTAGATACCTACACATGAACCAAATATACACCCACTTATTTCAGTACATACACCTCTTCAATGCGCAAGCACATTCTATATAAAACTATACACTCCATATAGCTCTCTACGTAGGTCCTACCTACGCACATGCTATTTACGTTTATAAAATAAACTTAACATTCAACGGCTGATGATAACACTTCCAAATACATATTTCAATTAGATAGCGCACTGGCGCGAGCGATGTTCACCCTTCTATCACAATATTATCCACACCTCTACATAAACGCGACCAAATGGATGTCGGTATGTGTATGTTTGGTTATGAAACTGCTGGACTGAAACAGATTATTTTGAATAGGATATTTTTTTCGAGTTCAAATGGTGAGTGAGGTTTATAAAAAAATGATTGTGTGGTTTTTATGAAACCACGGTAAAAGTGAAACTTTTTTCCCAAATTATAGACATTTAAATAAATTTTCGGAATAATATTCCGTTCAGGAAGGGTATTCACTTTATCCCTACTCCGCGGCCGACCGTCACGCGACATGCAACACAGACGAAAAAGTTTGAGACGATGTAATAAAAGTTTAACTTTAAAAATAACTTGAAGTTCATCATCATCATCGTTTCAGCAGCAAGACGTCCATTTTTGGGAAAAGGCTTCCCCCAAGCGCCACATTGACCGCTCAAGTTAAAGTATTAGTTCAAAAACTGACCTGTAGAAAAATCTCTTGATAAAATTTTAATTCTGTGCCAAAAGTACAAACGCCTGCACATCAAGCTACTACAATTTGACAAATTTATTTAATAGATTTTCAACTCTATTGCATTAGGTATAACATTGTTTGGGAAAATTTGACAGTTTCGTGTAGCTTGATGTGCTGGCGTTTGTACATGTAGGTAAACATGCGACTTCGATACCTAAACTATTATGGAAATATTATCCGTCTCAGTTTTCAAAAACAAGAGTAGGTGTCATGATGCCATTGCCCTGTTATTCTTAAGTTATGAAAATACTGCGTATTGAAATCGGAAAATCTATTAAAGTTTTTCATACCACATAAGAATAGTGCCTACAAGTCGCTTTCATTTACGGGCAACACCAAAGCAGGAGCTAGTTTACCGATAAAATAAAATAAACTTCCATTGATACAAACTAATGGAGCACCAACACGCATTAACGTGCTCGTTTTAAGTTATTACTTAAACTTTTTCCAACGAAAACTCTACTTTACTTAAAGCGTTATCTTTTGAAAACTAAAAAGCGTCCAAGTTGTACTGTTTAAACGTGAAAAGTTATCTTCAAATGTACGCTTTGGTCTTGGTCTTTATGCACAGACGCCAGCACATCAAGCTACCCAAAACTGTCAAATTTTCCCAATGAACTTTGAACCTTATACTTTGGGGATAAAGTTGAAAATCTATTAAAGAAAATTTGACAGAATGAAGTAGCTTGATGTGCTGGCGTCTGTACCTTATCTGTTATATGTTGCGGCGTTTCTGTAGCTGATATACATAATTCTTAGCGAGGTGTGACGAAATAGAGGGTGATTCACCGATGACTGTGTTACCTACCTACTAGGTATCTAAAAATTAACATATTTTATAATGACACCGAACACGTGTTATTATATAGAAAGTACTTAATAACCTACTTTAGTTGAAGTTACAATAGTAAGCAGTGATTTTGTTTTTCTTGAATCGCAGTAAGTACCCACAAGCATATAAGCATTTTCTCTTCTTGCATTTTGTTTACAAGAATCTGCAAAATGAAACACGAAAAAGTGGATAAATAATGTAAAAGTTCAGGCAAAACACGGTATAAAAAATGAACGAAAACATAACAAAGTAAGGGGACAAACTTCCTTAACTAAGCTACATAAAAACAATACCTACCTACCGACTTATCTACCCACCAAATTAACCTTCTCACACAAGTTTCGCTTCCCGAGGTATTCTGAAACAAACAAACATCGCGCCGATGTCCCCTTTCTACCCCGACGAGGGGCGAAGTAGGGTAAAACTCCCTTAGCCAAGCGTACACAGTATTTCTTGATTACCACAGGTCCTACGCTGCACCAAGCTAAAGATCTGCATGCGAATTTCCAAATTTACTAAATCTCGATTCGATATTCGAAAATGATATCGATTCTAGGAACGAGTGCTTCAAACGAGACGACAGTTTGATGGTACCGGAGACGTTCGCCGTTCGATTTACGTTATCGTTTTCCAAATGCATTTAGTAAGGAACGTGATCTGTTTGTGTTTAGTTTGTTTAATTTATTTTATTCTTGGGAATTAAGAAAATCGGTGGCAACGGTGGCGCGGGAAATGGGATGCAAATGTATGGTGAGCTGGGAACGCGGCCCCACACATTCAAACCATATCATTTGTGGCGCCGCTCCCGCCGACAATATACGAAATGTCATCATACATCGCGATGCAAAAAATATTGAATGGATATTTATAACAAGAATTGGTTATCCAGCTGAGACTAAAAACAATTTTATACCTTCGTCGATGATTTTGATACTCAGATGAAAATTATACTTCAGTAAAAAATGTCAGAATAATTACTTATTCGGATGCCTAAGCTATCCCTTTTTGAATACCTAAATGTTAATACTAAATTGAGAAGGTTATAAGGCTATAGATGCATAAACTTTGGCAATTTGAATTATGTTAATCCGAGGGAGGATACTCAGATAGATAATAAATTTTATCGTTCTATCATAAATTGTAATTATGATCCAATTTCATATCCGCGGACCTGTCTAGTACTCCACTATTTTAATAAAGATTCTTAATTAGCGAGCTCGAACGAGTATGCAAAATAATTTGCTATCTTTACTTATATTATAAGTATATATAAATAACTACATGTATTGAAGAAACTTACTTGTAACTATAATGTAAGACTCGTCTCGCGGCGGGTTGTCGAGCAATCAACAAATAAATCGATGATGGTTTAATTAAAATTTGCATAAATATTTAACTAATTTGAGAATGTTTTAATCACGAGAATATAATCAACGCTGATGGAGCATAAACTACATTATTGATTACCTTAAATCGATGTTCTGCCCTTTCTTTAGGTACCTACCGAGCTTTATATAGGTAGATACCAAAAGGTGCCTAATTATTCAAATGAAGCGTTGAAGTTACCAACCTAACTTGGCATGTCTGTGTTTAGCATTTATCTGCGTGTAACAAACCTATAGGTATTATCAACTTGGCTTATCTCTAGAGATAACCTTAATTGAAATTAACTAAATATAAGTATTTGGCGAAAGAATATATTAAAGGTTAGCGAAAGAATAGCTTAAGAGCTAAGTAGTCTTTCGCCAACCTTTTAGTGAAGGCAGGATTAAATACCGTGTATAAAATAATTATCTACCCGTTATAAAATTATTTCGAAGCACGTATCAACAGCTACGACATTGTGATGACTTGTCAAATGCATTGCTACGCTTTTCGCAGACTTGAATTATTCGCATGTAATTTCGTAACGATTATCGCGAATAGTCTTCACACTTGTAGGCTAAAGTCGTTGAGTTTTACATATATTATAATTATGTATTTGTTCACACAGTCACTCTGCAATACCAAACGCAATCCCCGGAAATTAAAACTTAAAACAGAATTTTTACTAACCACATGAAGCCCAATTTACATGTAAAATTATTTGCATACAGCCTTTTTGTCGATCTTGTCTTGTATCTCGAATTACGTGAGAACCATCAACTCTTTACTTTATGTATTTAAGTAGGTACAGGAATATAATATTTCGCGTAAATTCCGACTTCTTTGACACCCGCTGTGTGGGTGGATAACCTTCCATAAATAATTTTCAGCGGGATATGCGGTCAAATTAATAATATTTTATTATTGGTGCCTATATAAAGGTCTTGCATATATGTAAGTAGGTAGGTATCGATGACGTGGTTTTTATGACTTCTAGCAATAAATCTATATTAAACTTGGCGCACTGAAATGGAGTCGAAGATAGAACCTACGCTTTATAATTTTCCAAGTGTTTACCTATATGTAGGTATACATACTCTGACTATTGTTTTCCGTTGGGATACAGGTGCATAATTTTACTTAAATTTTCTAGACACGGATTCAACAACAAAAACGATCATAAAACCTAATATTTTATATAAAAAAAAAAAAAAACTCAAATTAAAACATTAAAATAATCTTTTAATCTCTAGCCGTACCGCTAAAATCGATGCAACGACTTTTCAACTACGAAAATGTTCCACAATGATTATCCCATAAATTATTGTAAAGATAATTGAGTATATAATAAGCATAAACGATTAAAAAGAGCCTCCATAGAGAAACGAGAAACGAATGTGTTTTTATATGGGAGAGGAAACCTGTACGCACATATATTTATAGATAGATCCAAGTTATTGACGTTTTAATTCCAAAGCCCCGTAAGTCAAAAATAGTAGCTAATATATTCGAGTTAATCGTAATACGCCTCACTGAAGTAACTTAAAATATGAATTTTAAATGAGATTACATAATTCCTTACAAACAGTGAGGTGGGAACTCGGAAATCATAACGTATTTTTGAAAAAAGCTGGGTTCTCATTATTAAGCAATTATTCATCGATCATGATATTATCGAAATTAGAAAATATTTTAATCCGCAGATGCCTAACTACTCAGATTAAAACGAACTTCGAATCTTCGACATTACGGGAGCGGGTTTTAAAAGTATCGCATCTGCAACAGCTGCTTTCGGAGTTTTAAAAACCAAGCAAAACTAATAATTGATTTGTCCATTTGCATTTTTTTATATTTTGCTGGCAAAATTTTAGCCAGTAAACTCAGGTTCCTAAATAAAATGTAGAGTTTACGAAATATTTAGAAGAATAGCACTCAAAGAAATGAACACAAAACAAGGAGGAAATTCTGCAAATTGTTCTCCACGTACCTAAAAAGTTAAACATTTGTCTGGAACTTAAACAGCAGCCCTTATAGAGTATATATTATATCCCGGACGTAAAACCCCATCCACACAGAATGTGGCGGGTATTAAGTGCGTCCAGACGGCACGGGCGGCTGCGTCAGCATCGGAACCCTTACGAATTTCAACCCTTAGACGGTGGAACCGCTAAACAAGTCTGAGTGGCTTTCCAGTTTGTTATGAGAGGAACAAGGCATGGGAGGATTGCGATTTTGCGAAAAGAGCGAGCAAAAAGTAATGTAGCGTGCGGTATTTCATTTTGCCTGGACCTATATATTTATGTAAACATTTCTTCAATATTAGGAAACAGCTGATTAAACCTTAATTTGAATTCCTATGTACTTTCATAATAACAGCCGTACAGGTCGATCGATCAAGTTAAGTTACGCTTCTGTGGATGGGTTACATACCGAGACCCCTCCGTGCCTCGGAAACCACGTTAAGCCGTTGATCCCGGCTGTTATTCGTGGATCTTTGACAGTCGTTACGGGTAGTAAGAAGCCCGAAAGTCTGACAACCAGTCTTACCTAGGGGTATCGTATTACCCAGTGACTGGGTTGTGGAGGTCAGAGAGGCAGTCGCTCCATGTAAAATACTGGTATTCAGCTGCATCCGGTTAGACTGGAAGCCGACCCCAAAATACTTGGGAAAAGGCCAGGCAGATGATGAGTGCAGATACGGTTTGGTAAATGTTTTCGAGATTCATGAATTTCAAGTTACCAAATTAGTATTATTATCACTAAGCTTAAATAAAAAGTTAAACAGTTTTCCAGACACTCGAAGAAATAAGATAGTAAGGTTTATCAGACTTTAACCCAAAATTTCTTGATAAGAAAACATGTGATTGATAAAATAATATTGATACATATTTTGCCTATGTTTGTGATTGTCTATTATTTGCATACTACCTACAAGGCTTTGAGTAATTTGAGTAATTTTAGCATCAGAAGATATTTTCGAAAATGAAAAGCTTGTACCGTTCTGAAGTTTTCGTAGAAGCTAGAGCTTATAACTTTACGTCCGCTCGTCTACTATTTCGTATAAAACGGCTTTATTCCGCAACAGGGAAGGCGCCCGCTTTGTTAGGTACCTACCTAACTAAAGTACGGAAAACGTCGGTCAAAGCGTTGAACTTTAGAGGAAATTGTCCAAACTACGCGCTTAGCATTTGAGGGACCAACACTTTAGTGAGATAACCTTTTGTTGGAATGTCTGTTACTCGTTTTGACTGTTGTTAAGTATCCCTGCTCTATTTTTTTCTGTAGTTTTTGTACTGTGAACTTTTATAATACTGTGCTTTTTAAATGTAAAAAGGTAAAAGTTGTATTTTAGTAGAAAGTTATTATCAGATCACTGATAAGAAAGTGCTACCTCGATATTACGTATAACTATGTAGGTATTTCATGTTTGAAGACCGAGAAAGGCATGAAAGAACTTCAATTGTCTCAAAACAAACTCAAAACAGAAAACCACAAATCATTCAAATTTAATTATTGTTGTAAATACCATTATTTACAGTCCCTCTCCTAACAGAATGAGTTAATTTAATAAACAGCTACCGAATAAATTGGATTGTTGTCCTGAAACGCAGTTAACGTATTCGAGCGTCAATTACTGGGTGTATTAACAAAATAATTAGTCAACAATTATTTCAGCTGCGTAACGTTTTGATAACGCTCACAGACCCGTTCGGGGCATCTGTTGCCAGACCACAGTAGGATACTCGATCTTGGCACGTATACAAACATATCACTTACACCCGAGAAACGGAACAGCATTTCCTATCTCCAAAGACTAAAGTGGAAAATTCCTTGTGCTTAATTTTCAGGACCGCAAATTTTAAGGTATATGGTAGAATGTTGTTCTGTTCTTAAAATTAATTTGGGCCTCTTGAGACTCCACTTGGCTTTCGGACGAGATTAAATCAATCCCCAGTTAATGAATTTCGGTATGTATCTAAAAATGACTGTGAAAACATCGGCGTCGAAAGTAGCTTTCTAAATTAAAAGATTAAATTCATATTTCAAAGGATAAATGAGAGAGTCAACCTTTGATAAGTTGTAAAGTGGTGCGTAGATAGTGTATTTACATTGGTTAATTACTTATTTAATGTAGATGTAAATTGTATTATATTGTATTGTGTATTGTGATGAACATTACTGGTAATCTATATTTCGTCACTTGAGTATCTAATTATTAGATACTCAAGTGACGAAATTTACATTACTAGATTTACATCTACATTATTTTTTTTTTTTACACATCTCGGGACCCTGAGGTCCCGGATCTTTGGAAGGCGTAAGAGGGGCCAAAGTCAACTCGCAGAGGCCCCTTTGACAATTTTAAATGATGAGGAGTCACCAACCGACGATTATCCCTGTATGCACTATGCAAGTGCACCCAAGGACTACTCCCGGTCGGTGCAGGACTATTGCAAAACATGGAAACAAAACATATTGGGCTATGAGTTTGCGTGGTTATAATGGATTAGTTACCTTGAACTGTGGAAGAACTATGTCCCCTGCCTGATCGATGTTATACCTACATATACGAGTATTATACACGGATAAAATGGCAGTGGGTGACTTGCTCATTCAATAATGGGCCCCCAAAAACGATCGCTAGCACATAGTGTCGAAGCGACAAGAGGGCAGCATGTTCTAATATGCTTATGAGGAGTGGAGGTATTCCGCGGCTATCAAGACAGTCTCGGAAATACGGTCAAGGAAATATTTAAAATTCCCTACCAGCATCTTACTGAAATACTTTCTTCCTCCGAGCACGTTTGCTCTTGCGAATCTCCACTCAAGCCGGCCAATAAAGGCAAAAAAAGGTGGGAGTTCTATTCCTCGTCATTGTTCACTCCAGCTGGCCAATAAAGGCAAGCCAGAGGTGAGGAACAAGACTTCTTCCGGGAGATAGGGTTCGTGGGGTCGCTACTGCCCAACAGCTCGCCACATGCTGCCCTGTGTGTTTCTGTATCTCTCTTGAGCTGGCTCCTCACCCTAGACCTGTTCCAGCAAAGTAAACTCTTCCGGCATAAGCCTAGAGTTCGGAGCGTGCAAGCCCCACCACGACATCAACGTAGAGACACGGCGGTGGGGTTATTATTTATTATTATTAAACGTCTGGAAAAGCTTTCAGGCAAATAGAAGATGGCGAAAAGTAAGTGCATTTTTTGGACGTCAAACTACTAACTTAACTGTCTTATTTACTAAAAGAGACTGTGACCTCTGAGTTTGTTTCGGCCTTCTTCTCAGAGTAGTCAGATAGGAAACGCCGACCTCATCTAGTTTAAAAAAATATGATTGACATGTAAAACTGTTTGTACAAACCTACTTACAGAAAATAAATCATTTATCATTTACTTAGAGAATACCTATGCTCTAAGTAAATTAGACAGTTCTCAGTGCTACCTAGGACTGAGATGTATTGCAAAAACTTATCTTTGAAGATAATTAATGTTGTAGGTAGCTCCTCCATAAAAATCACCCTCTACCTTCAAAATATTTGAATATTCAAGGGATCTAGACGAGGTTAGAAAATAGCTTCTCATATTTCGCACTCGATTCTTGTTATTCGCTTCATACAATGTAACTTGGCACGTTACATCAGGATGTGTGCACAGAAAATCGATTCACTGGCTTTCCCGCGTTATCCGGGCTGTTTTCCCCATTATAAGTTGGGACTACGATCCCCAAATACAGGCAGGAAATACGTAACATAACTACCTACGTATATTTCAGTTGAAACCTTTGCCGCTGTTTTTTGTAACCACGCATTTTTACAGAATAGGTACTCATAAAACAATAAAACGATTTTCTTGACATTAATAAGATTCATGGATGTAAATAATCGTAAATAAATAACGCAAGCCATAAATTCCTTGTTTGTCGTCATTAATCAGTTTAACACTCATTAGTAGGTATTTTTTTATGGCAGGTGCTTAGTAACTTAATTATTTTATTCATACATAAATCAGTTTGCTCGATAAAAAATATGTTTATCACAACTATATAACAAGGGACGTTCACACAACCGTATATTTTAATTAAAATCGTTTATTACATGTATATAACCTTATTTATCCGAGAAAATAAGACGATGTCGTTTCTGTCGTGTGTTTACGACACGTATGTCGATGCGTTAATTCGATACGTAATATAAAAACTGTGAATTTATTCGCGATCCACGGGCTAAACCTTACATAAAGTAAACGTGTGTATGTCCATGTGTCAGGCAGGTGGCCCTGAAACAAGCTTGTAAGATGCTATCTGATCATTTTCATTTCACGCTGAGAGGCTTTTAGGGGAATTCCGATTTCGCAATGCATTTAAATCCAAGATTAGCTGAAGCGTTTCGATTTCTTACCTAATAAGTCCAATTTATTTACAGAAGATATTATAAAGTTATTAGAATATGGAGAGTAGATTTTAAAAGGACCGATTCGTAATGGCTCTTAAATTCCACTCTTCATTTCCAATCCCCCTATTTGAAGAAATTAAAACTAAATTGAAACATGATATGATGTGGGGCCGTGAAATCACAGCTTAAATTCAAAAATCTTACAAAAAAAAGTTCAAAAACCGTCGGCCATTTTTAAATCATGTTACATCGGCATTCGATTTTTAAATATGGTGCGGAGTGCACCGAACCCCAATTCGATAGTCTGATACAATCGTCCAAATTATAAAGAGCTCGTGAGCTGCCCTTTTTGCCTTTTCGAGATCTGTGGGTCAAAGGCCTGCGCGAGGGGTGGAAGGTCTGGCATCGTTGGTTGTCTGGCGGCCCGGCTCAGCCCTTGGGAGTGGGGACGGAACGGTACTGGCAACACGCGAGGGCTTGTCGATGTCAACATCTATCATACGTTTTATGGTTGAGAGGCTTGGAAGCGGACCACTTACATGCGAGTCTATCCACTATTTGCCTTGTTTTAGTATTACAATTCTAAGGTCTTATAGTAGTACTGAATTTAGTTTAGTTTAATTTTAGCAGTTCTACAGAATATCAATTTAATGCACGCTAAGATAATACAAAATAAGGAATGGACCAAATTATTCAGAATTTAGGATCGTATAAAATTCAAATTTTATCGTGCACGTTGCATATTTAACGTGGGATTATTTTGAAACAAGTTTAATATTATTATTTGTTTTAATATTATTATTTTAAAATTAATTCAGTTCCAAAATATCTTGGAGCTTATGATCTAATTCTGTGTGACGGACGATATCGACTTTTACAAGCCAGCTGCCATGGTCCCGATCTGTGAAATTAGATTGTTTATAAAGTTCCTCTCGTATCTGGATTAGTCACGTTCGGGGACTTAACTGCCTTATCAAAACTTCAATACTTAACGTTGAAACTGTTCCGGGGAAACGGGAATACGTAATCTTGACTTCATATCCAATTCGCATATTATCACAAATCCTACCTATCGGTGGTTGGGTCGTGAGTACTCGAACGCTGCCGTGCATGTCAAACCCGCGAATACTGTCATATTTTACAAGGCATTTATTGCGAAAAAATGACTCAACATGTAACAAGCTTCAAGGAAAAATCTACTTCAATTCCGTGGCAAAAAGAGTAATATTTGTTTGAAAATTCAGCAGTCGATGCAGCATTTTGTGTCTCAGCACACAGATCAGTGAATTCGGTAGGTAAAACTTTGAATCCCCGTCTAATTTTGAGAGAGTCCATTTGCATCTCTCCTTGCATTAACTAACGGACCCAAGTTGAAGTTCCCTCTTCGCGAAAGTTCTTTTCTGCTTCAACTGTTTTGGTAATGTGGCAATTTCACGGAACGAGGATTAAACAAATTTCATAATATAAACTTCTTTTGTAATAAAACTCTTTGGAACAAACCTGAATTTGGAAGTACAAGTGCCACTAACAAAAAAGGCGCGAGTTAATAAAGGATTGCGTTAAATATTTCTTGTTACTTTTTTATTTCAGCTTAGAAACAATTTTCACCATAGCATAGGTAGATATTTCTTTCCAAATACAGGAAATATTGCTCGCCTATCCACTTGATGTAGGCACGTACCTTCTATTTCCATTTTACGACTTCTCATTATTTAACTATAAAATAAAATTAACTTGGATCGATTTAGTGGTATTTTGAATATGGTATATCTGTGTTTATAGCGTGGTGTAATAAACATGGCTATCATTAAAACGTTCCTAACGCGTGGTATTTGCCCGCTGTAAATAACTGCGTCAATTGCCTTATCGGCACCCCCACAGTCCTATTTTGTGACCAATTGCCGCCGTCTTGGTGTAATCAACGCTTTATTGCACCAAAAAAGAAAAGCCAACGAGATAATAACAGTAGAACATGTGTAATAACTGAAAATGTTTGTCGCTACGTGTCACGCCTAGATATGTGATGTTTGACACAACGTTTAGCACGTTCCACAAATATTGTGCTACAGACAGGGCAAATACGAGCCAAATGTGTATGCCTTAGAATGGCACAAACATTGGGGCATAATGTTACGGTAAATTGTGCACGTCGATATAAAATTACGGGTCGTTACGGCGATTGTCTCTGGCGGCACGAGCGCGGCACGTTCGCGACTTATCGCTTGTTCAGTTTTTCGCACAGTGGAACCGTTTTCTGTTATTGGTATGTATTTTGGGCGATGCTAAGCTCCTATTCCAAATTTTATGTAACACAAGCCAGAGAAAAACTTGGAAATTCCCAATATAATCATGAAAATCCTGTTCAGCATTTTGAGCTTTGTTTTCAGGCAAATTGTTAGCAAGCAGCCATTGTGTACTTATTTCAAGAGGAATGACCTATTTGGAAAACCATCAGAACAATGTTCTGTTTGTTACAGACAATCACGGTTAAATAGAGCGCATCTGCAAATCACAGTTGCAATTGCGAAGACAATTGTTGCTACGGTTATAAGTATGTCATTGTTTCTTTGAACTTACGCCAATAGGCATTTGATGATGATGTGTACCGTCCTACATATGTATATGTATCAAGTTATTGGTTATAAAATATCTTTAGATGCAACATTTGAAGACTGGCGTTTGAAGATTTTTAAGAACAGCACCAAAGAAAATTGATGAAAAGAAATAGTAATTTGAAGGTTGCACCTTACCTCATATTGTACCACTCTCACTGACCACAGCAATAAATCAATGATTGTATAAAAGAAAGCAATTAAAAGAACTTTCTTAGACAAAGACACACATTATCACGACGAGGAAGACCACCTTCACTATATCACCTGTAATTTTAAACTGACCTGTACTTCACCAGTAACGCATTGTTGCAACCCGGAAGGGCTTTTCGCTTTTTTGTTTATGCTCCAAATTTTTATGGATCCCACTAAAACACCAACAAAAACAGACAATGCACTTTCAGTTTCTTTATAAAAATAGAACAATGACCATCCGAAGGACGGGGTAAGGTGTTTTTTGATTGTAGAAACAATGGTTTGTTACGCAACTTTTGTTCAGATGAATGTCCAATTTTTTCGTAGTTGTAGGTTATAGAATATTGTCAGTCATTCTCAGAACATAACTGGTGTGTTGCAGTGCAAAAAGTGTAGCAACGTGAAGTTTTTTAATAAACATAAAAAGTTTTAAAATAACCAAATGTTTCCCTGAGACGTTATCGTAGAAGATAAGTGAAGTAGACACAGCTAGTACTAAATATAAGTGGATTTCAATACGCAGTCACGACTGCGAAGCGTGACGGAACATCGGATTCAGAGGTAAATAGATGTAACAATAATACAACAAACGATTCCTAGTACAGAACAAATGGATATAATATCCGATGATTTATTAAACAGTATTCGGTATTCTTTCGCTGCAAAGAATAAGAATTGGAATAAACGAGGATTTTCGGAATGTTAACACTAAAATTATGTTGAGGAAGACATTTCAGGAATCTAGTGAGAATCAATGTTATTCGTTCGTGTTGTCGTGTTTTTGTTTATGGCTGTGGGTTTCAAGGTTCTGATCATAACCGGGCCACAATCGACTGTCGTATAAATTACACATTTCACTGACACGCGTTCGCTGTTGATTTCTAGGTACTCATTGTTACGGTTGTGAGTTGGCGTGTTCCGACTGTGATCTCGGCTTATATGTTTCTTTCTAAGAATGACACAATTTCTACGCAGGTTCCAATATTAATTCCTTAAAATATACGTAGACCATTATTTATTTAATAAACTTGTCTTTTGAACATATCTCTTTGCTATCCTATAATAAAATAATGCCAGAATTATCCGAATTAGAACAGAATTTATAAATGCGTCTATCTAATTTATGTACTATAGCCCGTTCTAGCTAATGTTATATATTGTCCATTGAAACACCTCATTTGTAAGTTTATTGGTAGGTATATTATTTACCAATAAATTCGTGAGTTTATTACTAGTCTAAGTGTAAACAGTTATAAATTATATAAATGAAGCCATTTAATCGTGACCTGCAACTCTGATGATAGGAAAGTTTATCGGTATCAAGTGATTCTAATAAATTGTTCAAAGTACCTACTAACTATAGCTACGTTTGTACCTATTTAGAATGAAGTAAACGGTCTAATGAATAAAGTTGTATGCGAGAAAAGTTGTGGCCTAATTACTTAAGTATTTTAAAGCCGTATATACGCACTACGCACATTCATTGTCCTTTCCCAAATCAATTCTATTAGCATATATGTAAAGGAATTTTCTCCAATTTCAATTCATGGTTGTACTGAGCCTAATTAAGAGTTTCAGTTTAATTGTTGGGGCTCAATCACACTTAGAAGTTTTGTTCATTTCTGTTAAGAAAATAAATGTGGTTCGTCCCCCTAATTCTGTTATTTGTAGAGGAATCTTCTATCCATTTGCTTTTGAATTTCCGCGTTCGTTTTATATTACGGATGAATGAAAAATATCTGCTGAAAACTTTTTTTGTATTTTCAATCGTGTAGAAAAATTTTGGACGTCTACCTACCAATTATTTTACCAATTAGGAAAACCTATAGATGTTATTAGCTACTTACGACCTACATCCATATTCATGTTATTTTATATCACGAATGTGACACCTGAGGGGTTCATTACACTGTTCGCGAATCACAATATTAGGTTTCTTGTGATGCAGACCAACCTAATTGCCATTTATCGGGCACTCTTTGGTCATTTGAACTGTTTTACCATTCTAAAACCCAAATGCACCAAAAATTCAGAAACAATTGAAGATCTACCAATCTCTTTTGGAAATACAGTGTACCCATATAACCATATAGGGACAAAACAATAGTTAATTAACCGAGCGTTACCCAAGTTGCCGACTGTGTAACTAAACCTTTAGGTATCGAACCCCGAACCAATTACGATTGCCCTCATGTTCGTGTGAGCACGACATTTTCCTTATTTCGGTGAGAACCGGGTTTAATATGTCGTTTGTACGTAAGTCGATGCACGGATCTGGTACCTGCCTAATTTGTGATACCCAATAGGGGCCTGAGCGCTACCCACATAAATATGATTTTAGTGTCGCTCTTGTAATTACAATTTAGCTGATTACGATTTGTGGTAGGATCTCGAATGTTTGTTTTCATCGCAAAATGAATTGATATGGGATTTTTAGTGTAGGTTTATTTAGATAAGATACGGTTTTGTTTGTGCCTTGCTTATATACATACTTACTTATATAGGTACAGGTAGGTGTAGGTAGGTGGGCAGGTACTTTACCTTATAGAAAAATGAAATCAATAATTTATGACAACCTGTAAACTAAATAATATCGAACAGACAGGTGCAAATTACGGAATCGATTTAATAATGAAGAAATCGTTATTTTTTACCAAATGTCGGTTAACTTCTTCTAGATATCTAATATTGAATAGGATTCAGCAAAAAAGGAAATAGTTATAATACTTTGGTGGACCGATTTCGACGGTGTAACAAAGAATTAGTTTCAGTGTCAAAACTATGACAAACGACTTGGCAGGTTAAGAAATCCAATATGGCTGTTCATCCTCCATTTTTTTAAAAGTTATTTTATATTTTTAGAGATGAATGAAATTGGATCTAAAAATAGTTTGAAAACAGTGACTTTAATAAAGCTACGAGTACCTCGTATGCAAATACTTTCTATTTTCTGTGCATTGACCACTAACGTTTATCTACCTTTTTATCTTACTTATATTCATTTAAACTTTACACCGACAATACACAATCTTTTAATAGACTGGGACCGAGTTATTATACAACAACATCAAAATAAAATCCGATGGGACTGGCTCTTAGCAATCTTATTTAAATCATATTTTTATAATTAAACTTGGTATAAAAACAGGGATAAAAATATGATAAGAAGAAGTCGGGAGCCAATTGTATATACTTACAACGTTATATAAATGGAAATATGAATGGCAGTTTATTACTCGTGGCCTGCCAGTAGTTTATAGTTGACTAATTGGCGTACTCAAAGTGTTGGTAATAAATTCAAGCCAAAATATTTGTTCCAATATTTGTAAACCACATCACAAACTCCACTGAACTAATTTTAATGAGCGTTACGTTTGAAGTATTTAAACTACATTATATTCAGTCTTTATACCGGTGTTATGTAAGTCTGTTTGTGTATTCGTGGTACGACCGTCAAACATTTTAACATTCTGAACCCATTTGGTATTTGGTTTTATTAAGTATATAATTTGAAGGTAAGTAGGTTAAGTTCAATGTTAATAAAGAGTTTAATTTTTAGAATTAACGTCTGACTTAACTTAAACGTCACTTACATCTTATACTTAACTTCTATGATATTAATTTCTTGTATCGATCTTTATTGTTAGAAGCTTCAAATTTTCAGTATATTTTTATTTGTCACAGATATACGCTGTCAAGGATCAAGATCATTTAAATATGATGCATCTCGTCATATTTAAATGATCTTGAACCTTCACAACCAATGCATGGTAAACAAATACTTACTTTACAAAATATCTTCAAATATACGAGGAGCAACGAAGTATCATCCGAATAGCTTCGATCGAAGCAGCGCAGCGTGCCAAATTGGATAACTGCCAATATGAATATCAGTAGGAAAGGGAAGAGCATCATACCATTCGTTCACTTCCGCCACGTAATAAAAAATGCAGTATTTTCGGAGTCACAAATTGGTTTGAAGATCTTGTTGTAAATTTTACTGTTAATTAGGTCACAGAGCTTGTTAGTGAGGAGTTGCGCTTAAAATTAGAAACAGAGATATTTTTATTTACACAATTTATACATCTACGAAATAACAACAATTTCAGAGTGTTTCCGATGCTTGCTTTGATGCTTGACGAAAAAGAATAAGTATTTTTTCCTGAAAATAGAGCAAAGAAACGATACAGCACATAACACTACACCGTTCTGAAAACATCATTAAAATATGTACCGAATTTCATCATCCAAGATTAAGATGTACATAATCTGATTTACAAACGGTTATAGAATGAAGTGGATATGAGGATAGCGTACAAATATCTACAAAATAAAGTTGTTAGGCTCATGTGATATGTGTGAAATGAGGTGTAGGTATTAGCTAAGACTGGCGATTATCCTCCGTTTAGATAGTTGCGCACGAGCACAAATCCGTGGGGATCGATTTAACTACTGCAACTGCGGACCTCGGAAGTCTGAATTTATGATATGAATATTAGTATTGTATTATTTATTATCTTATATAATTTGCAATATCTAATATTTGTCGACCGATTTTGTTAATTGGTTGATTGTCTGAAAATAAATAATAATAATATTCCACAACTTTCACACAACGCCATCTAGTCCCAAACTAAGCAGAGCTTGTGCTATGAGTACTAGACAACTGATAAACATACATATATATTTCTAAATACATACATATTATAGATAAAATTACACCCAGACAAAGAACAAATTTATTTATTATTTATTTATTTATCACAAACACAACTATAATTACAGGCAATAATCATAATGCGGTAGCGTGGTCTTTAGTTACATTCTAAATTACAATTAAAGCTACTAGTTATATATTAGCATAACATAATACAAACAATGTTATGTTTGTGATTGTGCTCATCACACAAACATTTACCGTGGGTGGGAATCGAACCCACGACCTTGCCTATAGTAGGTAGTCAGGGCCACTGACCACTAGACCAACAGGCCTGCCAAAATAATGTGACCTATTTAAAAATCATACTTGAATCTATATAATTTATATAGTAAAAAGAAAATGTAGTCCAGGTCACTAGATAAATAAGTTATCTTCCTACTTACTGACGTTGTTTCTTTTAGACTCTATTTAAAATCATTACAAACGCAAATAATATCACCAAACTTTCATAAATTTTGTTCCAATGACAGTCGTAGAGTAAGACACTAGTCAAGTAACTAATCTTGTGTTAAAGAAAAATATATAGGTAGTTAAGATAAACACTCACCAGTATTTTACGTGGAGCGACTGCTTGTCTTACCTCCAGAACCCAGTTACTGGGTAATACGATACCCCTTGGTAAGACTGGCTGTCAGACTTTCGGGCTACTAACGACCCGTAACGACTGTCAAAGATCCACGAATGACAGCCGGGACCAACGGCTTAACGTCCTTTCCGAGGCACGGAGGGGTCTTGGTATGTGAAGATGGTCACCCATCCACGGACCAATCGCAGCAAGCGTAGCTTTACCTGATCGATCAACCCGTGCGGCTGTTATTCCTTAGCCACAAGCCCCTCAAACACTTAATGGCTCACAACAAAATTACTTTGACTATAAAATAATTTTCCCTGCTGAAAAGTGATATTAATCTTCTACAGTAAACTATACTTACCTATCAGCAAAAAAATTCAACACACTATTTTTCCGACTAATAATAACTAAAAATAACTTCAAATTGATCGCCTTATGGGTCAACTCCAAAGCTTACGGAACCACATAACCCCATAACTAATTGGCCCCTAGCCAAGACAGAGCTGTTCTTCTATGTTTTGATATAGAAACCACTGGCATTAACAAGGTGGCTTGTTACTCTATTTTCATGCTGAAAGCCCCTTTGTTTTCAGTTTCTAACAAGCCGGGCTTTCAGGATTGGATCTTGTTAGCGTTATAGGGTTAGTTATTTATGACTAGATGCTATTTAACCGACTGTGGATGTTCTTTGTGTAGTTATGACGTTTATGAGTCGGGATTTTAATGAAGATTGTTCGGTTCTGTGTTTTTAAGTGTGAGAGTTTTTTGAAGCTGATATTTTGTAGGCTTAACGGTAATAAAAAATGTTCGTAATTGTAATTTTAAATAAATTTTCAAGAATGAGGTTGGTATGATTTTTGTAAATATATTCGATACAGTAGGGTTATACCATACCTACATAGATACAATAAATAATAACTAAAATTCAGATTAACGATGTAAAAAACTTTTGAGAAACCACAATTTAATCATTCAAAGACAGATCAATAATTTATAAATAAATAAATAGTAATCTAGCACCTATTAATTCTAGATTTTGAGACCAATATTGATATTACATAATAAGCCAAATGGATACTGTCATGACTAAGTAATATTTATATGTCTACAACTCGACATGTTTAGTAGATCGTAAATAATAAATGAAAATCCGTTCATAACCTTCTCCTTTATGTTGACTGTTAAGTTGAATCACGGATACAGTTATATTTAAGAATCTGTCTCGTATATTCAAATAAATTCCTTGAATGTCCCTTGTAAAGATAACTTTATAATTTAGCACGCATTTCTCTTTTGTAATGATGGAAATATTTTGTCTGAAGTGAAGTCAAGTGCATTGTACATTATTACAATTTATATGTTCCTGTGACAGGTATTGGCTGAATAAATAAATACCTACTTAGTTGCTTGAATTAAGACATGAAATGCTCCTGAATTATTTTCAGAAGTAGTAGGTAAAAATAAAACTGACAATTTCATAAAGAATCTTCTTGTTTTGCATTCTTTATTTCAATCCGTGCCCTATTTATCATAAATTACGATGCGACATAATTGACTAGCCCCTTACTAATAAACGTATTATATCAGATAAATAGTTAAACACACTGATTTCTCTCTTTCAGTTGTCAGTAATTTGACTTCCGAAAGAAGAAGACAAAGCGTTGTGTAACTATACAGACGCTATACAACGCTTATTAGTATGGGGATAAAACATAAAATTGTCAAATTTTTACGACAAGTGCAGTGCTTAATAAAGCAGAAAATATAAGAAAGAAACTTGTGAAATTGTCGCCTGTAGGCTTTATTAAATAGGCCCCAAGTACCTATCTATGTTCAGTAAACATTAGCCACGAACTTTCTACCATAGATGTAACTGGTACAATTACTTTACGTCACAACTCTACTTCGCCACCCTCAAAAATCTAACAAAACACCACAAAACATCAAAGAATAAGTAACACAACATGAATCAAACAATTTATTCAGCTGAATATCCTTCGTATCGTAACAATAATTGGAAAAAGCTTTCACCCCGGGCACCCTATCGCAGGGGATGTGTGTAGCATGTGAATGTCGCAGTAGCAGTACCGATGCTGATCCCACTTGCATTTCCTGCATGCTGTTTTAAAGTAGGGACTGCAAAACAGAAAATAAAGGAAAATCTAAATAATTTCTTGTTTTATTTAAATAATAAAGAGAATTTATGTTTCTTTCATAGGCGGGCATTTACTTATCTGCAGTTTTTGACAAAAGCTTGACATCAAGCGACCACTACCTAATGGCCGTTTGTCTGCTATAACGGTTATAAAAAAAAATATTACAAGAAACCATTAATGATGAACGTTTTATTGGGTTTAAAAAATAAATTGTGAGTATTGCAACATGTGTAACTTATAAATTCTGTTCATTCAACAGCAATCTGGGCATGGCCTCTGCTTAAAATATGGTAGGTGATATGCACTCCCGTGGTCAAATTGTAGTGGGTCAATTTGACCTACCCAGTGCTAACCATTGCTTGAAGGCACTTAGTACCACCTTTAAATAGCAACCACACTTACAAGGTTCTACTTGGTAAAACAATAGTGCATATAATTCATAATTAAGTACAAGGAACCTCTTGTAAGTAGTAACATGCAAATAAAATTGCGAATCACGTTCGAACCACACAAAGCAGCTTAAAACGCGACGACCTGGGAGGTCAATCAAGATAATATGCTAACAAAATCCAAGGTAACCGAGTATCTACCTACAAGAAACAAGTTCACCCTTTTCCATTCACTCGTACCTACCTACTTACATAAAAGTGCCACAAAATGATTCCAAACTAAAAATAAGATAAAAATGTTCGTCACTTCTCAAAGTGTCTGCCAACGTGACCAGAAAAGCTGCCAGAGTAAATAAATGTCGCGTAGGCGTGCACTATGTCCAATCATGAGATTACAAAATAACACGACTCACATCCCTATGTGGATAATCTAATTCACCGATTAAACTGTAAACGTGTTTGTGGGCGTGGGCTCCAGTCATTAGATACTAGTTTTATTTACCAAATCTGACGTTTATTAAAAACGTCAATTCCTGGCAGGCGAACCAACAAAATGTCGAAGTTAGTGCCGCGGCTATAAACATTTAAATTGAGGTTTTTTTATCAAGATAGAACGTACTCTGTCGGTGAACGTAAACGTAGTTTTATTCCAATTATTCGATGTGTGGATAGAGGCATTTTCTTAATGAGTGGATGCGAATGACCCGGCTGTTTTATCTTTAACTAAATACATAGTTTTACTTCTTAATAAGTGAGATATTTGAATTAAAGATGAAAGTATGGACGCCACACTTTCTTCTATCTACGCCACTTTTATATATGTACTAGCGTCTGCCAGCGACTACGTCCACGTGAAATTTCTTGTTTCCCCGTCACATCACATCACCTGCCGACGCTATTAATTAGTTTTTGTTTAGAGTTCTTTCTGACTTTTGCTCGGCTCTCTAGGACCCTAGCGTGATGTTAAATTGCTTATAGCCTTCCTCAAGAATTGGGTTAAGAAATCCAAAAAGATTTTTTCAAATCCGACTGGCAGTTCAGAGATTACCACGTTCAAAAAAAAAAAAAACCATCAAACTCTTCAGCTTCATTATTTGTATACTCATAGATGTAGATTGGGATGTCTATAGTGTTTGGGATGTCTATAGTAGTTATCTATGCTGCACATAATGACATAAAATACTGGCCGATCATTTTCACGGATGTTAAAATGTAGGTACCTATTGGGTTTCAAAATACCTATCAATGAATTGCCAGACTGTTAAGGATAACAGTAAATAATCTGATGAAGACTGATTCACATTTATTTATTCAGATGCAACCAAAAGTAGTAACAATTCGGTTTTTATATGAGTGTTAGTTATGGTTCTTAAATTGGTTTTATTATGTAAATATAGATTGCCTAGCTATCAAAGAACCGATTAGCTTCCAATTTACAAGTAGCGATACCGTAAAATTAATTTGGAAATAATCCGTTGATTTGTTTGTTTTTGCTAGCGCTACCAAAGCCACTCTCGGAGCGCAATCTCGACGCCCCATCTTGCGAGATAACATTATACCTACTCAGCTTAAATATAAGATACAAGAAACTAAAAAAAATGCCTAATGAACGTCGAATTTTATTCACCATTCCTGTTTTGAAAATTCAAAAATACTCGAAAGTATGGCGGTGTCACGCTGTCCCATAATGTTGAACATTTTATTCGAACATTTACAGGTTTTTGGCGTTACATGTAATGCACAAATGGTGTTAATATTACATTTTATGCCTTTAGAGAGTCGGTTGTGGTTGATTAAAAATTTGTCGTGTAATTCTTTTTCTTTTTTCGATGTTATTTCTGAGCCGTGAGAAGGCGCTACAGCCTTTGGCGAGTAAATGAACATTGGCTAAGCGTCTTAACTCCGCGCTTATTTGTTTTTTTCTCCCTTTATTACTTTGCGATCTTTTAATCTTGATGAAATTGCCTAAAAGAATATTACATTACTGATTTGTTATTTAAAAAAGGGCTTTAGGTACTTTTGGTGGGTGGATTATATTTATACCTACTCCTTCCAAATAGGTTTTACCTGAACAGGAATTCCTAATCCACAAAGAGCACTATGTCAATAGCGAAGGCAAACTTCCACTATCAATAATGCACGGGCCACTTACACAATATTCTATCGGGAACACAAGACGAAAATCGAAAAACACCAGTCTCCGCTCCGAGGGAAAGCATAACGCAATAACAAAAATATTTACCAAAGCTCCAAGCGAATAAAAAGATGTCCCTTAATGCGACCCCAGATGCACTCCACCTATTATTTGTTTCCCCAGAAAAGGTTACCTCCGAAGAAATATGAATATAGGTAACGTAATGCAAATACCGACTGCGGGTCGCTCGAGTCCTGACACTATTTCCTTTTCTTCTATTTATCTGAGGGCACCTCTGGGAACAATGTTATTAAATAAAGATAAGTGAGGCGAGAAGGATCCTATCTTATCGACCTTTCGTATTTCGATCTAAAGTGTTTGTGTGTAAATAGGTAAATAAGGGAACACACATAAGGAAACGATTCTCCGAGTCGATAATCCTTTCACACTCAACTCGACATACCTAGTTAGTCGACACTGAAGTCGAATGAGATTTTCAGTGATTTGATTAAGCAATAAAATTTGGTTGAGCTCGTTGCGTTTTTCGTTTCGAGCGTCGGTTAATCGAAAAGCGCTGACGTATAAACGGCGTATCTAATTCTCTGTACTAATTCAACCGCAGCGATTACTCGCGTGGATAAATCAGACCCGACTAGTTCAATTAAAAATTTACAACAGTCTCGTGCAATGTTAATATACATAGAAACGGAAAGTTAGCACATTCGTATGAGTCACGAGATCGTAGTACGCATCAGAGTTATAACCATCGCGTCACAGATTACGACACGCTCGTAAAATTCGTCCGTCCATTGAGTGAAACAATAAAACTCGATTTGGATCAAACGGTGTCACTAGCCCGGCGAAGTTCAAGTGCGCTATTAAGTTGCACAACAGGCAATAAACATTTGAAATAAAAACGTAAATATTCGCGTCGTAAAGTGTGTATCATTTGTAATAATAGCGTTTGCGAGATGGTTATTTTTATCCGGGTATCTGTCGGGTCGTAAATGCCGTAGACTAGAAGCAGACGGGTTTTACGGTGCGGCCCGAGACTGCCGGTGAACAGGTGATGAGGTGTCTTCGGTTTACGGTCTGCGAGAGCGCTGCATCTTTCACAAGCTATTGCATTATGGCAGCTCAACTAGAACGATAAATACTTGCACTGAACTTTTGGTACCTATCCGGTTATGCTAACTCGTAACAAACTGAACAGGTGTATAAACAGTGGGTAATATAAACAATAAGTAATGTTGTGCATGAGTAGGCAAGGAGTGCGCAGTAATGGCCTAGCACATACTAATCTTGAACTAAATAGATTATGCATTCAGAGTGTATATAAGCGGGTGCATGAAATAAAATAAATTCTTTCAATAGTGGGGCGGTACTTCTGCAGGGTACATACCTAGCTTTAGGTATTAAGTGTCAGCAGCCAACCGATTCTTACCTTTGTTTTACCTTGTTTCAGATAAACAAGGAATTTGGATGACATATAAATGGATGCGCTCAACTTGAGTCAACAGAAAAAAATATGAGGTAAGTTATTATTACTGCTATACGTACTTATCTACCTGTATCAACCTTTGAAAACAATAGGGATGTACTACTTATACCTAAGGTGAAAAATATATATAGCCAGGAAAATTAAGTGTTGGGTAGATACTCGTAGACTCACTACGCTAAATGGACGTGTTGTAACCGTTTCATACGACAGTAAAAAAAACAGTCATAGCAAGACAGTCAATTTGCTTAGCTATTATTTTCTGTAGCTTTACCACTTGATTATGTAATTCACCTGCTTTCCTTTTTAAATCATAATTTCCATTCATTTACCAAAGAAAGTTAAGCCAAGTGTTTCCACAAAACAGGTAATTTTCCTCACCAATTCCACCATACTTCCCGATTTAATTTGGTTCAAAGAGAACAGAGCGGAGAGTTACATGGTCAGCGTGAAGTTAATAAGATAGGGTTCGACCACCCGGAGTCTGGTCGCTGTTCAACTATATTGGAAATAGGACAATGTAGCACCTTCCCAGTGTCTATCACAAGATTCTTTTCGAAAATTACGTGAAAGTTTGGGCCTAATATCTACATACAGAAAAGAGTATTTCTTTTGTGTTTTTTCCCTTATATAATAAATGCAGATTTGTTTATTCATAATAAAAATAAAACTGCGCCTAAATCTAAATAAAAACGTGGAAGAAAATGTTTAATGCTCAATCCAAAATAAAACATAAACTTCAGCTCTTCAAAATTTAAATAAACACAGTAGGAATGTTGTACGAGTAAGTACTTTTATGAAAGGCAGCCGTTCCCAAAAATAAACCTTGTACAAAAAGGCCCTTCACAACATCCGGACGAAAGTAAAGTACATAGAAGAATTTCCAACAATATCTGCAAAGGATTATGGAGGTCTATCCCAACATTACGTGCCTAAATTGAAGAGGTAGGCTATTGTAGAAACTAAGGCAGCTCGGTAAAGGGAATGTGCTTAGTTAGGAAAATGTTGGGGCTTACCTAATTTGGGTAGGTTATGTTACACGTTAAGTACCTACCCTTTAGCCGGTTAGTAGTTTGAGTTAACTTACAGAACGGGAAAACGCGCGTACAGTCGTCAACACAATTGTTATGCCAGTTTAGTTTGGCAGGCTGTTTTTAACAGAGTTCAAAAAGAGGAGGAGATTCTCAATTCGGATTAATATTTTTTTTTTTTATGTTTGTTACCTCAGAACTTCGTTATTTATATCTTTTTTAATTGATAAGGTATGCCTTAGGGGATGTTCCATATAAATTGTAGTGACTTTGCTTTGGAAGTTTTTTAATTTAGCTTCAATAATATATTTTTTTTCTACTTAGTTTATATTGATGATGTTTTAACTTCCTGTCACTGATATTTACATAGCGAGTAGTGTTATATGAATTTGTGTGGGTTAGGTACCTACCACTAAAAAGTGAAAAATAACTTTAATTTCGGAAGTCGGTGTCAAAAAACGAAAAAGCGAAACAACGACACCGACTTCTGAAATTAAAGTTATTTTTCACTTTAGGTAGGTATAGTGTTTTTTTTGGAAGTCGGTTTTTTTTTATTACAAATTTTGTCGTAGGTAAAGTGAGTTTATGTGGACAGGAAATTATTACCTGAAAAATGAAAAAACAACTCTTTTAGGCTTCGTTAAAAAAATGTACTTTACTAAATTGTTGAAGGTTAATGTGCAATTGCTTAAACCAGATTGAGTCCAAAAAGATTTAAAAAAAACCATTGAAGTCGTATATTTTCTTTTACATAAAAAATAATAAAAGATTTTTATTAGTGTCTCTAGAAGAGCATTTTGTTAAACTACATAATTTATGTGTTATTAAGATAATAAATCGGTTAATGACCGAGTAATAGCACAATAAATGCATGACGATTAACGATAAACACGTGTCGGTATCGTAAAACTGTTTCAAATTCAACTGCGCCCGTCTAGAATCTGTCTGTCTAGGCACGGACCGAATTACTATTTTATTGGCGATTCAAAGCTACGTCATCTCATTTTACGGTGGCGCCTATTTATACGAAATCACATAAAACCAAACACGTCATTGAGACTACTATAATGTTCTATTAGGGGCAATTTAAACAGCTCCTTACAATTTTACGATTTCGACGGCGGTTTATGGCGTGGCACGCGCTTGAGTTTGCTCGTAAAAACCTACGGTCACCTGTTGTGTGTTATCCTTCCTACAATGTGTCAATAAAATTTTGTCAATGGACGACGTTTTAATGTGCCAATTATGGTTCGATGTTTCATTCACAAGTTCCAGTTTTACGACTCGGTTTGTGGCGCTACGCTCCATTCCCGTAGGAAGGTTCCCATCGCACTACGGGCTTTCAAGCGTGAATTGATAAAACATGGCCTAAATTTTACCAAACAAAAATTTTTTTTGACAAACGCTTCCTCAATAGATTAATTTTTTCTTTTCATATTGCCGCCTGTCGGAATGACTTTGATCAAGGAAATAATTTCGGAGCGTAACAATATTCGTTAGCGACTATACAAGAATGAATGTTTATGAGCGGCTCCTTCACATACTTAAGTAAGTATTTTACGGGACTATATTTTGGACGCAACTGTACAGAAGTAGGTTTACGGATTCAGTCATTTTTATATTGGCATTTCTTGCAATTTTATCGTTACTGCTATTATTTCTTGTTTTCACATGTTTTTTCTTAGTGCTCTGACGCTTTCGAACAACGCTGGATAAAATGTATGCTAATATATTATATATAAAACCCCGTTTGCATGTAATTTTATTTATGGATGATAGTTTTCGTAAAATATAGGTCATAGTGATATTTTTATGATCAAAACCACTTGGTTGGATGGGAATCCATTGTTTCCAGGTTTTTATTTTGGTGGAAGAGCAATTTTATTTTATACCATAATTTAGTACAACAAAAAGAAAAATAAGTTCTCCAATTTTACTATGTCTGACAAGATTTATTGTGATGCCGTCGGCATACCAATTGGTATAGAATAGGTACCTAAGTATACTGTAACAATCACGTAGCTCGGCATTATTTCCTGAAAAAAATATAACAGAGAAAAAGAAAATTCAGCAGATTTCTTATAAATACACGTAGTCCTACGCCATCGCCCATAACTCAAATGACTGCATACGTCAGGAATATAAAGGAGGAACTTTAGCCAAGCCCCACCTAAAATAGCATGGCCGTTCGTTCGGCGAACACCCGCCACGCGCCGATTGGCGGAAACTCAAATAAACCAGTTTACCCGCTCTTGCTCTGACCAATCAGCGCGAGGAATATTTAAAAGGCAATTTAGAAGACATCTTGGGAGGTATCCTTATCTCTGTCATTACGTATGCGAGTGAACGTGACGGGGCACACGTCAATGTAGTGGTGAGTTGTTGAGATGCCTCACGTTTCGCATAGATGGCGTTAGTTGTTACGTAGTTCGACTCTTTCACGTTAGATGGCGTAGCGAGCTGGTGTAATCTTATGGGAGTCAGCTGTTGGTAATGGGATTGTGATGGTCTCCGGGCTTGAAAGAAGATGTCTAGAAATAGATCAAAATCTCCGATTCTGATAGGTTTATAGTATAAAATACTTATCGTTTGTCTTTATTTAATAAACATTGTATTTGAAATGTAGAGTTTTTACATAGAAAAACCTTTTCAGAGGAGCATTGAGGCAGGGCTTTGCTCAGTTTTGAAGGGTTAACTGTTTCTAACAGTTATTGAAATTATGAAAACAATGAAGAATATTTATATACCTTACCTTATCTACCTTACAGTCAGGTAGAGCTAGCTCTACCTACCTTACAGTTTCCTTCATATCTTTGTAGAGTCAGTTAAACGGATAGCTTAATATGAACTATCAACTTAAATTGACGGAGATAGATTCAAGCCACAATATTGTCATTCCAAGTCACCACATTACTTTGACATGTTATTCCTAGAAATGGCTCGGTATAACACGTCAAATTAATGAGGTGTGGCAATTTGGTCAACAATATACAAGTTGTAACTTAAATAACGCACACCCTCATAAGGGGTCATTGTTCTCATCATTATGAACAACTTTTACTATGGGACCAAAACAGAAATCGCGAAAAAAAAATCAGCTGTTCCCTACATTTTGACGAGTTATGCGAACATAAATGTAGATAGGGAGCAGCTGATTTTATTTTCGCGATTTTAGGTTTGGTGCCATAGTAAAAGTTGTTCATAATGATGAATACAATGACCCCTTAAGAGGGTGTGCGTTAATTCTGGGACATGTTGTATATCCCTGACTGCAGGTAGGTACAAAATAATTAAAATTTATGAAACTGTACAATATCAATATTCAATAAGGAGGTATAATAATTAATATGACTTCAATTCGTTACACGTTATAAATTCATAATCCTATTAACTAAAATCAAATCTGTATTTACCTACCAATTTCCAGGAATTGATAATTCGGACTAAATCTCATAAATCTGTCTAAGTGTGAGAATTAGAATTAATAACAAATTAAGTGTTGTTATCTATGCACTAATGCTCTATAAATAAATACTTTTAAATGTTTAAGTGGGAGTTTTGTAAGTTTTTATTTATTATAGAATGATCATTTATAAGATTTGGTGAAACCTGTTTGTAAGGTTTTTTTTAAGCAGGTTTCTACTTCCCAATATTAGGTAAGTAGGTATAGAATTTGAAGTAGGTAGGTAGATACCTACATACTTAGGTAGGTATATTATGGATTGGTTCTGTTTATTGAACTGTCCTAAGGGCTTTTCATACATAGGTATTTTAAACCCCCAACAAAAAAAAAGGGATGTTATAAGTTTAACGTGTGTATCTGTGTGTCTGTCTGCGCCATTGTAGCTCCCAAACGGCTGAACCGATTTTGATTTTTTTGTAAAAATGTGGACTGTAATTATAGTACTCTCAAATAAAAATACATATTCAATCAATCAATCAACTCAGTCTATCGCAGTCCACTGCTGGACATAGGCCTCTCCCAGACTGCACCACAACACCCTGTCCTCCGCCTTCCGCATGCAGTCTACCCCAGCCACCTTCTTTAGGTCGTCCGTCCATCTAGCTGGGGGGCGTCCCACACTACGCTTGCCGATACGCGGTCTCCACTCCAGGACTCGTCTGCTCCACCGGCCATCGGCCCTTCGACAGACAGGGCCAGCCCACTGCCACTTCAGTTTGCTTACTCTGCAAGCTATGTCGGTTACAAAAAAAATATATATTATTATTATTTAAATGTCTTTGAGATATCTCGAGATCCTGGGGTTCTGGACCTTTGGAAGGCGTGCAGAGGTTATATTTATTATTATTATTGATTTCTCCATTTCCCCTATACATATATTTTCTTTGCATAAGAAGCAAAATAAAGTATGTAAATTCCATGAATGGTTTAAGCATTATAACTTAGTAGGTAGGTACCTACTTAAGTGAAGTGGAATTTGATTTATGAGTTAACACTCAAGGTTAAGTAGTGATCAAAAAAGTACCTAAGATTCTTGTTTTATTACTACTTAAATCACCAAAATATCTACATTCATTTAACATAACTAACGTTTTCACACAAAAGAATTCAGATTAATATTTTTACGACAGTGTATTTTAAATAAACCATCAAAATACACATTACCTATGTAGAAAACACATTTTCTCACGGAAGAATTTAGAAAACTATAAAGGTGATTTGTTAGTGAACACTCAATGTGAGCAAAAACTTACTTTTGAATTCTCAACTTTGTTAAGTTACTGACACCATTTACAATAGGTATTAAGAACTAAACGTAAAATTGCACCCACCATTGGGTGATTCCGGGCTGTAATGATGATGAAGGTTTTATGGAAAGAAAAAAAATTTTTTTTTTTTAATCTTTTTTTTTATGTTTTATTTTTAAATAAACGTTTTTTCTTTCTTCTTTTTCTTTCTTTCTTCTTTCTTTCTTTATGGGAGTTTTACTTATATCATGAAAGACACTCGTATCAGTATTTCTATAATGAGCACCATTTGCTCCCACTGTACATAACTCTCTTTCTCTCTCCCTGTCTCTCTTAAACAAAAGAAAAACAATTTCTAATTTTAATTTCACTTGTCATTCATGCTGTGCATCCATGAGCTCATAGATTCTGCAGTCACCACCAACTCCTACTGGGTAGATTTGTCTTCTGCCCTCGTTCATTTTACTCTTTCGCACATTTAGACTGACGAACCCTATTCTCGGTGTTGGTTTTTAAGGTGATCTATGACCTTAGTTTGATTTGATATCTATATATCTAGGATATCTATATATATCTATATATATATATATCCGATTTCATCGTGGTATAATAAACTACCTAACAGTGATTATATTTTAATTTATTTTTTTATTTATAAAGGTACACCAACAGCTTCTGTATATAAAATACCTATTAAATCAACATCATCTGCCTAGTCTTTTCCCAACTATGTTGGGGTCGACTTCCAGTCTAACCGGATGCAGCTGAATACCAGTATTTTACATGGAGCGACTGCCTATCTGACCTACACAACCCAGTTACTGGGTAATACGATACACCTTAGTAAGACTGGTTGTCAGACATTCGGGCTACTGACAACCCGTAATGACTGTCAAAGATCCACGAATAACAGCCGGGACCAACGGCTTAACGAGCTTTCCGAGACACGGAGGGGTCTTGGTATGTGAAGATGGTCACCCATCCACGGACTAACCGCGGCTAGAGTAGCTTAACCTGATCGATCGACCCGTGTGGCTGTTATTACTTAGCCACAAGCCCTTCGTGCAAAATATTAAATAACAGTATATAAAGGTACTGGGGTTATACAGTTGCCAATAACAGCCAGTCAATTCTGGCAAATCTCACCGTGACAACTAAAGTGAAGTGAGCTTAGAGTAAGCTGTGAGTCATGCTGATGCTAGGGATTGACACTACTGACGACTCACTCCACGCTCACTTCACCCAAGTTTTCACGGTGAGATGGTTACAGAATCGCACGGCTGGTGAACCAACATTCTCAAATACAGTGATAAATTTGACAGATTGTAGTAGCTTGATGTGCTGGCGTCTGTACATTCCTTTGTTCAGAATAAAAAAAACTATATGTAGGTATATAATATTTCTTTCATTACAAGTACAGTATACTGGTGAACCTACAACTTACTAAAATAGACACCTACCTACCCACCTACTAATCTAAGAGAATACAGGTATAGACGCCAGTACATCAAGCTACCCGAAACTGTCAAATTTTCCCAATCAACCTTGAACCTTATGCTTTAGCGATAAAGTTGAAAATCTATTTAAGAAATTTGAGAGATAGTAGTAGCTTGATGTGCTGGCGTCTGGACAATCCGTAATATTAAGTAGGCTTCTTTTTATTCCTTTTAACTTATTAGATTGAAAATATACAACTTACCAAGTGTACTATTGTTGAGCAGGACAAACCATTCTCATTAATGCATCCCACAGGCATCGAAACCTATTCATAACCCTCCCATAGTTAGGTAGGTACTTACCATATTTAGTGTGGCAACTCAAAAAATAAAAATCAATACCCAATCATCAATATGGTAGTCAATCGGCAATAAAAACGATTCTATATCCGATTATACTCGCTTCTAGTCCGGTAAATCGATTTTTTACATCTCGAATGACGAAATCGATTGCTTATAGCAACATTGTATGGGTCTTGTGCCATTGAGTGGGGCTATTACTGTAGGTATAAAAAATCAAGTTCATGGTCGTACTATTTTATTGCATATCTATTAAGAAATGTGTTACTTCAGTTTTAGGTGGATTCCTGACATTCTTGTTGCGCAGGCTCTTCCTAAAACACTTTGTTAGAAGTTTGTGAAAGTATTTTACTTTGAAAAAAGTTTTATTTTTGTGTCTTCCACGTATTTAAACCTATAAGTGATTCTATAGAGTTTTGGAAAGTAGGTTAGCAATTGATTCTTTCAAGGAGAAGTTATTTAATTTTATATCTAACTTCGTTTTATGAAATATTCATGGTTCTCAGTACCAATCATAGATCGATATTCGTGGTGCCAACACATGAGCAAAATTCTAATCTACTTTATGGTAGGTACCATTTCTATTTTAAATAGATAAAAATAGATATAATGGATACTTCATTACTCAGATATCAACATCAGAGCAAGAAGTTAACAAAAATCTTCTCATTAAAATAAATCATCTATTTTTCAATCTCTAAAGTCATAAGTATTAACCCTCCTAATTTTAATTTATTATCTCCAAGCGTAGGTTCAAATCCTCGCCCAAAAATTAAAGAAGTTTGTTCGGTACTTCAGCCTTCCTAACCTAGAAATTTTATACCATCTCATCAAAAGTTTTGTAACGAAATTTTTCCATAAAATTCCTTACAGAAATATCTACTTAGCTATACCTACATATTATATATCTTTCGTGTTTCTGTTCCACGATTTTTTCGTTGTCATGTAAACAATAACAAAATGTTCGGGCTTATCACGGAGGGCATAACACGAGATGTTTTGTATCTATGGACATAAACTCACCGATGTAAGCACTATGCACAACATCAGCTGAATTGTCAATATTGCTCTTAAAATATCACTGGCTGTACTATCGTGTTAACTCGGCCCTACGTATGTAATAAGTGTGTTTTAATTTTGATTTTTTCAACTGAAATTCTACGTTATCCTTCAGAAATTAAGGTGGGTTCTTGCTTGGACAAATAGTCATGTCGTGGCTCGCGTGTATATCCCAAAGTCGCAAATTTGTATTCAAAAGATACCTACCATCGAAGTACGCAATAATCGTAAAACGAACAATTTAAACTCCGATTTTGTCGAGTTTCGAATATTGCTCTACCATTGAAACAGTAAATAAGTTTGTATATAGGCACTGATCTACTTATTATCGTGTATGTACTTGCTTAGCTATTACGTATTTACTTTATTTGAGTGTTTTGACACCTTATGTGATCCTACTTTGATATTACCTATCTACGTATAACATAGTTCATATTGTAAATGCCTGATGTCAATTTATAAACTATTATGAGGGCGTGTTGTTTTTACATGCCCTAATTATATCTTTAAATACTTCAGTATCAGATGCTAATAATACCGAACTATAAGAACATTCAAGTTCTAAGTTTTTATTACCTGAATACGGGGTCACTTAAGTTTTTTAAAACATCGTGTTTCATTACAGGAACAAGTCGTTTCAAACATAATAAAACAACCGGAAAGACCAAACTTTATTTACCACAAAAAAAAACATTTTTATCTTTCATATATCTACTAGCTGAACCTATTATTAAGAAGTAACATATACTTACAAAAAAAATGTTTTATATTATACATCAAAGGTAATAGATGTCTACTAATAGTCTTTTGATTGTACCTAACCACCTTACTACGCCTTACAAACTCAAAATTATCTCCCCCACGTTGTAGTGTTGCCAAAAACAATAAATAAATTGAGACAAGTCCCCGAAAATCAGGCGAAACTCTATAAATTACAAGTGACACCATTTCAACAGACGTTTGTGTGTTTTATTCTTTAAGACAATTACAATAAAATATTTATTAGGATTAAATTCTTAGAATATTAGTGGTTAATGACCTGACACAGGAAGCGTTGCAATCGTTATGGCTCCGGGTTTCCTTACATACATTTACATTAAATTAGCTCGAGTGAAAATGTGCAATTTATAGCCTAACTACCTTTTCATGATACAGACTAAAATATTAAACAGACTTTTCACTACACACTATAGAGGTAGAAAGTAGTAGTGCATAACTGTAGCTACCTATTATTTCAATCTATTCTTATTTTATATTTATTTATTTAAATATTTATGTACACACATATAAACAGACAAGAAGAAAGGAACAGAAAAACACGTTCAAACGTGATGCTTATTTCTAAAGTAATCTCTTCCAGCATAACTGTAATAGGAGAGTAGACAAAAATACAAGTAGACTACGTGTAAGAGTAGAATGAAAAACAAAATACATAAAATCAAAAATAATACTCTCATTTTCTATTTATATTTTACTACAATATTTTATGATCTGTAATTTTTTAACTGTCATACAATGCATTTTTTATCAAGGTACGAGGGCTGCCTTTTAAGTCGTGTCGTTTGCAAACCTTCCGCAATTATTAAAAAAAAACATATGGCTTTTCATCTTTTTGAATTTAGAATTCGAAAACAAAAGAATGTTTTTTGAACAGTCGAATAGTTTTATTGTAGCGTCTATTCAAAGGTGACAAGTCGGTTGTAAAAATGGAAATATCAAAGGAAAATATGCGTGCGATAATTTTCTACAAATTTCAAAGGGGATTAACACGACTTCAGTGCTTTGAGGAGATCACTTCTGTATTTAGTGATGCAGCACCATGTCTTAGGAGTGTAGAACGCTGGTATTTAGAATTTCAACGTGGGCACTCTAGCTTCAGTGACAAGCCACGTGAAGGTCGTCCAAAAACCGTCATGACGCAAGAGAATATCGACGCCGTGCGGAAGTTAATCGTCGAAGATCGTCATGTGACATACCGTGAAATAGAGGCAGCCATGGGCATTTCAGGGACTACTATCCAAAAAATTCTGCACGAAGAACTCGGCGTAAGAAAGTTGATCTCTCGTTGGATACCACATTTGCTTAGCGACGACCGAAAAGCAGCCCGTGTTAGATGGTGTCGCAAAACTCTGCAACGATTCAACCGAGGGAGAGTCAAAACACGTTTATGATATGGTTAGTGGTGACGAGTCTTGGATATATGCTTACGATCCAGATTCCAAGCTGCAGTCAACTGTCTGGGTCTTCCAAGATGAGCCAAAACCGACCAAACTCATATGCTCACGGAGCACTTCAAAAAAAATGGTTGCCTCGTTTGTGGCAAAGGGTGGTCACGTCGTCACTATTGTACTAGAAGATCACAAGACGGTTAACGCTGACTGGTATACCACTGTTTGTTTCCCACAAGTCATCACAGAGTTTCGAAAAAACAACTCAAGACGTCGGATGATATTGCACCATGACAATGCAAGCTCGCACACCGCCCGCGATACAAAGATGTTTTTGAGCACCCAAAATGTCGAAATTTTAGATCACCCACCCGCCTTACAGCCCTGACTTGAGCCCTAACGATTATTTAACGTTCCCCAAAATTAAGCAAAGTCTTCGTGGTCAACGTTTCAGCTCACCGGAAGAAGCTATTGGCGCATACAAATCGGCCATTTTGACTACCCCCACTTCGGAGTGGAATAAATGTTTTAAAAACGGGTTCGAACGCATTCAAAGGTGTATTAAATATCGCGGAGAATTCTTTGAAAAACTATTGATGGTGATAATCTATTAGATCGTCTATACTTATTTCAAACGACACAACTTAAAAGGCAGCCCTCGTACAATGCCAGTTTCTCTTATTTTTATGAATCCTTTAAAGCCCATGACAGATTTCCCTATATTCTGACAAAACCGTCCCCAAAAGCGTTAGTGGTTAACCGGACTACGCCACCACTATGTCAATGCGGCAAATTTTGGATGTCCCACGAAATTAGGGACGGGTGGCGACTCTTCGCCCACTCTACATAATTTTATGAGGCTCGATAGCGGCTGGGTTTTAGGAGCGAGATAACTATGAGTTGGCATAGTCTCAAGCCTACTATAAAATTATGAAAATATTGTAGATTGGTATATTTGCAATGAAAATAAAAGAGAATTTATTGTAATGCAGTCTGGAACAGGCTTAGCAGGTCTTGCAGGCTTAGTGCTGTGTGTGATCCAATATGTCTTCCTAGAAAAAAAAGGAAAATTATTTTATTAAAGAGGAAATCTCAGGCTTAATATCATTCGCAGACAGTAAATTCAGGAATACATAAGCTAATATTCAGTTGGTAAAAGTGATAAAAATAAACGGGAATCAACTGAATCAGGGGAAACCATACAGTTGTTGGCCTCCTCATAGTAATTGGCATAGTAAATGGAAATGACGTGACTTAGAGTGAGATAAAACTAGTGCCAATAACTAAAATTAAATGGCCAATAACTATACTGTTTCCCCTAGTTTCTATTTAGTGGCTTGACAGTTTCATGAAATGCGTTTTTATGCCAAGTAAATGGCAGCAAAAAACAAACACCTGCCTTATACGGTTACGATGAAGATAATATCGTACATGAAATGTTATTATCAACATTAATGTGTAAGCTTAAAGGCCTTTGTTCCTACATACAATAATCTTATAAAGATACAGGAATATACATAAGAGTGTTATGTTTATATTATTATTCTTCGATTAAGTGTAATAATTAAGCTTTAATTTAATAGTCTGTGGGCGTAATTTATGCTTCGTTATCGTTTTCTAAAAAAACGCGTCGCCGACGTCTGACAGTAAAGTCACAAGTTTACAGATAATGTCATTTGACCTCAACTCACACGCTTATACTGCCTATATGTATACCTTAGTATTTTAATTATTCCTGAATTCATTACTTGATAAATCCAACATTAAGCCGTAAAAAACATTATACCTACGCTACCCTAATTAAACGTATTATTTTATTTTTAAAAGCAAACGTGTGCAATGTTCGTCCGGAGGGCAGCGTAATTAAATTTCTTGTTTATTTTATTAAACAACACCTTACTGTTGTTTTAAACAAGAGTTTCAACCACATAAACAGTCCATATTATGTTTTTCCTTTTAAAATATTTGACAACACTCTGATAGCTCGGGCGAATGAAAACTAGATCCAATAAGGCTTAATCTATGTAAATAAGCATTTTCTGTGCTTGTTTTGAAGCGAATGAGGACTGTATATATTTTCTAAAATACATATTTAATGAGTAGGAATTTCAATTTATTGTACGTCCTCTAATGGGTTTTATGATATGTTTATGGGTTACACACATACATATACATAGCTACTAAATCATGTAATTTAATAAGGTATTTTTAAATAATAGTTTTCAGAGAATTCAATCACGTTTTTAATATAAATAACCAACATGTGGTTTCAGCTATGGTTGTCATAATTAGTTTTGTGGGTAGAGCTATTAATACTTGTTTTCCATTTTTTTAAATATGTATCCTGTTTCTAAAATAATCAGTAATACACAAAAAAAATAGCTTTTCTGAAAAATATTTTGTGTATTCTTTTTCTTTTTTTGTGTCCTTCGAAATGAAATAAACTATTTTTCGATTCTTGATCAATTTAGAGTTATCAAACAATTGTATTTGTTACTTCGAACTACAATAAACCTAAGGTCACAATAAACCTACATAATTAATATAGTATTAATCGAAACACTGCTCTACAAATACAAAGGTAGAAACTGTAGGTACCTATGTATCCAAACCCGTATCAACTATTTATCCAACTTAAATGAGGGTCTTATCAACGTGGATCTTGACCACACAAGCCTTCGACCAACCTCATCAAATTCCCATAGGTGGCAACCCAATTTGAGGAATCAAACGGAAATATCTACGAAAACTACGTAGATAGGAGTGGGCTTTATCTATAGAAATTGTGACTAGAACTTCACTGTGCACATACCTATTTCAGTCGAACTAAATGATGTTTGTTTTCAGTCTACCCAACCCTTATAAGTAGGTAAATATAAGTGTTTGAACTGTGACTTTTAATTGCCTAGAACAAAATGACTGCAATGATTACATTAATGTCATGTTGACAAAAAAACCGGCCAAGCGCGAGTCGGATTCGCGCACAAAGGGTTCCGTACCATTGTCTATAAAAACGGCAAAAAAATCATGTCTGTTTTATGGGAGCCCCTTAAATATTTATTTTATTCTGTGTTTTAGTATTTGTTGTTATAGCGGCAACAGAAATACATCATCTGTGAAAATTTCAACTGTCTAACTATCACGGTTAATGAGAAACAGCCTGGTGATGGACGGACGGACGGACAGCGGAGCGGGAGTAGGGTTCGTTTTTACCCTTTGGATACGGAACCCTAAAAAGGTTCGATCGCAGCTGTCATTTTAGTCTAGCAAAATCAGAGTTTAGGCAGGTAGGTAGTTACTTGCTTAGAATTTTTTACACAAACGATCATAAACTCACGCCTTCTACAAAACAACAACAACATACAACAACACAACCCCAACAACAACGACACATAACACAACAACAACAATAACAAAAACAACAACAACAATGATCAACGCTCTTACATTTTTTATCATCTCTACTTTACTCTGCTTAGGGTGCCCCCTGAGCAAAGTTTTCCAAGCATTTATCTATTACCATATCTCTTATCTTTTACCATAGGGTTGTTGAAAGGCAATTAAGTTATTAGGCTCCCCTTTGCTTGAACAAAGACTACTAGGAAAGTGTTAAACTGAATCACCAGTCACAACTAACCTGTTTTGTCACACCTTGCTAGAAATCATATCTTTGAATAGAAAAATACCTTCTACCTACACTTGTCCAAACCAAGAAAAATACTTCTAAAACATAAGTTACGTGTCGTGAATGCGAGTAGGTGCGTGCTATATCCACGTGTATAGATTTCTATACATTGTACCTATACATGTATACTTGTGTGTACGTTGGTTCAGGAACTGAAGTGCAGTTAGGGAATACCGCACGGACTGATACCACATAAAGTAGGTGCGTGGTACGCGAGAAGCGAACAACGGATGTGTCGCGAGATATATCGGTTTTTATTTCTCGTTGATTGATGTATGATGTCACGAAATGATTGATGAGCCGTTTTGGTTGTGTTTTCTTTTGAAGTATGTATGTTGAATTTTTATGGGGAACGTTGAGTGGTATGTGGTTTGTTGTAATACTTATTTTTTTTTTATTGGCTGTCAATGACTTCTAAAATATAATTTTTAAGACCATTTGCTCGTTTAAAGCAGATGCAGGATAAAGTTTGGTTGAGCTACCAAAAAAAAAAAAAGTCAACTGTACACATATTTGTAACACGAGCAGTAGGTAGATTTAAACTCTGATTACCTACTATATTTTAAATAAATCGAAGATCACGCAATCAATATGGTTATCTACACTTTACTTTTTTCGACTAGAGATAAGCATATATAAAGTCAAAGATCCATATTTATTTATGCGTCCAATTAAAACGTAATAACAGTCCATTAGCTATATTACTAACCCAATTACATTGCCTTATAAGTTATCTCTCTCCGGATCTATCTCGCAGCGTCCTTGCGTGTGTCTCATTCGTGTCAATAAAATATGTAGGAGACGCGACGATCTCGCCCTCTCTCGCCTTTTCTATGGCAAGAAAGAATTTTTCTATGCATTTATTTTCCCACTGAAAATTCTTTTGAGTTTTTTATTATTTTTACCGATAACAGGACTAAAACATAGTCCTTTTTGTACGATATTGTACCCGAACAAGACATTGTAGGTGTATTTTACTTATTCGATGACATATATTGAATTTATTGTTTGTTTTGCCTGTACATGTCTCGTAGTACCTCCGTTATGGGCCATACAATAATATATTAAGACAGGACCTTGTACCTTTGTGTACGTATACATCCGTATAAGCGACCCTGTTTTGTGAAGGTACACGTAAATAAGTCGCTAACAAGAGAAACTTCTAAACTCATTACCACTGAATGGTTGTAGGTAGACATTAAATAGATTCCTGCGGAATTGGCATCTCTTCTCAGAAGGGAGGCCATTTTATAGTGAACAAACGTAGATTGGTAAGTAGGTAAAAATGTGTATAAAATGAACATCGAGTTTATATTCATTAGAATATATACACAGTTTGTAATTGAATATTTATTCTCAAAACATTCATATACCAAACAGACTTATGAGAAATCGTCAGTACCTAATTCAATGTAACAAATGTTATGACATTTCTCCAGTATATTTCTGACATCAACGGTATAATTTCTTATTGTCGGGCGCCCGTTTCAAATTATCGTTTAATAACACTGAAATGTTTCAATTGATTTAAGGCAATAATACCTACGGTACGTAACGTTATATGGACCCTATTTATTTTAAGTGTAGCGCGGTTCACGAATTAAAGAGTCGTTCATTAGCCAGCGTGGAGTTTGGACGTTCATTTTTTTACTTCAACTTACAAATAAATAAATCTGTCGATCTGTTTCTGCGAAAAATATTTCGTTTAAATGTTATTTTTATGTGGTCAGTAAAATTGTAGTTTCATTGCGAAGCTACTTATTTACTTGCTAATTTCTCATAAACATAGGGTTATCTAGTCAATATTTTAGTTCATTATGACTAGACCTAATGCAAAAATCAGAATATTATCAACAAAGCAAAATTATAACAAAAAAATTCTCTCAGCAACCGAAATTGATTTGAATTTATCGAAGCACACAGTCACACAAAGACTATGCAAAGAAATTCTTTTCATCCACATATTCTTTAATTCATCACTCTTATTCATTTCCTTCATCAATACTCCATTATATCTTTTATACGGTACCTTTATTCTCGTACCGCGTAATGTTTGACACTAAAACGATGCTGTCTCATTAACCGAGAGGCAGTGCCCGTTGTGGTAAGTTAGTGTCGGCTTGTAGCAGTAAAATACGACACTTGATTGGCGGACAAACATTGGCCTCGCCGACATAACTTACCCACACGCCGCCCGCCGCCCAGGGTAGGTTAGGGAGCAATGCGTATCGATTTCGCAGACGCGATATTATCTTTAATGTACCTACACGTCCCGTTAGCTGCAATAAGCATTCGGGATAATACACCGGTAGCCACCAATTACTTAATTGGATTAAGTGCTATGCTTTTTGAATGAGTTGTCGATTTCGAAACTAAATGATCTCGCACCGATGTAGTGATTCAGTAACATTTTACTTATTTCCGATGCGTGTTTTCGTTGAGACTTGTTTAGTCCACTAACAGATAGTTTATGCTCTGTTATCATATTTTATTTTACAAAATTGGTCTCGTTTAGAAAATAACTACAGTAGTATTATGAAGTTGTGTTTAGGATTCGCCAAAACATTCGGGAGATTAATGCTTGTTTGTGTAATATATTGGTTTTCTTATTGGCTTACGAAACAACGCGTTTATGCAACTACTGGAAATAAGTTTCTTCTAATAAACTGGTCCTTTTAAATAAAAAAAAAATACATCATCTGCCTAGCCTTTTTCCAAAGATGTTTGGATCGGCTTCCAGTCTAACCGGATGCAGCTGAATACCAGTATTTTAAAAAGCGCGACTGTCTATCTGACCTCCACAACCCAGTTACTGAGTAATACGATACCCCTTGGTAGGACTGGTTGTCAGACCTTCGGGCTACTGATGACCCGTAACGAATGACTGTCAAAGATCCACGAATGACAGCCGGGACCAGCGGCTTAACGTGCTTTGCGAGGCACGGAGGGATCTTGGTATGTGAAGATAGTCACCCATCCACGGACCAACCGCGGCAAGCGCAGCTTAACCTGATCGATCGACCCGTGCGGCTGTTGTTACTTAGCCACAAACAAATACGCGGTACCTAAATGAGGCTTTTGCCCCTCCCGGACAAATTAAAAAAAGAATTAAGTTACTGGCTTCACAGCACAGATAGCTTATTTATACGGTTAATATTCTAATTTGAGCAGAAAATGTTTAAATTAATATAACCCGATAGGGGAACCGGCGGTAATGAACCGACGCAGAAATTATCACGACGATATTTTACGAAAAAGGAGGAGGTTTATTTGCATTCAGAGTATTTTTACCTTCACTGATAACGTGTCAAATGTAATCTTAATCTGCTAAAATACCTACGCGCTTCATGTGAGTTCGGTTCGCCTCAAAACAGGTCTGATAATACGCAAAGCAGTTAGATACTAATTTTATGAGACATCCCAAGTAAACGCCTTTCGGCTTTCACAGGTAGATACGCCGACTAAATTTACATCGGCCTTCCGCCTTGCAACATATTTTTTATCTGAATCGTGGAGGAGCTATCGGGAATATGCTATAGAATAGAATTTTCTTTATTCAAGTAACAAAGACTCACCAAAATTGTTAGTAAAACTTACGACTATGTTATTAAGTACAGACACTACACAACAAGAAAAACAATACAATATAATAACGGTTGGTCACCGTTGCAACATCCCATGAGAGACGGCACAACAGTGACCCACGTACACACAGTCTATAGTTGTATTTATCTAGGTGTACCCCGATTCGAAAGGCGCATGTAATCTTGTATGTGATGAAACCCGACCTTCGTACCGAGGCTTTCACGAACAATAACAGGTAGATACTTAACTTTTACAATCGAAATTAAGATCGTTAAAGAATTAAAGAAGACTCTCATGTTAACATATGATCAGATTATAAAAAGCGTTTCGAAAAACCTAAAAAATAAACCGTGAAACAGCTTTTTATTTCTCAAGCGTAGTATGACGAAATGGACTGCACGCGAACTCAAAATTAAGCTACTAGCGAAGTAGCGTTTTCACACCCGATAAGGCGAAACTCAATTTCGCATCTCGATATTCCAGTGCTAAATCTTTAATTGTACGACGTATATGAAAGATTTACAGCACCGAATGAATATGAATTTTTAATTTGTCACGAGGGAAACTCGAAAAAGCGTTCTTTCACTTGAAATTATTAACACATAATAATGTAATTTTATGGTTTCTTTTAATGGAACGTGGGGCTATCGGAGTGGCTCGGGGCTCGAGATACGGCCTCAATAACGCATGATGTTAATGGACTCGCCCGATGGAGGTGTGTTATATACTCTGGCCAGTATACTAACGTCGTAATGAGCCTCTTAGCTATATAGACAACCGACCGTACTCACTCGACCGTACGATCTACAGATAAAAAGTATTAAATTTAATATTTATCTAATTAGTCAACTATATATCTTGCTTTTTTCCTACTTTTATTTTCTGTTTTACGTTTTGGTGTTTTTCTACAGGTTCACTGATAACACGACCGTGAACTGTCCAGTGCCGGGTTATAATTCAACTGCATGTGTATCAACATACCTAATTAATTATCTCTTTCAATTACCAAATGAACAAAACCATCAAAACAATAACCATGTGCATAAATGGGTTTTGTGGGCATTTGGTTACCATTACAAAACTCATATTTAGTAGAGTATTATTTCGTAGGTAAATGCCCGTTTGGCGCTGGTTTAATATTACTATTAACACTTTATCTGACGCATTTAAAATATCGACATGTTTTGTTGTTCTTTTACATCTATAATTCAGAGCTAGTGTGGGGCACCACACAAATGGATCTTGAAAAACAACCAGTTATTTTGACAAACACCGTTTCAAAATAGGACGTAAGCCGCTTCATCGTACGAGCGAAACTTCTCATAAACGCACCGCCTTAAAGTGTATTTCACATTGCAATGTTTTGATAAAATATAAGATTCTTCTCTTTAGTTACGCTAGACCTTAATTTTAATTTGGAATGAGCTTTTTATAGAGGACTCTCTGAAGAGAAACGATCTTTCATAAGTGATGAGGCGGCACTGATTGTGTATATTGGATAAATATTTTTAAGAAAAATCTCCGGGGTCGGGAAAAATTTGGGGTGTAATAAATATTAAGCAAGAGCAACGTCGACACGTGTAACTAATCTTTCGATTATACTTGTCCGTAATGAATTAGCCCCCTTGAGAGTTTAATCAGTGTGGAGGCTCGGATTTACATGAAATATTGGTGTGTTTAGCAGGTAAATATAAAATATCCTCCATGTAGGTACACGGAATTAAAAACGGGGATAAGGAGAGGGCGGGCAATATAATCCGTGCGTACCTATTGGCACCGTTTGGGCACTTAGCTCCAGGAGCAGATGTTTCTAATGATTTAATTTCGTCTGAATCCGTCCCTTCGTCGGGACGTTGTTCCTCGAATACTTACCTAAATTCTGCGAGCCTAATCTACATTTTTGCTGCTGTAATCTTCAATAAGGAAACGCTCATATTTTCCCTGTTATTATGGCTGATTTCCTTGTGATTATCGCGGATGTTGCTTTGTTTATGAATACAAAGTAGGGTCTAGTGTTTATTTTGGACTCTTCACAAGACTATACTGAACTATTAATGTATTGAGCTTCGAACGGTATAGAATTTGCTTTTCAGTTGCTTATTATTCGTTTTATTGAATACTTACTTATATTTCTACAATTATTTTTAGTCTTAATTATAGTAAAGTACCCTGAAGTTATATTCCTTTCAATCTTGAGTACTCAAAGTCGTATACAGTAATACTTATGAACGGATTATAGCGTGGTCATGGTATATCAATTACCTACCTCGTGCGGTCAAAGCCTACGGTCGTCATTATTATACATATATAGTAAATTTAACTTCCAATTTACATTTTAATAGCTTCGGATTCTTCACACACATATTTTGCTAGAATTTACACGGTTCGATTGTCAACCGAAAGCAATTGAAAAAACATAAAAATGCTATAAAATCCGATCGTAAAATAATTGTAAGTCCCGTGCACATTTTTTTCCACACGGTATCGAATCAAATTGGTCTCTACTTGCGATACCGCGTCGTTTAGTTAATTATTATTATAGGGGAAACTTTTAGCAGTAAAAAAAATCCTTCGAATGTGGTCAAAAACAATATTGCATCAACATATTAGGCGCGTGGCGATTTTTATGATCTTTTAAGTGTAAGGTACTAAAATTGAGATAATATGTTCTGTTTAGAGTTATATATTCTAGATTGACGTATTTATTAATCACTTTATCTATGTCATTGATAATGTATGTGCATAATAGTGGCTTAATTGCGTTATTATATGACACACTCCAGTTTTACGAGCAATAGTTACATATCAAATGTGTATCAAAACTTTTAGATTATGCAAAAGGATAAAAGGCAGAGTACCGGTATTTTATATTGAAAAGACAAACTCCGCTATCGGATCTCCTTGAATCTTTTTACATTTTTCTCACAAAGCATCGTGGAACGGCGAATGTAATAGAAGTTCCGCCTCGGAATAGGTGCGTTATCAAAGTAAAAGATAAAAGTTTTAAGATTTTATTTAAGAGACGGTACCCGTTCGCTCGAAGTTTGGTCGTAACGACCCCGGATTCAAGGCAGTGGTATTTCAACTGAACACGTAGATACCTACCTAAAGTACTTATACTACCCAGAGTGAATCTAATGAAATTTGTAACTGTGAAACATAAAATTTTTCTATTGATTAATTTATTTTAGCATCGTCATGCCTTTGTGATTTGGTTTGTATTTATATCGAAAATTAGGAAGCCTGTAGGTATAACTATGAGCTGTCATTTTATAATTTATTGAATTACCGGCTCACGTCACCAAACATTTTTTTTAGATGTAATTTAAAAATCTAATTTTAACACAGTGCAAAGTAGGTACCTAACAAGCCACTAAAGTAAATTCCGTGTTACGTAATCAACAAAGCTAAACAAATCCAATTACAAAGCTTAAATTATATGAAAGGGGGAGATGAAACCTAATATTTTCCGTCCAATGCGTCCAAAGAAAATGAGTTGGCAAGGCTTACCTGTATAGGGTAAATTTGTAGGTATATTTGTCCGGAACTACGTCATTTAGACGTATCAACAGCCCTCGCCTCAGTGTGCGCAAACATTCAGTAGGTAATACAAAGAAGGAAAGCAAAGATTGCGAACATATTGTTCATTCCCTCAGCCGAAGATATCCAACAGATATAACGGGATAAGATTTAGTCCGTGTCTTTTATGACGTCATTACGAAGGACCTAGCTCTGACAGCTGTGAGCGAAAATTCCGGGATTCTCACTGAGAAAGTTACTTCGGCTGAAATATCTAAGGGATCAAAGTGAGTGACATATCTGAACCTATCTAAAATATACCTGATATATTTCTACACTTTATAATTAAATTAATTTTCCAGTAGCTCGACATTATTAGGCAACAAAAATGAATGCTCTATCAAAACAATACATTAACGGTATAACAGTTAATTTTTTTCCGAACAAAACTACCTCCATCTTCCATTAAACCCGATAAAGAATGCACTATAACTAAAGAAATTACTTACTGACTCTTAAACCTGGCAATTTCCATTAGTTTGATTAAGAAAAGATCCAGCAACATGAAAACATGTTGGTATTTAACTTTTAACTATCCATCCACACACATATCTACAGGTATGTGTGTGTTTCCGTCTATAACATGTGTAGGCATGAAGCAAATACGAGGAAATTCTTCAGTGGAAAATGTGCCTTACTTTTTCTTAACTAAGGTTTATTTTTGGGTGGAAAACGGAGGGATTTATGACGTAATATTGCAACGATATCACGTATCGATTGGTAGCGGCTCAAAGCCGATACAACCGCTTCTATTTACGCTCTTTACCTATTTATAAACCAAGCTATCTGACTCCCTACCTGCTCGCTGCTCCGATGTTAGCTCTCGATATATTTGATACACACACGGATATTATATTCGATAGGAAAATTCGATTCACTGCGTAGATACGAGAAGTTTTCGGAAATAGGCTAGTGGAGTGGTTCTGCTGATCGTCGAGAATCGATTTTGTGATTTAAATGCAAGTGCATGACTGAACTCTGTCCTATTTTTGTAAAGCGTAGACTCGAAATCTTTCGCATCGTCCTGTAGAGGTATTTTAAACTCTCTATCTGCGCAAACGATTTCATTTCCATTAAAGCAGATTTTAATGAAAAATAACTGCGCCTGCAATTAACGCTGCCGATGCTCGTAACTGTCAGACCGATTCTAATGAAATTAGACTCAAAATAAGATTGCGTAGGGAAGATATGAAATAAATCGTCTTGAATAAATTAAAAGAGGCAGAATTCAAGGAATTAAGAAATAATAAATGATAATTTCGTACCTACCAGTCTCCCTAGTTTGGGTTTTTGTTTTTAAAGATTTTTATCGAAGTTTGTAAAAGGTTTCAGTAAAATATGACTAAATGAAAATGTATTGGAGCGGAGTGCTCTACCGTGCGGTCACTGACACGAATGCATCGATAGGATTGTTGCACTCAGCCTCGCTACAACGTGCTCTCAAACAGTCTTTAACTTTGCATATTTTACACGATTAATTGGAATTTAGACCATACACTTTATAAATATTTTTTGTAAAATTTTATCCTCTTAAATTTCATTGATATACTCACGCTAGGTGAGAATACGCCACGCAACACAATCTCTACATCTAAATTACCTACTTAAATCTAATTATAAACAAGTTAAAAACCACATTCATCCTGAGCTTTCTAATTTTTACCGCCACCTGCTAAAAGGAGGCAATTTATATCGGGTGCTTATTAAGGCAGCTTCTTAAAAATGTCATTCTCATCTTAAATATACAACGTGTAACGTTAAATGCGCAAAAACTGAAAATAGTTTGATCAGAATAACGAGCAGAATTAATTGAACCACTTTTTAATATAGGTTACATTTTTCAAAAAATCTTCATTAAAAACGTTGCCGTGTCTATTTTTTATTAATAGGTCAAGCAAGCCAATGTCAGCGCGGCGCAGCGGCTCGGTGAAGACTCCTCCCTCGATAAAGCGTCGTCGCAGACGCAAGAAACGATCAGAATGGCCAGTAAAACTAAAACGGCACATAAATCCTTTAATTTTTTTAAGGACTTATTTTCTCTCTGAAATAGGTCAATTGAATTAAAAAACAGTTGGGGTGTCTGACGTTTTGCGCATTTAACGTTACACGTTGTATAAGTCTCTAAACTCTGATTTTTAATTGGATAGACCAAAATGACTGCAATGATTACATTAATGTCATGTTGACAAAATAATACCTATTGTAAAACGAACTACTGTTAATATGACGCAGCATAGTGATAATTCTTAAGCAACTAAATTTGTTATATAATATGTCTACGCATTGCCAGCTTCTATAAGTGTATCAACTGTATCTATAAAATAATTTCAACGTACTCTAATTTCATATAATCATCTATATTTTTATCCGTTAACATAAGTAACTGATGAGTGAATGTATGTACTATAATTGAACATAAAATCAATGAAAGCTCTAATTTCATGTACTCACCTATCTATTTAGTGTTACCTAACCTCAAAACACTTTAAAGTTGCTTCTGCATCATCTCCGGTGCTGCAGGAAGTGCAACACCTCCGCCCTTGCGCAGGCGTCTGTCACTCCATGTTCTTGCGCGCTATAATTACCTACCGCCCGGCCGAGCGGTCTGGGGCCGTTTGCGGACCAGATTCAATACGGTTTTTGCAAGCGAAGCGCACGCACGTTGTTCAATTTTAATCGTTAAATTCATTCGTACATAGGTACCTAGGCACATTTTAGCATGCAGCGGTTGGCGACGCTACGTAGTAGGCATGTATAGCAGTAGGTATTGAAAATTTTCTACTGAGTGAAGTATCTGGTAGTAACTATTTAGTAATCTGTGCCTTGCGTAACAAAGGATACCTATATAGCCTATGCTTCGTTACCTACAGCGGGCGGGGGTTGCTCTCCCTTCGCGCCTTCGGTTTTTATACAAGGTATAACTTGCATAACGCACAACCTCATAAGGGGTCATTCTACTCATCATTATGAACAGACAACAGAAATCGCGAAAAAAAACATCAGCTGTTCCCCACATTTTGACGAGCCATGCGAACACAAATGTAGGGAACAGCTGATTTTATTTCACGACTTCAGATTTGGTCCCATAGTAAAAGTTGTTCATAATGATGAGTACAATGACCCTTATGATGTTGTGCGTTATTTAAGTTACAACTTGTATACACTCTAGGGGTAACTGTCAAAAGACCACGTGAAGTCGGGGGTGCCCCGATTCGGTTTTGGAACAAATTCGACCTAATCAAACTATGAAGTGTCCCCCACGAGAATCATTTTTAAAAGTTGTTTCGCTGTTCCCCAGTCAAACAAGTGGTGGACACCGGGAATAATCGGCAATTGATGACTTGACTAGTATACCTACTTCTAATTTTCATAAGAAAGGATAAAAATGTTTGACTTTTGAGGCTGGAATTTAATTTTATTAGCAGACAGATGTTGAATCTCTAAAGTATATACCTAAAGTAGTACTTACAACATTAAGGTAAACGTACCAGTACTCGTCGGATTTCGGAAATCACTGACTTTGAAGCGCTACTGTGTGTTAAATATTTAATAGACAATGACAATTTTTGCACGACGTGATAGAGAATTTATTCGTTATTCTAAGTAACAATTTTTTTTAAATCATTTTGATGGGTATAAATATTTATTAAGGCAAAAGTAAAAAAAGGGCGATTTGTACCAATAGTCGTCTGATTTGTACGGATACTCGTCAAATATTCCCAGTACTCGTCAACTTTTAATGCTAATATAAACTCTCTGCTCTTGAACATAAAGTTCAAGATAAGTACATTTTTTGTGCTTGAATTTTTTAAGCATGCTTGTGCCTTTGAAACATTAGGTAGATAGATCCCTATTTAGAATAGCAGGTTATAATCTTTTAGAAGAGCAGGTATTCAATAAAACAGATGGTTGCATTTTAATTTATATTACTAAAATCAAACGCTTGGAATCACAAAATCAGTCTATAAAATAAATGTTATATTTCTTAATCAAAACGCCCGCCCTTCACCACTTCCCAGCGAAAGCACTAGGAAGTGGTGAAGGGCGGGCGTTTTGGGGGACTGTCTTTTGTAATTTTGACGTTCGAAAAGTGCTGATTCTCAGCCTAGTTTGAATAAATGACTTTTGATTTTGATTTTGGATGTTACGTCGATGTTACATTAGTTTTAATTGTATTGCGAGGCTTTAAATAAATAAGTCTTCAGAAGTTGCCTGTAGCTGAGCAGTACAAAAATAATCCTGAACTTCTTTGAACCAGGTACGAACATCATCTTCCGTGACTAATGCTCGAGATTGTGTCAAATTTTGGGACACCCTCCGACCCACTTCAGGGTGACGCTTTATGAATGACTCGAACCAATGTCGACCTGGTCTATTGTTAGTAAATGGGTTACTCCGTTTGAATTTGGTAACTAATAATTTGACGCTATCTAATAACTGATCTGATGTTACAGGAAAACCACTTTCTGCCATGAAAATTAACCAGTTCTTTAAATGTTCTTCTTCTTCTGGAGTTAAAACAGTCGTTGGTCCTTTGAGCATACCCTTGGCAGTTTAAATTTTCTTGCTGCATCTGATGTTGTGGCCCCTTGATTTACAGCTTCTATGGCTTTTAAAAGGTCCTCTTGCTTGTAGTTTCTTTCAGTCATGATCTGTAATTAAAATTACGATCATGCAATCACTAGGTAGATACAATCATATAAAAAAATCTTACTTAAGATTACTCTTTACCCATCAATATCGAATACGACAAGCAACGAAGTGGCAGCGATAGAACCTATGTCATCTTAGTTTTAAAACTGATTTTAATAATGTTTACGTCAAAACTAGTTGAATGACATAATTTTTATACAGGCGCTATTAAGAGACGTTAGGAAGACGCGGTACAATACACGTGACGACATGCAGTTATTTCGAACAAAAAGCATAGTGTAATGCGTCGCAAGCAAAAATTGACTGTTCTTAACAGTCAATTTTTGCTTGCGACGTATTGTAATCCAAGCGTAGTAGAAGCAAAGGCAAGTGTTAGACCTACTTGTACCCAAAGCGGTAGATATGTATCGCGTGTCCTTAATCGAATGGCGGAGGCCTACAGCGGCCAATATATACCTAACAAAAAACGCACGTAGAAAGTGCATATAGAAAACAGGAGGTTTAAACCATTAAGAAACAAAATAATTGAATCGAATAACATGACTGTGTGTACGTGCATCTAGAACCAGCAGAGTAAAATATACCTCAGAAAAAGCTTAAAAGAAAAGCAGTTTTATCAACAAATGTAGTCTAAACCTTAAATATGTTTGTACAAGAGAGTTAACAATTTTGTAAATGTCCCGATATTAGCTATTTATTCGCATTTTGTACTGTAAAACACAAAATATCTTCATTATGACGAGTTTAGGTGCAACTTTTGAGCATGTCCCAGTAGTCGTCATAATAATTCTAAAAATGACGGGTTTTGGGTCAAATGGGAGTTTTAAAGTACCAATAGATGTCTCATTAAAAAAAAATATCTTCTATGTTAAAAGTATTCCAAATTTCATATTACATCATTAGCAAATAAACTTAACTAACTCATTAAACAAAGAAACTTACCGCAGACCCCACTGGAGTTATGTAAATCAAAACACAAAACCACGTGCTGAGTTTCACGTTTGACAGCTGAACTTCACGAAAAAACGATTTTGTTAGGGCACACACGTTTCGACTAACATATCTCCGACGCCATATCTGTTAAAACTCAGTGTTGTCATTTCAATTGTGCAATATGTTACCAACAATATGTTTCCATATAAACCGGCCCATTTTAAGTTCAGTAGAAAAAAATATACAAGTTTTTAGATTAATTGTCGACTATTGGGGCATGACGACTTCACCCACGTTTACCTTAGTCGCTGAATTACGAGTATCAATTCAGAAGTAAATATAGATATTTATCGGTAGCTCTAAGTCATATTAATTTACGTTCGCAAATTGACACTGGTTTTTTTATATTATGTTGGAAATTTGGAATTGTAAAGATGATGAATTAATATAATAGAAGCTGTTATATTAACTCATTGCCTACATAAAAAAAAAAATAGGTTAGGTTGCAGGTGCCAAAGAAGACTTTTGTTTCTGCACTCATAATATCCCATTTATTTCTAGGGCCCAGCGATCACGATAATTGATTTCTTCCACTCAGCTTAACTACGGTTAAACTAAATTTATCAAGTAGCAAATGTCGTGCAAACACACGCGTGCCGACGATTTTACTGTCCATAAACTGAAGTGTTAGAGCTCATCTTTCTTGTTAACGACCATTCGGAATTGTTTATAGTGTAAAAAAATGCCAAATCGCGTCCGAGCAGTCTTCGGATTAACGAGCAAAAATATTTACGTTCAGTGTCGTACAACACTCGTTTAATGAGAGCGAACGTTAACGTCGGTGGCGCCTGCCTTTAACACTATCCTTATTTACGGATGTGCGCTACTATAACAATATTGGATATCGCGTCCGAGACTACGCCCAAAGCCAATATTTGCACTAAAATTCGCATAAGGCGAAACTAAAGGAAAATTACGCAACGCCCCATATATTATTTAAGTCGGCCATAAAATGCTTGAGTTACCGATTCCATCGACGTTTAGTGTCCAACAATCGGCCGCAGTCGGTGAGTCAGTTGGCGCCCGAGTAAGGACGTCGAACTACGCCTACAAATCGGAAAATATCCCTTACCATGTGTTACTAAATAAACATGGAGCTCGTTGCCTACATAAGCAACGACCGTCTCGCTCGTTCCCTGCACGTACGAGCCCATTATCTTTTGAAGTCACGCTCGAATCGAATTCATTATTAAACTTTGTACTCATAGTAATCGTAGCCAAGAAGTACGCGGAACACACAATATCTGAATTTTGATTAGAATGATTTTATGCGAGCCGCGATGCCTTCAAAGAAATGCTGCATTGTTGAATCCCCGAACAGATGGGACATCCCGCGAAGCCAGTTTCGTTCGAACCCTAATTAAATATTTTAATATATTCTCTCCATCCGTTCTCGGTATTATTTCGTCTATATGTACGGCACATATATGGTAAGTTAAATTAAAATGCATTGGTTAATTTTCCTCAATAACATAATTTGGTAAGCATCTACCCATTTACGTTTGCTTCGCGAGCTTATGGAACGTTTCGTATTTCTCGATGTAAAGATGGCCATTCACGGAAACTTTATAGCTTAACATTAACATAATCGGTGAAAAAAATAGTACGGATAAAGTTCCGCAAGTTGATCTGCCACAAATAGTCGCGTGAGAAACACCTAAAAATCAAGTAAAACAATTAAAATGCCATAAAAGCGTTGGTTTCCCACCATAATCATTGAGTAATTCTGTATCGTTACTACGGGATGATAAACACGCCTCTCGTGCCGAACGTTAAAACAACTTTTGTTACCATTTTATGACAACAATTACGACCTATAAAACGTGTAGCGATTATTCTTCGCACCGATTGTTGTGGTCGCGCTGTCATCAGCCCGTGCTGCGGACTGGCTACTTACTAACTCGCGTCCACTTACAAAAAACTTAACTGTAACAACATCACGTCGTAAATTAAACTTTATTTTATTAGTGATAAAGTTTAATTTTTATTGCCGCGGTAGGTGATATGTTCATCGCCTCTCTCGCTGCTGATACTGAGCCTACGAGCCTTGACTTTGTCAGCTGTGTATTTATAATTCGTCAATCCGTTCATATTCTGTACCATGTGTAAGTTTTACGACTTTTGTGGGGTATTTGGACGTTAATGTTCATTTGAAAGAGAATCTTCGCTTCACAGATGACATTTTATCATTTTTTCTTCAATAAAGTTATGCAAATGAGATTTTTTCTTTAGGAATTGGTAGTAAATCTTGACAAAAATTATTAGGTGTTTTGTTTTCATTTCGTATGTGCTTTAGTACGGGGTTATTTGCTGTTTATTTTATCGTCGAGGAACAAAATGGCAGAGCACATGCTAACACAATGGGGCTGGCTGTTTACAATGGTATCGTGTTAAAATTTCGCTTAGAAATGTACCCAATTTGGCGAATGGAACAAGGGGTTACAATTTGTGTTGATAGTTGTTATCTGCACCACCCATCGCAGAGTGTATTGTACTGCCTACAAAAAAGATTCCTACTGGAAAAAATATTGACACTTTTTGCAAAAAGTGCCTATATATTTTAGATAGTCATATTTATACGAAAATGTGTCTTGGTTTACCCAATAAGCTTGTCTAACCACAGTGTGGTCCGGTTTAAAAATATATTTGTTCAGTCGTTCAATGGATTTTGTAAGAGTAACATTACAGGGATTATATCAGAAATACGGACAGCAACCAGCAACAAATGAATAACATCGTAGCATCAGTAATCCTCCAGCAGAGCATGAGAAAACTTTATAACTATTAGAAACTTAGGGGAGAAATACAATATAATATCTAGTAGTGCGAAGAGACTCACATTTAAAATAACATGGTATTTTATTATAATAATGATAGGAAAAACTGTGAGGTTAACAGCCTGTAACTAATGAACATTATTACAACCCCAATTTAAAAAAAAGAAGGTGATGTAGGAAACATTTTTTAAAACGTTTTGGAAGATGCTTTCATTATACTTTCAATAAATCAAGTTAATATGTTTCTATGTTTGTAAGGTAACATAAAGAGTATAGTGGTCATTGAATCCTTTCAATAAACATAAAGGTACAAACAATCTTTATAGTGGAAATCTAGTATACATGACAATAAACCTTATGTTAATGTAAGTATGTGAATTATGTTCACATAATTCAACCCACGTAGTACTTTTATTCAACTTCTAAGTAACTGCGTAGGCGTCCCAACTTGTCTTAACATTCAAGTTTTTGTAAACTATTCCGCTGTCTAAACCACCATCAATCACAACTCTGTAAACAGATAATTCAGCCATCTTATTACGACTGGAAACATGGACAATATATGTGACAAAAATAACACAATATTTTACATGCGTGCTACGCCGTGCAGTTTAATAAACTCAGAATTTTCTTGCGACATCGCTACGTTTAAAAATATAATTTCGTACAAACAAAAAAAGGCTAAAGCCCTTTCGAAACTTACGGCGCGATAGAGCTACGAAATATCTTAAGTGCTGAACTAAAACTACGTAAAGTTCGAACAATGTCGGCCATTTTCGTGCCGACGACGGCCGATTGCACTGGCGTGAGGCGTTCCCAACGACAGAATATCGAACACGTCTGCCCTTTCACAAACACCGTCTGCAACGTATGACATTTAATTTAATATTCATTGCCTTCGTACCGCCGTATTGCGAGGCGGATTTTAAAGGGCAAATTATCACCATAAATATAAATATAGGTATGAATAGCGTAACATGTCGGATAAGGCAGATATACGCCTAATTAAATTTTCTGTAACCGCTTTAGCTAATATGCATTTTACATTGTAGTGTCGTGTAAAACGTTTTATGACAAATAAACAAAAGTTGCATTGACGCTAAGTTACTTCTATACATTTGCGTAATATCAAATTTCGTAGCAATCTGCACAAATGATAGGATTACTAAGTTTATTTCTAAACAGACCGTGAGAGGCAACATGTTTATTTTCCGACGCTACCCTGTTTCATATTCGGCTCGCGCTCCCCAGCTATATTTTGAATGAGACAGTCTCCAGACCTACGTCCGACTATTCTATACACACATGTTCCGTACTGTTGAACGCTAGCTTTCATACACAACACATGCATATACGTATGCGGTATCCAATTCAGTTTCCTCACTTTTCCATTTTAAAACGGCGCCGAATGACAAATTTTCTTTGGAATAATTTGATGTTAAAATATAAATTCATAACAATATCTGTCTCAGCGTTTCAAAGGCACGCTAACAAAGTTTTCAACACTGAAGGCAGGAATTGGGGTTCTCGACCAATTTATTAAAGCAAAGTACGATTTACGCTCCAATTTTAAAAGAAAGACCTCGTGTTAGCATCGGATTTATACGAGAAATCCGTGTATTCTACGCACATACTTAAATTCGCGGGTAAAATAAATTAATTTCCTACCTACCTACCTACATGTTCACACTTTAAGTGTTTGTAATTTTTGGAAGGTGATTCAAGCATTTCGTGGGTGAATTAAATATTCGATGAGTCGGTTCCGTTCGTTCACGCTGTGTTTTTTACTAGAAAACGTGTTGTTAACTACCAATTTCATTGAACAGAATTACAGCTTAGTGCTGCATAGCTGGTGAATGCATGCAATTTAGATTAACGTAGATTAATGGTAAAATAAATAAACATTTAATGGTTCTCTTGCGTTTTGTGGGTATGGCTTTTCTAAGTGGCTATAATAACTAATTGCTTAGATATATGAACCACATTTTAATGCACACGCGGTTGACAGAAAATACTTAAGTATTGCATTTTAAAAATCCGAAGTGCAGGTACTGAAAATATTAAAGCTACTGAATTCATTTAGCATTAAGGTAGGTAGGTATGTAGGTAAAAAGTATTGAAAAGGCTAAAAGTATTGGCAGGAAACACGATTTTCATTATTCATATTTGACAGAAGCACTTCACCCCTTGAATTCAGACTTCCCAAGGGAATCTCGCAACGAAACATACGAATTTCTCATATGGTTTTTACAGATAGGCACCTGCTTGCAGAAAATAAGAAAAAGTCTACTTTGAGAATATTGGCTAGGTAGATAAGTTCTCCGAATCTTCGAGATACAGATAAAAATTTAGATTCGTTCAGCATTTTCAGATTTAATACAAATAAAGATTGGGTTCACATTGTGTATTTTTGTCGTGACTGTCGTGACTGACAGTACCTACCTACCTACGAACAAATGTATAACTTGTAAGCCAAAAAACCACCTTGAAATTCAAAAGCGGTTTTTCTTTGTTAGAACAAAAAATGGACAAAGCACGAAGAAACTCATTAATGAAAAACTTTTTCACAATGAGCTCTAAATATGAGCTCCATAAAGGTCCGTTCTAATAAAGTTTCCATACATATTAAGAAAAAAGGAAAACCCATTCTACCCGATTAAATTAAATGAATGGAAGTGTGTTTTGGTACAAAAGTTTTTTTTACCTACATCTTCCTACGTTTTCCTCTCGTATTCCCCTTAGAAGGACTGTCCACCCCGTTTTTTCCCATGAGTGTCGTAGCAGGGGACTATCGGATCATATTAGGTAGGTGGACGGCGACATCTACCTACCTGCATATATATATGTAGCTGTTGGACATCAGGTGATAGTCGCTCTTTAGATTTTGACCGTGATTTCGTCCAATTTTGAAATATTTTAATATTTATACATTCTTACCTCTAGATATCTGCTTAATTTTATCCAGATCCGTTTAGTCGTTTTGGCTTCATTGAGTGACAAAAAAGTGTGTTGTATCTGCTAATAAGTAGGTATTTATATATTTATGTTATTTATACTATTAAAGATGTCTTTTGTTTTTATTCACAAAATATATAGCGTATATTTTGTGTAACATTTAAAATGTGCATGTATATGAAAAAATAAGCAAAAGAATCACAGGCCATCAAAAAATTCGTCCGCATCGCTGTCAACAGAAACGGTGCCCAGTAGATATTTATCATATATAGTAAATAGACAGATACTAGTAAACCTTGCAAAACCTCAAAATTATAAAACCTACTCACATATTAAGTATAATCATGTAAGGTAGGTATAGATGTCAAACTAAGATAAACAGAGAAACTGATTTTATCTCCCCAAAATGCTGGGAGCGAAATTAAACGCCTGAGGGGAGGCAGATAAAATTCGGTCCTACCAATGTAATAAGGACCAAATTTTCTATATTATATAAGTAAAAAGAATCAATACTTGTTAAATAGAAGTATTTTCATACCTATTATGGATGCATAGTTTATGACATTTGCTGCTTAACTGGAAAGCTAATTAAATGCAAGAGTCTTAGGTAGCTAAGTCTAGTCTGAAGTCGTTACAATAAATTAGGTTTAATACTGATAATGCTAATGAAATGCTATTATTTATGTGTTTACTTAGATATTTATTTATTCGTAATTGCGTGTTCTTACCAAGTTATTGGCGGATTTAATCGTTCGGACACACCTGTATGTAGTATTTATTAATTATAAATCCCTGAATTATGATGTTTTATGTCATTACTATAGGTTTTACATGTGTTATATTGATGATATTTTATAATTCTTTAGTATAGAGGGAAGACGGGCTTTGAATTCATTATCATTCAATTCACATAAGTTTTATATATAAAGACGTTGTTAACAAAATTTCCTTTTTATTACTCTCTCTACCCTAGATAATATATAACCCTTTGCAACCGGGAGTAAAAAAACTCGCATAGATCAGTAAAAACTTAGTAATCGTTTGGAAAAATTTCGGAGGTCCTGGAAAAAATACTGGAAAAATCTCATGCAAGCTGGTCTTCAGCAGTCAGACCCTCACATACGTGAGTTTCAGGAATAATTTGCTAGTCGCACGATCGTGAGTATATGTGCGGAGGCGCCGGGATTAAAAAACGCAGTCATTCCTCATCTGGGTTTCAACGAACTGGCAGGACAAAACGTGCGCGCAGAGTGCAAAACAATTTTTGTCTCATTCTTATATTAGTCACCATAGATCGACGCCAGTTGCGTCCGCTAAAGTTGTTTGCATTTATGCTCAAAATTTTTTAAAGTCGAAACTAACGATCACTTTAACTCGGTTGGAAAGGGTTAACGAAGATAATTTGAAAAATACCTTATTTCTTTGTAACACCTAAAACCCCCCAAAATTCCAATTTATTCATACCCACCGAATAACACAAAATGAACCATCAACCCAATTACTGAAATAATTCCTTAAAATTCATTTTAAACGGCAAACAGAAACACAAACAGAGCCTTACCCTTAAAAATAATTTGTTTGTAAGCAGTACACGGGAAATGGGGATGACTGGGCAGAAGTGCCGAAACAGGGACGGACAAGGATCATCCCTTACAAGTGTGGTGGCATAACTTTATTTTGTAATTAACATAATTAGAGAATGTAGGCTTAGGGGTACAGAACCGTGCTTATTATGTTAAGGCTTACTGATGTTATTGCGGAATTGGAGGAAAACAGGTGTTAAATGTCAAGGATAAGCTGCTTCTTTGTTCTGTTGGTTCCGGAGACTTGATCTTTTCATGTGAAATCTTAAAAGAAGTAAAATTTTGCAATCTTTCTTTTGGTTATAGAAAAATGTAGGGTCTACGTCTTGTGTAGCACGTGTTTTGAATGTTTTTTTTTTTTTTTTTTTTGTGTAAGTACGTTATTATTGACTCATTATGTGGTTTAAACTATTTAAAAGTACCCATTATCCATCTAATAAGTTCTAGCCAGACAGTTAACACCCAAACATTGGCACAGATTTTGTTTAGTCTAAGTGTCGCTTATTTATAACCGTCTACTGCCATATCTTACGCGCGGCTTTTGTTTTCCGGTTTCGTAGAAGATCAAAGTGCGTAATTTACGAGAAGCCGTCGAATTTTTTACAGATAATTTTCTGAGACGTATATTTTATATAAATGGTTTTTGTTATTCATTAATGAAGTACAGCCGGCAGTAATAAAATAGAATAATTTAATTAGGGATTTTGGGGACAGTTCCATCTTGAAGGGGACGGAATGGTTCATTCCGGCGTTGCAAGGAAATCTATTGGTTTAATATTGGTGGTATTATAAATTTATAAAAATCCCTTGACGTCCCCCGAAAAAGGTGGCGTTGTGGGTATCAGGTGTTCCAAACTGATCCCTAAGAATGGTATTATCCGGAACATATTTTCCAAGTTGGGGTCGTGCAGACCAGTCGGAGGGCCCACTCTGAATAAATTACTTATCTACATTGATTTTTTTATCATATTTACATAGAGAAAGGTTTTGAGTGCCAATACTCAGACTCTGCGTTATCTCAGAGTCATAGTCTTATCATAAACGTATGTTTTGTCTTATATTTTGCAGGCTATGAGCCTCGTCTTCACACTTAGGTAGAGATAAATTGAAGACTTTTAAGTTCAGCTTAACTAAAACATTCGCTTAAGAACTTTAAATGTGTAATTTTTATGACCGAGATAGTTGTGCTAACTGGGCGGGCTGGGAAAATTATACATTGTAAGTAGAAGCCCGTGCGATACTTACCTACAAAACACTTTTGTAGGATGAATTAAATTGACTACATTTTTGTAGTATGTTTCAAATGTATCTCCAATATTCAGGATATAACATAAAGGTATCTATTTTATAAGTAGAAATAAAAATGTTTCATAGGAAATCATTAGGTATCTTCACATACCTACAGAAACAAGAGAAGCTAACAAAACCTTTTCGGACAAATCCTAATGGGTACAAGAATATCTACGACGCGAGACCCAACCCTCTCTATTACCTACTACAATTCTGTTCTAAGCAAAGATTAGGTAGGTAGGTAGGTACCCGTACTTTGCCCTTCAGTGAAGGTCAAAGGTCAAAGTCTTCCAGTTCTCTGGTCCTTTTAAATAGAAATAGGATCCCGGCAATGAAAATTACCAGTAATTTGTAGGCCTCAAAGTACTTAGGACCGTTTATAGAGCAAAAACATCGCTTCTCTTCTATTATAAATTCAAATGTGTACTATTAAAATTTTACAACTAAAAATTGAATTAATTGTGAATTAAAAAGTAATAAAACCAATCCGGATTCGTATGCGGTATCTATTCAATAATGTGCAGTAAAATCACCATAGCTTTGAACCTGCGTTGGTAGATAGAATAGTATTGTCATATCTGTATTTATAGTTGACTATAGCTGACCGTACTCGTATAGTGATAATAAGATGTATGGAAAAATGAGTGCTATATTTTTATTATTTAGTATTAGTATTTAGTTGTAGTAGGTGCACCTCTGTCGAACCCTTCAAGAGTTACAGGTGCGATGTTTTGATGTGTTAGGTTATGTGGGTATTTAGTTTTATTTTAGTACCTTACCTATTACTGTGTTTATCACTACATAGTATAAAACAAAGTCGCTTCCCTGTCTGTCTGTCCCTATATATGCTTAGATCTTTAAAACCGGGCAACGGATTTTGATGCGGTTTTTTTCAGTAGATAGAATGATTCAAGAGGAAGGTTTATATGTATAATACATGCATAATATAGTAGAGAAACACTGATAATTTTAGAGGTTTCTAATTTAATGTCGTAAATGAACACATTTTTTGCGCTTACATTGTAAACGCTGGCTGAACCCGTCGAGATAGATCAAAATAATGTACTACAGTATTGTACACCTTAAAAAGGTCTACAAAAAAATCCGCGATGGTATATGTCTATCTCTTAGGGATAACACACAATAACCATTTTTTATCCTATACTTTTTACGAGAAATAATGGCTCTAAAATTATCAGTGTTTCTCCATTGCACCCGTGCGAAGCCGGGGCGGGTCGCTAGTTACTTTTATAAGTTTTAAATGATCTATGATCACATTGTTTACTCCAACAAAAGCAATTTTCTTGAGAGTTATACACCCCCGCGCATTTTAGGTTTTCGTCAACCGAATTTTAAAACCTTTCACGTATTCATACGTGCACGAATAGCTGCACTTATCGCTCCAGGACGCATGGAACAGGTTATTCTACCGCGTTATCGTGATGCATACCTACATATTACTTGTACGCACCTACCTACTCACTTTAACAATTGATATTTTTCAAGCTACAATGACACTCCACAGAGAAAGGAAGGGTGAAAATATCCAAATTCTATCCCAAAATCTCTTGACGCGGCTTAAACCCCTAACAAAGCAATTCAATTTTGAAATATTCAAGATAAATAAATTCTTACATGAATAAATAAAAGATAGCTTTAATTCACCAGACAAATAAGCAATAACGTTTAGGCCTTCAATTACACTTTGCCTGCCAAATAAATCAAAATGTCGCGGCATTTCAAGGGTATTTTCTTTTCAATTTCGGGATGACCTTTCGTCCGGACATCGAACCAAGAACCCCCGTCTAGACATCTTAGTGCTGCGCCACAGTCAGCTGATAAACGAAAACGAGATAATAAGGAGATGCCTTGCCAAACATAATATGAATACAGGCATTGCTAGAGAGATTTGGCACGAGTACTAGGTGTTGGATTTACACTCCGCTCTGGGTAGGTATTGACGTCTTTGCTTCAGTGTGTCACTCGCTTTAATCAATCTTCTCGCTGCGGCCGCTCCCTGCATTTCCCTACCACTTATTCTTTTATTTTACGACATTTTATCTACGCGAGATACCCTTAAATGTGCTATGATGTTTAAATTGGACGGAACTCACAAGCACTTTCACACAGTGTTTCTAAAGGGGTTGATGACAGATATGGAATATGTAAAATGGGCACTTTAAGTCCATAGATAGGCTGTGACAAACGCTATTTAAATGTATAGATAACTCATTTTTGTTTTTCTTTGTTTCAGGTATGTTGCTACGGCTATAGTTTTAAAATCACCATTCTGACCTAATGGAGCATTTTAGTAGGTGGATATTTCATTTTAAAGCCCTTCTTATTAAGCACATACTATACCAAACTACTCTTTTGTAGGAATATTTGAACACACACAGTTCCTCACATTTCAAGCTCAAGTAATAAAATCATTCAACAAAATGTCCTTCATTAAGAACCCAATTTCGCGAACACACTATTACAGAAATCTTTATCCCCAAATGTCTGGTAGCATACCTACCTACCTACCTAACATTTTTCGTCTGAAATACTGAAGGGCAGGTAGAGAATATCGCTTAATCGTGGCGGGAGACTCCGACGGCGGAGAGACATTAATCGGAGGCTTTACGACGGGAATCCGAGCCGCAGACGATGTCAGCCTCTTAGCGTATTGAGCGCGTATAGCGGAACATTGCAGATAAAATTTATACTGAAGCTGAATAAAAATATAATAATAGAGGCGTGAGAAAAATGTAGTTCTAAGTATTATTCGTCTCGCCAAAATGTGATATAGTAATTTTGTTAACAACAGTAATAAAATTTAAATTGCAGATATATATTTTAATGTGGTAGTTAAAACAATTAAAAGATTTTAAATAGTTTTAAGTGCATGTTAATACGCCAACAATTTAATTTTTTGTGTATACACTACTTCATTCAATTCAAATAACTGCATAATTTCATGCCGGTTAAATGTTAATTTAAGTAATAACAATTAATATTAATTGGTTAAACAATGTATTTTTAAATCGTTTACTGTATCCGGAATTTCCTTTATAAGAGTTCACACGATTAAAATTCTCGTAGCATAATCCAATTCTGCATATTCTATACCACCGCGCTTCTATATAGAGTGAAAAAGTAGGGCTGGAATCGAAGGAGTTCGTCCAAACTGGAAATATAATTTTAAAGATGGCTGCCGCTCTCGACCTACCCCCTCCCCGCGCGCTCCCCAACCCGCACCCTGACGCAGCCTAAAATATTATGCACCCAAAAACCATTGTCTGTTGCCATGACAACGGGCCGCTCGATACCAGGGACTCGCAGTCGCACAATCAAAGTTACAGTCATCTCGCTTACTCTTTAAGTAGTCAGATGCTGGGTCCGGATTTGGACGATCGTCGTATTCGCACGGCGATGGCTGGATGCCAGTGTTTGTAGGGTTAGCATGTTCTCTGCGCTGTCGGTTAAGAGAGCCAGCGGTCTTGTTGGAAAGCTTCGGTCGTACAAGAATGTAAATGATATAAGTATACTGAACCGATCTGACCTACATTGAACTATGGATTGTAGGTATATAGATTATATCAAATATGCGATCTTTGAGCAAATATCTCGTACCTAATTTACAACACAATAGGCCGATCTGATCGTATTTTGGTTGTCTATTATTGTATAGATATACTCACTTGTAGCTAGATATGATATTCTTATTGTATGTTGATAATAAATTCGTCGTCTTGTTCTTCTTACGACAACATTCGCCGTATTATCTGGGTATATAAAGGCATTTTTGATGCATGGTTGACGTCAATTAGCGAACCACGCATGAACATGTCAAAATGCACTTCACTGAAAACTTTTGCAAATTCACCAACTAACTTTCCACCTGATTTTATTGATTTAGCTAAGAGTAAACACTTGATTCACTTTACAGCAAAATATCATAATAACTACCACTTTATAACATCTCATCTCCCAAAGCCACCGTGCAAATGACTCAAAACTTGGGGCAATTTCAAAAACAAGTTAGAAAGTTCTATTTTCGGCTCCCCTATTGGTCGATTGCACAAATGTTATATTTTTTGCCTCACCTTAGGAGTGACTTTCTCTTTTTTGTTACAGTTCTCATTCTTCCTGGTTGCGTACCTATAAACGCGGAAGGGTTTTTAAAAACTTTCACCCCTAAAACAATAGCTTACTGCGTACGATCCTTTTTGGGACTATAGACAATAACAACTGGGGTTTTTTTTTTGGTAAAAAAACTGTTCTTTATGTTTATAACACATTATTATTTTTAAAATATAACTTTTGTGTCATCGATAAAGTTTCATTTAATATTCTTATAGACATATTTATGTCAATTTTGCCATGTTTACCTACCTACCTCATTTCATCGATGATACATTAATATTTTGTTCGCATACATACATGTTCATTTGTTCGCATAAAAATAAAAAACCAATAAAGTTTTGTACACAAGAATATTTCCAGAAAATCCAAAATAAAATAACTTTGTTTTACGTCAGAACTTTCAAAGTATCCAATTAAATGATTAACAGATACTTATTCTTTACCTAAGTAGGGCAATTCAATATTTCAACACTATTTTATTTATAAACTTTAAATCTACCAAACGCAAAAAAAAAGTAAAGTTCATCATGACATCTTGAATGTCTACACCATAAAAGCTCTACTACGTTCTACGGTTTCGAAAAAGTTCAGCCTTGATTGCATAGATGGCGCTTTTGGCGACTCGTAAAAAATATACTAAGACCGGCGAAATTGGAAGGTTTAACTTTGTAAGATTAGGCCGTTTTCCACGAGGTTAGTTACTTAGGTCACACATGTGACCCCAAATAGATGTTTGTCATGTAAAGACCTAAGTTCTATGATGTCAACCTAAGTACAAAATGTCTGCAAAGCAGAATTTATATTTTCATTTAGCTGTAATATTTATTTGTTTATTAAACTTTGTGCCATCAACAAAGATGGAAACCATTAAAATTATTTTTTTCGACAAAAAAAAAACTATTTCTGTGCCTAGGTTCTTATATTAGGTGGGTATATAATTACATTTTTTTGTTTAACTACAAGCAATATAAGCTTCCAAAAATACTCCTGTGTAAATTAAAAAAGCTTGCAAGGTTTTCATAAATTGTATTGTCATCCATATAAAAAACATTTTCTTTCCTCGTTTACCTTCAAAATATTGAGTTCAGCTTCGAAGACTGAAGTACCTAGTTATAGAGCCTTCGATCAGTTTTATAACTACCTTCATCTACAAATAATGAAGGTTCATAGCTTCCTGTAAGGCTTTATTATTTCAGGTAAAAATGAATTTCTATTTTCCATCTATTCCAATTATATCATACTAGTTGCGTCCCGCGGTTTCACCCGCATAAGTCTTGATCCCGTAAGAATATCGGGATAAAAAGTATTGTATGTGCTAATCTTGGTTACAAACTATCTGTGTGCCAAATTGCATCAAAATTGGTCCAGCCGTTTGAGCGTGAAGCAGTAACAAACATACACACGCACACGCACACACACACACACACACACACACACACACACACACAACAACAACAATGTGATTATCTCAAAAACTTGGTTATCTAAGTCTTTCTATTCATACTTGCCTACTAAACAATGAGCCTTTTCAAGTAAAAAGAGGTTCAATAGGTACTTACTCAATGTTTCAGGTAGAGTCTTGTCTTTTTACAGAAATTCAGCACCTATAAAACCAACTTATTTACTTGTCTTTATGTATTTTACCTTTCTTATTTGGAACTAATTAAAAAGTATTTATTTTTTAGATGGTTGGTAGGTAGATGTTTAGTTATAAGTCATACCTACACTCTGCTGAACATTATTTATAGATGCTCGTATTCAATACTCACTCACGGCACGCCAGCATCAATGACGTCATCCGTCGTGCTCTTGTCACCGCCGGGGTGCCAGCTGTTTTAGAACCCAATGGCTTGACACGTGAAGATGGGAAGAGACCAGACGGAATGACTATAATGCCTTGGAAGGTAGGTAGGCCTTTGGTGGGGGATGCAACGTGTGTCGACACCCTTGCGCCGTCCCATCTTCCATGCACGGTGGGCTGTGCTGGTGCGGCTGCTGCAGGTGCGGAAAACCTCAAACGGCGCAAATACTCCAAACTCTTTGGAACTTATATGTTCGAGCCGTTTGGGGTTGAAACACTAGGGCCATGGGGTCCGAGTGCCCACCTAGTATTTCGAGACATCGCCAAGCGGTTGGTCGACTCTTCACGTGACCAGAGGGCTGGCCTATTTTTTGGCCTAAGAATCAGCATTGCCATACAACGTGGCAATGCTGCCAGCCTTTTGGGCACGTTTCCTATTGACAGCGATACGGACGAATTTTTTGATGCCCTTTGATTATTCGCTCTCCTTTTTATATACTTGTACATATTATTATTTTTATTTTAAGACTGTTAGCTTTTTAAAATATGTAAATACTTAATAAAAGAATCATAATGATACTTACTTACTTGCCATTACTTTACATAACAAAATGTTGGCTACCCGTCAGAGCATTTTCCAGCAGTTTTCCTTAAGAACAGGATCCAACCCTAGCATCACCATGATTTATTTTAGATAGTATCTAGTTATAAGTATTTAGTTCCTATGATAATTGTTCCCACTCCATCTCACAGAGAGGAGAGAGTTTCAGCAGTAGGGACATTATACGCTAATTATGCTATGCTAGTTTCTATAATAGCAAAGGCAACTGAGGTATTAACTGAATAGCTGATAGGGACTAAAATCACCATTTTATTAGGGTTCTGTACCAAAATGGTAAAAAGGAACCCTTATGGGGCGACTCAGTCTGTCTGTCCGTCTGTCACGGCTGGATATCTCAAGAACTACTAATGCTATCAACTTGAATAGTTTTAGATGACTTTTGCCCAACTATTTTGTAAATAAGAAAGAAATAAAAAATATATTTATTTTTTGCAACAGGGACTGAAAGGGAGGGTCTTAAAAATTCGAAGTAAAGCTACTAGGGCATGTGGGGTATCATATGAAAGGGTGCTGTTTGCACATTCTCAAATATTTTTTTTAGGCCGCATAGTTTTCGACTTTTAATCAAAAATGTAAAAAAAAATACCGCTACCCCGTATCTCTGAAGTTTGCATTGAGAAAAATCTGAAGTTATTCTATGTGATAGAAATTTATGTAAAGATTACAGGAAAAATAAATTAATAATGTCTCTAACCAAGCACACTTTTTCAGAAAAAAAAAATATAGGTACCTATATACATATAATGGTACGGAACCCTTGGTGCGTGAGTCCGACTCGCTCTTGGCCAGTTTTTTTTTTATAATTAAATACATACTAGTGATACCTATGGCAATATTCTCTTTGACTGCTCACATAAGTATATTGGGGAAAATGCAAAAGAAGACCCAGGCTGAAGTCATAAAAAAAGGTTTCCCTAGGATTTTCCAAATAAAAATGTCAGTAGAAGAAAATTCATTTTCCATCCTAAAGAAAATTCTCTCTCTGTCTCGAATAGATAACGGAAAATCTACTCAACCATTATTTATTTATTTACCAAAACTTGATGCACAAGTAAAAAAAGTACCTACTATACAAAGGCGGACTTAATGCCTGAGGCATTTTCTACCAGTCAACCTTAGGGTGAGCGTTTACTTATAGACAGCTTACATCGTCTAGACATCTACATAACATCCCGGAACTGTACATCCGTACTCGCAAGTTACTGATATAATAGCTAAAATTAGTAATAACCTACTCCTGCGTACTTAGCTTGTGTATGTGAATCTGACTACCCATTGTGAGCGTAATGCTTGAAGATACTTTTACGGAAAAGGAAATCACACTGAGTAGGTATATTTGGCAATTGTGTGACATGACATTTATATTTATGTTCTTGTGCTTTTGTATGTAATCTGTTATTGTGATAGGATTTTCACTTTTTGGCTGAATAGTACCTAAGTTTAAGTTACTTAATTGGGTAATTAACTTGTGCTTAACTGTACCTAAGTCAAAAGTAGCCATTTTGGAATTTTAATGTTTTTGAAGGAATAGACAGGTAATGTTATTATATTACCTGGGTGTTAAGATTGAATTCCTAACAATAGATTATGAAATCAAACCAAAACATGTTTTAACTAAGTATTTATTAATTAATAAGTATACAGATAACCTGTAAAATATTGTATACAAAGAAACCCATTATATAGACCATTTAAGTACAGATTTAATAGGTAACAATATAAGTGTCATTTATTGCATAATGATTATACAAACAGTCATTAAATGTTGAGACACGTGAGCGATATAAACCACTAAACTATCATGATATTGACCCAATGACTTGCATTCTTTTATAATATTATAGTTCATTAATGTTACAATAACTAAATAACGTGCAAATCGCGTGTTGCCTGTATGTTACATGTGATGTGAATCAAGATGACTGTAATAGGTACTTATACAATTATGAAAATGTTGTCAATACAAAACAATTGACTTTATACAATATAAAAGATATCTATTTTATTTTCGAGTCGTTTTGCAGCTGCCCAAGTGATCTGTGAACATAAAACACATAAAAACACATGTGAAATACAATGTCAATGAAAAAATAGATGTGGGTTCTTCAAGAATCTTCATGTCTTCGTCTTCTCAGCGGTCGACCAGTGTCATCTTCTGTTACGTATACTGAAGGTATACCGGAAAGAATGAGGCACTCAGGATACATTCAGTATACGTACAGAAGGCGACGCGTACTCTTCTCTTCTCTTCTGGGCTTCGAAGAACGCTGTGAAACATGGTAAGAATAGTCTAAAAGTAATTCTAAGATTGTCTGTACTTTAATATTAATTTGACTCGCACACCACCCCAATGTTAACCCTACTAGCTCACTATTTAAATGTGACGGTTCACACGTAGCACCTTCAATATCTTAAAAGCTCACCGAGCTAAGCAACTCCACGCCGGACCCCCACCTCTCCTCAGGGAACACCATCTATAAAATAAAGCAACCGATTTACAACACGCCTGGGTCTTCAAACCGAAAAGGGAAACACTGATAGCACATGAATTCCGCTATCGCAACTGCCCGGGTGAAATGAAAAAACTATGCGCTATCGTAAATATACAATGCGAAATTGTTTTAAAACTTTAAGCCGCGTTAGACTCGCGAAATAATCTATTGTACTCCACCACCAATGAGAGCACAGGGACTTGCGAAAACACGCGATTGGCTTGCAAAAAATGTTTTCGCTAATCTACGAACCGGTAGCGATGCGTCTCTTTGTTTTTTACAACCTATCCACCGAGGCAACAACGACTGACGCCGAAGGCCTTTTGGTCCACCGGCCTTTGTTAAACATAAAGGATAAATTACAAAAGACAAGTTTCGACCACCACTCGTAAACATAATAACTAAAGAATTCCGAGTTTCTATGTGTGTGTCAGCCGGGGAATTGAATAGAAAAACATGAAAGGGCGTAAAGGTGTATTATATTCGTAATTTACGACACGAGCCAACATGACACCGGGCCTGCATTATTGATTGTAATGCAAAAACGAAAGGTTCTCTATGCACCGATATAAAATCCACAAAATGCAGCAAATAGCACTGGAGCGAAGTTGGAGGCGAAAGGGATACGCGAGTTGTGGCGGGCGCGGAGAAAAATGATATAGCACGTGACTTACCGGTCCGGTCGGTCAGCTGTTCGCGTCGTCCGATAAGTAAACATTGAAGGATGACGGATGGGGTAGCGCGCGGTTGAAAGGAGCGTGTGTTCAGGGACGGCGTCGCCGGGCGTCTGCCGGTCTGGGCGTCGGGGCGCGCGTCCCGGCCCGCCATCGATTGCCGCCCTCGCCGAGTCGCCGCTCGGCGCGCGCCGAACCACACCACGACTAATGCCGATGCAAGATTTTCATTACATACGCCATGATCGTTGTTATTTGCACCCCGTAATGTTTTTTGATAGTTTGCTTAGGCTTCGCGACCGTTTACATTACAAATATCTATTTACGTTTACTTGTTATTTAGATAGAGGCTCGTCGGCGGGCTTATTATTATAATATTACGTATGTAGGAGTGCTGATAAAAAAGTCGATATTAAACAGTAGACAGGCTGCGCCACCTGTTCCTGTTCTCCCGGTGATTACCGTTCCGCCCTGCGAGCAGCGGCAACGCTCGGGATTTTTAATACTAACATAGGTCGGCTTTATGTCGCAGCGTAATAAGTGGGTAATGTATATTTTGGCAATTTTATAAATAGAAAAAATAAAACGAGATTGCGTATTGTTGTGTATTACGTACGCGCCGTTTCTTTCTCGATTGCCTCCAGTTAGGTTAGTAATGAAAAAATAGTAAAACGTCAAGTCGCGGGGTATTCAAGTAATCGTTTAGTCGTAATTTATGAAGGAATTTTTTATGGCAGCAAGTTTGCGATTTTGTTATTCATGTTTTTACCTAGGTAGAGTTAAAGTCCATTGTTTTACGTATTATGAGGGAATAAATAATCTTTGGTAAGTGTGTATTATCCTGTGTAGGTATGACTTTTCACATGGTTGGTGAGAGAGAAAACCATATTCACCTAACTGCATACATGTCCTGTGACTCTTGCAAAGTGTTTGTTCTACTGTTTTATTTTCCACAGAAATGTTATGTAGGATGTCATTTAAAAAAATACCTGCAATTAAAACGCTTCAGCTTGTAACTATACACAGAGGTTGGCTGCTTAGTAAATAGGTAGGTATCTACGATTTCAGGTAACCGCAATTCCTACCAACGTTTCCATACTGCTGTAGGTAATCTCATGAAAATTAGGTAACTTAGAGAAACGAGAATTTCAGGAAATTTCTATTATTTTACAAGTTGTTGTAGGTACCTAACTTGTATGTTCCTGTAAACTACCATTTGTACCTATTTCTAATATTACACACTATTAAACATTGTTATATTGTTATGACATTGTTTTGACATTGTTGTGACATTTCTGTGACAATGTTGTGACATTGTTACATAACTAAACATAACACGAAGCCAGTTTACCCCGAAGGGTGATGCAGGTGTGCACCGGCACCTATATACCTAGTACTTAGCTACACTAACTTTCACCAATTCTGATAGGTATTGTGTAAGTGATAAAACAGAAACGTCCTTCACGTGTAGGTGATGCTGCACGAACTGCAAGTAGGTGAAAAACCTAGGACTGTACTTATAGTACCTAGCTAATAATTAAGCTATTTGATATTTGTACGCTGTTAACGGCCAAACATAGAGATCTCTGTAACTATTTCATTTACAAAACCTATGTGTAACAAAACTGAGTAATCTGTACCTATTTATGAGAGAACTATAGAGTCATTTAGTCCCCTTTAACAACTTGTCAATTTTGAAGATACCTTCCCGTCTAAATAGATACTAGAAAGTATGTACTCTCAATATTTTTAACCATCAATTAAGGGAAAGAGCAAGACAACCCCGACACAAGTACTATTAATTACTTACTGGGGTTGTTTCATTCACATTTGTAAATGTAACCGTTTGAGACACAGTAAACAACTTTTTTTTTTATTCTTTATGTACGTCGGCATCGTTATCATCTGCCTAGCCTTTTCTGAACTATGTTGGGGTCGGCTTTCAGTCTAACCGGATGCAGCTGAATACCTGTACGTCTGCATCGATTAGCACAAAAATAAAAAATTGAAAAAATGGCCACTACAGTGACGGTATTAAAGCAAATTTTTCATATTCAACTTTAGATATGTATCTAATAGTACTTTACACTCAATAAAATAAAAATCAAGATCTTCAAAACGAACGAGAAAGATCAATGCGATGACCTGATTTCAACATTTACGATATCTTTTTAAAACCGGAACTATGGTTCCATAAAATAAAACTTTATAGCTTTTAAAATGTTTCATAAATATTATTTGACATTTACAGCATTTTTTGTAATTTTAATGATTGTCGTCATCATATTTTATATAAAAAAAAACTCATACCTACCAAATCTTGCATCAAGAAGTATAGATTTTTAAAATAAGGTTTTAAAACGCCATAATTATCTTCCCTCATCCTAATTTATTTGGCTGAATTTTTTCTTACCTGGTTCTTTTCCATAGGCTAGTAGTACGCTTTGGAATGGGCAAATATCATCTGCAACTTCATCTTTCTGACTGACAGACCCCTTGACAATTCAAAAGTGCCTGTATTTGGTTTATTTGAACTAAATGCTTTGAGTTTGAGTTTTGGGATTAACGTAACTGGCATAACACGTCTTATCTTCCATACATCTCTATCAGCTTCGTCAGCCTCATCTAACAACAGCGTCATCTCCGTGTCTACTTCCTTTCTAGTAATACCATCACTTTCACACATCACCTAGGTACTTAATTTTTTGTCAATTTAAACAAAATTAAGTCATCTGCCCAGCCTTTTCCCAACTATGTTGGGGTCGGCTTCCAGTCTAACCAGATGCAGCTCAATACCAGTATTTTACATGGAGCGACTGCCTATCTGACCTCCTCAACCCAGTTACTGGTAGGACTGGTTGTCAGACTTTCGGGCTACTGACGACCGGTAACGACTGTCAAAGATCCATGAATGACAGCCGGGATCAAACGTGCTTTCCGAGGCGCGGAGGGGTCTTGGTATGTGAAGATGGTCACCCATCGTCGGACCAACCGCGGCAAGCGTAGCTTTACCTGATCGATCAACCCGTGCGCTGTTATTACTTAGCCACAAGCCCCTCAATTTAAACAAAATTAAGTAACTACTTATATTCTTTTACCAACTCCACTCACAATAAGGACTCCATAATACATTAAATTACTCGTATTAATTCTAAAGTGTTATCAGTGTGATTCTACTTTCTTGTCTATCGTATTTCATTCAGCCATTTCGGAACTAGGCGTCCTAGATGTTCAGGCAGCCGTTACCCATAAAATATTGCTGACTAAGCGAGGAAATGGGTAGCTAAACGACCTATCTAGATCTTCTAGCCAGGTCAACGGAAATTGGCGTTCCGGATCGACCAGATGGGTGTACCTATAATATCATTTAATTGGGAGACTGTTAGGTAGGTACGTAGGCTTTAATTATCGTGTCTTGTGCAAAAAAGTGTAGGTATAGGTATATCTACGTACGTACTTAGGTAGGTGCATAGGTTTTTAGTATCTACCTACTGCGTAAAGATAGAAAAACCCAAAGTTTGATAGGCATGGGATGATAAGAAAATATTATTGTGCCATTAATTCCATCTCATGTGTGAACATTGAAGTCACCTACTTATACAACGTGCAACGTTAAATGCGCAAAACCTCAGACACCCCAACTGATTTTTAATTCAATTGACCTATTTCAGAAAGAAAATAAGTCATTTAAAAAAAAATGTAAAGGTTTTATGTGCTGATTTAGTTTTACTGGCCATTCTGATCGTTTCTTGCGTCTGCGACGACGCTTTACCGAGGGAGGAGTCGTCACCGGGCCGCTGCGCCGCGCTGACATTGGCTTGCTTGACCTATTAATAAATAGACACGGCAACGTTTTAAATGAAGATTTTTTGAAAAATGTGACCTATATTAAAAAGTGGTTCAATTAATTCTGCTCGTTATTCTGATCAAACTATTTTCAGGTTTTGCGCATTTAACGTTACACGTTGTAAATAAACAAACAATTTAAAACTAACCACCAAGTTTCTACTACTATTTTATTTTTATTTGATCAGGTTAAGCCACGGATCATCAGGCCACTAATGTGGTGGGCTACCGCCTAAATACGTAATCCTCCACAGTGTTCAGAAAGCACGTTACGTTAGGTTCCGACTGATCGCACCAGGTGGCGCTTGCGGTTGCTACGCGCGCGTAGCACTTGTAACCACGGAATTACATATTTTTTAATTTCTTATTTAACATTTGAGACGGTTGTTGAATATTTTTGTCAGGAAAAAGAGAAAAAAAAATAGCATTCTGGTCCGCAGCTGAAATCATTTAGGACATTTTTCTTTCCTAGAATCTAGATAATGATAAAAGAGATCTGTATCTCTACCTAAGTAAGCCCACATTTTACAAATTGAAATTTATAGTATTTCTCTTCCAATAGGAAGGTTGAATTTCTATTCAATATCTTGGTCCTTATAATTAGTTCAGCCTTTGCAGACAAAAGGTCTATCATCTAAATCTCTAGAACTCCTTACCCCATTAATTTGCCGAAAATACTTATCAGGGTCGCACAGGCCCCCTTTTCGTCCTAACGACCATTTAGGTACATAAATTATACGTAGGTATAGGTTACAACAACCTATTGTAGATATCTTTAGGTTGGTACTATAACGTTGAGATGGGCGTAGACAATCGTGTCACCAATAATTTAGCAGAGGTACCGACTTACTCGAAGATTCTTGTAGGTTCCTAGATGAATTTGAGTGGAGACCTGGAAGACACCTAAACTTATCCTACAAAACGGATGGCAACCAATTGCACAAAATTGCAAAGATTTCACACTAGAAACTGTATCAGTTTTAGCTAAAAACAACCTTGACAAAGTAACCTTGGTTAATGATAGATAGACTCAACCACCTAGTCGTAAACTTGATGATAATTGTTTTTAATTCCTGTGTTTTAATCGAACAGTTTTCTTTAAACAAAGAAGACACAAGTTTCGACCTTTTTGGAACCTTATACTAACAAAGAAACGTACCTACTCACCATCACAGCCTCAGCGAATCTCTCCTCCAGAAATCCGATAACTTACCTCTAAACGATCATCCCGACATCATCATGAAACATAAGAAGTTCAATTTTACTATTTTTTCCAGTTGAAAGTGTGCTCTTCCGCGGTCGATGGTCAAATGAATGAATAAACGGCCTCAACCCCAGGGCCCAGGGGGTGGGGTCGAAAGTGGAAAAAAAATGGGGTGGGACCAGACACCAGACGACCCCTGCAACAAAAAATGAAGATTTATTTGCGAATACCACGTTTTCTAATAGTAATAATGTCTGTATTATTGTGTTTAGATGTACGGTAGTGCAGGACAAGTTCTACAAACAAACAGCCAACATTTTTGTATTGATTGGCCATTGGAAGATTGATTGCAATTAAAAACCTATAAACTGTTCTTCCAAATATGCCTATGTGTGTATGCAAAAGCTTTCTAATTAACAAGAATTGTACTATTGCCGCTGTGTAGGTAGGTTTATTTGCCTTTGGCTATAGAAATCAGACAGAATCTAACTAAACACCCTTAGGTAATTAAACCGGTACGTAGGCACCTGCTCTGTTAAGTAAATTACAAATCAGCTACAGACTTTTCTGGGGCACATTAGATTAAGTTGTACAAACGTACAACTTAATCTAATGTGCCCCAGAAAAGTCTCTATCATTAATTATCAGATAACTGGTTTGCAATTACCCATTTATAAGCAGAGATACTACGTTAATTGGCAATACATAACAATTACTAGGTCGCCAGAGTACAGTCCTTATACCGTGACTCACACTTCGCTGCATCTAATACGCGAGATATTTCTAATTGTATCGCTGTGGATACAACTCGTTTATTCAGCCGGCTCATATTCCCCAAAACCAATGCGCTTTTTCACGCCATATGCGATGAATAAACACAGCAACTCCTAATCAAGTTTGTGTGAATATTAACGGCATTAAAAAGGGATATCTTTGATCCCCACGTTGTTTTGTGAGTCGGCACTGAACGCGATAAATTCACAAGATTTAATTGTCATGTTCCCTGCTCAATAATTTTGCAATACGACTTGCATATGAACGTTCATCTGTGATATGTTTATGAGTCTTTAACGATATAATTATGATCGAATGTAGTCTGCGATTGAAATAAATGGCGTCCGTATGATATAAATTAGCGTTTAAAATAACAGCTTGTGGTATAGTTTTAATTTCTACCTACTAATTAGCGTCGTCTCTCGTTTTAGAAACAGACAATTAATTAAATTAAAAGTCGTGACACAAGGTTATAATGTAAAAATAGGTAATATATAAGAAAAAAAAAATACCAGTCAGTTATAAACAATAGGCACTAATATTAAAGGATTTAAATTAAGCAGGCGAGTTATTTAAATCTAAAAGAAATCTTTTAGGAAAATAATGCGAAAAAAATAAAATAAAATAAAATAATTCCAATAAGACAACATTAACGATATAATTAAGGCCTAAAATACGATGAAGTCCACATAATTCAATTGAAAACATACAAAACAGTAAAAAAAAATTATTTGGTTGAAAAAACACAAAGGAAAATCGAAAAAATAATATAAAACACTTACCTGTGTAACAAAACATCACAGAATTAACACTATTTCCTCTACGAAAACTACTGGTTTCACGAATTGAATAGAAGCTAGATATTTTAAAATATTTTTTTAGACCATTTGGACACGTCTTTGTCTACGAATTCAGTATTATTTTGAATTTTCTCCCCATGGTTAGGCCTAAACACAACAAAAGCGGCGGCGGCCGGCCGACGGCGGCCATCTTGTGGCGCTACCGTCGCGTCGCTCTGCACGCTCATTGGCTGAGTGACGTCAACCGCGCCATGACACTCCACCATTACTACACACTAACAAATATCTCTTGACTATTCGCACACTGAATACTAAGCACTATGCGGCCGACACACACGTCACACTACCCGCATTACTAACTTTGTAGCTTGGTACACGCGCCTATCCTTGTCGGCTCGCATTCTTGCGTTGTGAATTATCGCTTTAGAAGCTTTTAGGATGCACCCTAATCGGGCAAGGGGGAACATTTAAAATTCAAGTGACTCGACACTGATAGGTTGAGAGATTTTAATTGGCTGCTGATTTTTGTCGTCCCGACTCGACTAGTGTTAAATCACGAGATGTTTTCTAAAGTAATGTAGAATTTACATCGAGGTAGGATGGGCTTTCAACTAGAAATTTCTCTATTTAACAGCTATTTGTGAGCACAAGTAGCTATGGAAAATATAAAAGGAATTCCTAATAAACTTGCAGACAAAGGTAATACAGTCGTAATACAGTCTTGGAAAATAAATGAAAGGTGCATCCTGCATAAGTTTAGTATCCGGATTTTTTCTATTTAAAAAAGGTCGTATGCTTAAGCAGTACTTCTTGCCTTTTTATTGCCTGGTTACCAGATGCAGGTAAGTTCTCTCAGCCTACGTAAAGAGCTTAAAATGTAACGATGTACCTAAGCATAAGTAATGAATGAACAACATTGTAGCTCGACTTCATCTAACATAGAAAGGGTTTCCAGTGAAAGGAATTTATGTAGGTACTCTTGCAAACTACCTGTATTACGGTGCTTAAATTATACCTAATTACTTGTAGGTAATATATCGGAGTTGAATATAAGTAATAGTTGGAAGCCAGAAATGAAACTTCATGACCTATACTTTACATAGCGATTGTAATTAATGTATGTGGTGAATATAATAAAAATGATAGTAAAATAAATGTTGCAAGAAAGTTCTGAATTTTATTATTTAGGTAACGACATTCATATGCATACCATTTATTTGAAATAGAATGCTTTGAGTCTCTTACACACTTCCCTTATTAATTTATGCACCGTAATACACAAAAAGATTAAAAAAAATGCTTAAATACTGCTACGGCTAGGTGACTGTGCTACGCCGTAGACCCAATTTTCGTAGACCCGAAATAAGGTCAAAACAAAACAAAGGTGCACTTCATTAACAACTTGGCTAAACAGGTAAACATTAAAACAGCCAATTTATACCAAAACCAATGTAACTATTACATAATTTTAAACTACCTCTACGAATTAATCTATCGTAGAACACTGACGTAGCTACCATAGGTAAGTCATCGTAGCGCTCGTTATAAAGCGTCACTGAATATTATTTATTATTAAAAAAATCATCCGAACAAACTTAATGAAGTACTATCATATTTTTATCTTAAATAATTAAGGACCACCTGACCACTTGGACTTAACAACTATATCGCCTCTTTGTGATGCCGACGGTTGTTTCTCTGTTTTTTTTTATTCTCTTTTCTAAAATTTATTGTTGTAAAATATGAAATTTCCAATAAAAATGTAGGTGGGGCTGCGACGTGGGGCACACCATCTGTTATTCCCCCATATTTATGTGATTAGTTCATGGATTGGTCCGGTGTAGGTACGTATAATTTTTATTTAAAATCGCCAATTTATGATTATAATCAGGTTTTGCCTCACAAGCTGTCAAAAGTTTTAATCGATTTATGTATGGCTGCGTTGTTTGTGTTACTGTCTTCCACTAACTTACCTACCCTTTTTTATTAGTAGGTAACTTTAAAATTTTATCGCATGACTTCTTCTGAATGCACAGAAAATATTCTAACCCATTTAAAATTGTTATTTATGCAATTAAAATAGTGTTTTGCCATTTCAATTAGTGTTATCAAATTCGAGTGCATTACTTAGTACACTGATAATAACTTCATCAATTTATACTCGTTTAGATAATCAGCTTTTACAAAACTGGTTCACATGCGTAGGTACGTCAGCAGAATCATTTTTGTGTCTTTATAAGGAGGTACCGCACGCAAAAAACTACTTTGTAAATCATAGACACAACATTGCGATAGAAGACGGCTTGATAAAAAAAAATGGTCAACAAAAAAAAAAGTTTATCTTCGCGCCTGGATCGCCCGGTTAAATAAGTAAGTATATTCACTGTTTTCGGTATAATATAACGGTAGGTTACACAAAGAAGCGATGTCCCCACATTAAGGGGGATCTGAGCCATCTGTGAGATCGAGCCAGTCGACAACTTGTATGGGATGCCGTTACGGGGAGTCAAGTGGGTGAATCAACACCCGCCATGTGTACCGTAGGTAGGTATTCTTTATTGATTGGATGACTCGGTGGTTACTGGTTACTAAGCAGTGAGCGTATTTGTTAAACTAACTAAAATAACACAATTCTTATCTGTAAAACAAAAAATCACAACGTTATCAGGTCTGAAACGTTTTCAAGCGTAAAAAAATGCGATAACCTACTTTTTCATGAGTCTACGTAATACATGATAACTAGTGCTAAAAATAACCCCATTTGCTTTAACAAATACGTGTTGTGATACTTATCTAACAGTTCCGTAGAGCCAAACCTACTTTTCCTGGTTTCCACGGTCAAGCTCAAGAAGGCACTTAACAAAAACATTACGTAATTTTACAAAGAAATATAACAAACAAACAACTACATACATAACAGCACCTAACTTTATCAACATCTAAAATACCAACGAAAGTAACATCTTGAAGCCATACAGTGTGGCGGGGTCGATGCACTGGACTACATAAGTCTTAATACGGTGGAATAAAGTCCTCATTCGCACTGTAATGCATCGCTGGATCTGAGTATCAATGTAGACGATCACAGATGCAGATATTCGTGTGACGTGTGACATGAGGCGACGTGACCTTGACCCACGAATGACGGATTCCGGCCTTGCGGGGTCGCCGACCTGTACATGTAGGTTGCTTCACTATCTAGTCAACATCTACACGTTGTAGCGTTTAACCTAGTGTTGCGCTTATAAAAAATATTACCGCGACTTTTTGTAGCACTCTATTAGTGCTTGAGTAAATTATTATACGTACACAGAACAAAAACTAGTAGATAAGGTTTATTTTCTATTGAGAATTTATTATGTAAGCAGAATAGTGACAGCGCGTTACTTGAGCTTATCAATAAGTTATTTGACAAGAAGAAAATTATCGCCTAACTAATATAAAAGATAAGTTTCCGATAGAATATATTACGTACATAATAAATACATAGATAATTTATGGTATAATATTATATACATAAAGCTAATCCGATCTTTATCGGCCGCCTTTACAACAATTGTATAGTAAATAGTTTAGTTTTAGTGTTTACAACGATAGGTGTGTGTTCTGAATAAAAAGCAGTTTGTACGACAATGCAGATGGCGTTACGTGGAAGCAAATCGTGGGAGGCGGACGAGACGTTTGCTCTTTCACGAAAATATATGTTAAAACACACTCTTTGTCCGTAATTGAATGTGCCTTTACATTGAATTTTAAATGTAATACACTCTTTGTTTTCTTAAACTACCAACATAAAGGTAAATAAATAATACATCCAGCTCATAATAATATTGCTGGATTATTTCATTTGCGGTTTACCCTTTCACTGTGTGCGATGTGCGAGCAACTACATACATACGTACCTACATGCATTATTGATGAACTTTTAAACAAGATAAGATTTTATGTTTATTTCAACAATGGTCATGTATTTATACGGAACGTTAATCGTGATTTTGATGTCACTACCCACTTAAAAGCGCTTCATAAATAATATTGGATGCACAATCGTGTTGCTACTGCAAATGAAAATTTACAGGAGTTCAACAGAGCATGAATTCATCGATCGTTCGCCCGACCACTAAATTATTTATTAGCCTCAACAAAGGAACCATTTCGGGCGAACAAATCGCCCCCGAATACATTGCATTTGATTTAAAACACAGGTATTTGACCAAGTCGCCGCCCGCTACGAGTAATGAGTTTATTTACGACAATAGAGGCGGCGGACAACGCTCTTTATTGTCATGATTAGTGACGATCCCAGACAATTGATCGAGCGAATTTTAAGTGCATAACAAACGAGACTGTTATTTATATAGACGTTGCTGTTATGTGGGCAATACTTTTTATTAATTTGACCATTTGTTGGCCGTTATTGTTTCAAAACAGGATGAGCGATCATAGCAATACTCAGTGGCATCCCAGAGCTCAATAAATCAGCGTACACTCAAAATACGCGTGTTGGTTATTTTGGTCGAGCGATCACTGACGCCGATGCCTTGCATAATGTACTACGTCGTTAATCGCGTTGTAAATCCATGGAGCGTCAACAGGCGGCCGGGTGACGATGCACTGCTGAGAAGCCCAAATATCGTCTCGGCCGACCGCAGGATTTGTCCCCTTGCCAAATATCCCAGCTGTGGACACAAGTGTGCTCTGAATACTGATTAAATGTGCGTTATTGTTTTTTTTTTTCACTTTCGTTCTTCGGCTATTGACCTATTGAATTTTTCATGGTGTTCTTTATTGGAATTTCTTATGAGCTCCGCTGATAACCGGCCGTGTTAGCGTCTATCTATATGATCGAGCGATACCACGGGAGGAAGTTTCGTCAATTATACCAACTTGGCGGTGGCATTAGCATACATTTCGCATCCAATTCAACGAGTCTTTATCGACGTTTGAATTGCTTTTATTTGCCGAATAAAAATAAATGAGACTATATTTAGAGAATAATCGACTCTAAGCCGGAAAGTAGGGGAAGACGAGAATAAAATAGTATTTAATCTAGTGAGATACCTACGTAACAAACCGCTGGATGCCACCACTAACATCTCTGTAGGATTAGCTCTTCGAAACCAATCGTTACTCTGAAGCAGATTTTCGTCGTTCACAAATATAAATGTATCATAACACTGTCAAATAAACTTATACTTACATGACAATGCAGATACGAAATCACGATAGCCCATAGAATGGCATCGACAAAAAGCACTAAAAACGCCAATTAATAGAAAATTTCAAGCGGCGTGACTGTTGTCGTAGCGCGTTTAAAATACGCGACAGTGTGGAAACATTGAGTTCACAAAATAGGTTCATCCCTGTCCCGCACGCACAGCGAGTACACGAAACGAACAAACACAGTATATGTGCAGTTGCCTTTATCTACAAAACGCATTCGTAATAGTAAAGTGGATCACTTTACGATAGCACAATGCACATTTTTATGAAGGGCGAAAAGGGCGAATATCAATATCGGAGCTATTCAAATATTATACGAGTCTCACATATTATACCTATCAGTTTCGGAAAATCCACATTGTAGACGCGAGTATTTTAAATTTAGTAGTGTTTACTCGTTCTGAAACTCGTACATGCTACGAAAATAAGTCTGCATTAGAAAATTGAAAGTGAAGAACGATTAAATAATAAACATCCTTATCTGAAGCAGTAAACAAAGGAAAATATTTATATTGAACGGTATTAAGCGCTTAATCCTTTTAACTTTTAATTGACGTAACATGCACCACCTGTGCTTAAAACAATAAAATGCATAAAATTCACCCCGAGTACTCGATTTTAAAGAATGTATACATTGGCAGCGTTTTTAAATCACGATTTTAGGAAAAAAAAATGTTCAAGATTGGGATCCGAATTTACTGATACAGGGGAATGTAAGTTCTACTTGCTGAAAGTTTTAAAATATCATTATCGAATGAGGTGTTACGTTGGAAAATCGGTCGTATATCTTTCCATGTGAGATTTATTTTTGTATATTGCTCTACGCGCGCTTAAGTCAGTTTTCCAGGTTAAGGGAGCTGATGTAGGACGTGCAAATAAACACGGTATTTTTATCGCCGCAAACCTTTATATAGTTGCGGTCGATTTCTCCTCTTTATCTGCTCAGAGCGGTGTTTGCTTTATCTTGAATAAAAAGAAAGATACCTACGTGTCATCTGTCAAAGGATTTCACATCAAGTGATTGCATTGGCTATGAGCTCGACAAACATAGGGCGGCCGTACTTGCAATATCGCTTTGAAATTCCATACCACAGTGTTTACTTAATTATCCTTTGATTACGGTCTTCTTCACACAAGTTTATATGGAACATGAAAATTTAACGACCGTCAAGAATAAAGATAAGCGAACATTATTACCAATGTAAATATCTACAAAGTTCACACGTAATTATATAATTAACGATAATTTTATGACATTAATAAAACAATAAGTCCTTTTGGTTAACAAAAACAAACGAAATTGTGAGCGAGTGATCCTATCGTGCTGTCAGTTGTAATTCAAATTAGGTCTTTATAGAAGTTACACGTTTGTTTGTCCTGGAGAAAATTTTTGATTCGATAAAAGATCGTAAAACACTGCCCCCGTGTCATAAAATCGAATCGAGTCTGTCATTCAAATATGGCCTTAAAGGCCAGGTGTTATGTAACCTGGAATCATTTTTTTCGCATGGCCCGTGTTGCCTGCATTGTTTTATGACTATGGAAGGGTTACCAAGTTACGTAATGTTACAATAAACGTTTTGAGGGCAATAAATTTTAATAGAGCAGAAATTTATAGTCAATCTGTGGAGACATTTACAGCTGATGAACAAAAAGTTTATTTTTCATGCCCTTGTTTGTCAGGGCATAAATCTTGTAGCGGTATCGGCTTTCGGCTGTCATAGGTATTTGTGTCACGACGAGTATGAACATGACGCATTCTACCTAATAACAATAAAAACCGAAGTTGAAAAGTAATCTGAGCGCTGAAAACATATAGGAAATTGTTTTTAACTGAAGAAAAATGTTCTAAAAAGACGTAACAAATTGCTGTTTTAAAACAACTGTCGTTTTCGTTACCCACACTGGCGGTTCTACCTTGATATGAATCGGAAAAATAAGGGCATTCATATCTGGAATTTTCATTTTAAAAGCGTGCCAAAACGTTTTGCCAATTTCTTACATTTTATTTGACATAATCATGAAGTTTGGGAATTCTATAACTAAATACACATAAAGTAAAGCCGGTATTTTTGTTGCAATGCGTCATAACAAGAAGGCACGTCTAACCTACATACATTAGAGTCGTCTGTATCTATTCCCAAACATTCTGTTTTTATGTCAAAACTATATCCGAAAAGAAAAACAGCTACAGAATACGTGGCAAATCGAACGCTGCTAAGCCAATATATTGAAATTGCAATACAGACGAGGCAAGTTCTTTCATTAGGGTTGGAAAATAAAAACAATACAAGTGAAAAGGGTATCGGATACTGGGCGCATATTCGCTAGAGAAAATTTCCTATTATGATCCCTTCCCTAAAGTCAACTACGTAGTTCCTATAGGTAGGAACTTGTATAGCAATTGTCTACCGTCCACTGTAGGGACGTGCCTATATCGATATTGTAATAAAGCAATAATAAAATCCGTATGCTAATGTCTCAGATACATTCATAATTATTAGAAACCTTTGAATATTTTATCCGTATATAATTGAAGATTCATAGTACAGATATCGGTAAAACCCATAAAAGTAATATAAAGTATCAATTTATAGCTTTCCAATTATCCGGTAATTGTCATAGTGGGTTTGATAAGGATTAATTAAGAACAGTATCGACAATTACCACTAGCGAGCCTGTGGAGCGTCCCTACGTCCCCCGCACTCACACGCCCGGGAGCGGTACGAGCACGGAGCCACACAGACGCACAACAAACACGCTTATACAAAGCTTAAGGTAGTACGTATTTAGAGACATAGTTTCATCCGCGGCCAAGAGTGGAAATTTCAATAAAAATGCAAATTTTTCCCGAGCAATTTCCTTCTCACTACCGTTGCCTCCGTTATTGGGTCCTACCGCATTATGTTTGGGCTTGCAGCGTTATAATATAACATACCTACGGAGGTGGATTATCTATGTATACGTACCTACAGTGCTTCAATTTACTTGTTAATATAGGTACGCCATCAAATTACGGTTATATTTCGCGTGTAAACTTCCTTAAATCAACACTTAGTTAAGTTAAACAAAATGGTAAATAGTATTTGCACAGCACCGAGTTGCCAATGACGTTATTAGCCGTATTTGCTTTTTTAAAGCCTTAACATGGTGTTTACTAATAAACGTCGAAAGGTAAACTCCAAGAATGATGATTACAGCCTGTTTAAACAAGGTGGAAAATGTAAGCGTCGTGTAGCTAACCTAACCTAACCTTTCAATTGCTTTATTGAAGCTTGCAACAGTGTTAGACTAACTGCATGGAACTAATAATACTTATAAAACTTAATTTAGTTCTATGTTGCTGGACGACACACGATGCTTCTAGCTACCTAGGTATAATTTTCGTTTAGTAAATAGTTGCATTCACGCCATTCATTTTAGTTTTTAATTAAAGAGCCGTACCTACTTGAACGACATCGTTATCTAGCAATCTACCTAATTCGCACAATAAAAACAAGTGCGTAAAATCTGCATAAATACTGTGTTTTAAAACATTCCGCTTAGTTGGGGCGCGGAGCCGGGGGGATGAAAAAGGGTGGGGGCAAACGGCAAACAGGCCAGATTAAGGACGCTGGAAGCGAGGAAAGAATACACAATTAGCTTTGTGCTACCTGCTGCAGATAACGTATCCAGTTTAATATGATCCCGTTTGACACTTATCCGGCGTAGTCTTTCGTTACGTTTTTATGTTGGCCGCCGGGGGCGGAGGTCCTAGGATACGCTGGTCGGTTTTGAGTCGGGGATTTTAAAAACGCTCGGCGAGTTTTAGCTTCGACCGGAACCAAGGGGGCCGGATCGATCAGTGGAACTCGGATCCTCGTTGACTTTGTTGAAAAATCTAAATTAGATACTTAGTATTCACGTGCGTATTGGATGAAGTAGATAGCCTTCTTGTGTTAGGGGAAGATCAACGGTGCCCTTGTAGGTACAGCGGTTTTAAATTGGGTAGGTTGGCAGTTATCACCCCATGTTTATTGCTATACAATGCAATCTGCTTCAAACGAGTCTACGTTAAAGAGATCACCTGACGATCACGCCTGTCACCGAAGAAAAGTCATCGTTTTCGTCAATTTGTATCGTTTTCTGAACATACTAAAATAAGGCCATATCTGGACCAAAGAGGAATGTCAGAATTTAATTCTGAAACGTCAAGGAATAAACAGCAGATATTGACTGTGTAAAGGAGCTTTTTCGTCTTATGAGAATTCTAGAGAAACTTTTGCGTGTAGGTATTAATACAACAACACATAAAACGAGAAAAAACCTACAGCTACACATAGGTTACGAGTTCTATGTATACCAGAGGCTTTTGTTAAGAAAAGGCAATAATCAGTTAGACTAAGAAAAAGAATCAACAAAACACGTCGCTCGCTACAAAACACGGCAAGCAGCGTTTGCACATAAAACCTGCTCACACACAACATTACACAGTACGGAACCCTATGTTTGCCAGTAATGCTTTACAGCATGTGTACGAAAACAAACACGACACACTATGTCATAATCATTATGTACTAAACAATAAAGTCGAAAATCGAACACGAAACCGTTTAAGCGAATGCAAATAACATGTAAATATTTTGCGTTTATTTTCAGCGTTGAGGCAACGAGATAAAATTCGCGGCCGTAAAATAATATAGCGGGGCGAAAGAGTATATTGTTCGTGGTATCATTAAGCTTGTTCACATACTACTTAGAGCCTGTGTTGCTATTATAAACGCTCTTTGTTGTGAATTTATGAGTAATTAAAGTTGATGAGGAATGAATATCTATTGGACAAAGTAAAGTTTATGTTCCTAAATTGGGTTTTATGGAAGTGCGTAGTTGCCTACATATATGTTAATGATTATCTGTAAATACAAGGTAATTGCTATGCTTCTATTGGTTAGCTATTTTATTTGTACGTTTGGTAAGCTAAGAGCAAACTGTTTAATTTTATTGATGATAATTGCAAATTACTTAAAGTAAAAAACTCATAAACATTAAAATGGTTTCCTAAAGCCTATAACTAATTCAACTATGTATTAGATAAAACAGAAATATAAAAGAATGTTACTAGAAAAGTATCAACCCCAAAAGTAGAATAATACGAGTATACCTGCGCATTGAGTAAGGTAAGCACCTATATATAACCGAAAAGCCAAAATTTCTTAATACCTCCTGCCATTTCGGAGCCACCCCCGGTAATAAGCCAGCCGAGGTCCACCGGGAGGATCCACAAGTGATTTAAAGAGATTGTCAGTTAATGAGCCCCTGTCCGCCACAAATTCAGCCCTTTTCCGTTAAATTCTGCGCTAATCACCCTTTCAAATGAGCCCTGTCTTAAGCCTAGGGGATACGTAGCTAAGAGTGAATGTAGACACTAAATTATGAATGGACGCTCAGCAGGGTAGTTAGGACCTTGAAAGAAACATTTATGTCTTTTATTCAGTTCTGTTGCGTAGACCACGCTCCACAACTTTTTATCCTCATTTCAATATTCTCAGAAAGAACGTAAGTATACTTGTCATGACGAAAGTATGTGCAGCACGCGAGAATCAAACGAATAAAATATTTTAAAAGCTTTTAGCGATTTTAGTAGCAGCTGACAATCGTTCATTTAGCCACGTGACAAGCCGTTAAGTTTACCCAATATACGTTTAGAATGTCCCACGGAACTCAGACATTCAATTCCTTTTAATATTGCCTTTAAAAGAGAAATAAAAATAAACGCCATCCCTTGTCGTATAGTATTACCAGCGTAAATGTAAAAGCATAATGGTAAAAATTACTATGATAATCTTCAAGCTGACTGCAAATTAAACCACAAAAATAATTGCCCATCCAATATAGAATGCTCAAAGGTTTAAATGTTGAACTTGTAGCACATGTATCTACATAACGGGTTCGATTGCGGTCTTAGGACTGGGGAACTACGTCCATATGCGCCCTCGGGTAAGCGATATGTGTGCGTCCGATCCGTGTGATCCATACAATTTATCTGTGTTCGGTTGAGTGTGCACGACCGCCTTATTCGGCAATCGTCCCACACCTTTACCTGTTTCCAATATAAACAAGACTAAAAAAATATATCGTCCGAATACGCTTTCGTTCTCTAGGATAAAGTTATTCGATTCTAAAATTCTATATGAACACTGATGGCTATTATGAACTGAATTAATGTCATAATTGCGGCAGTTTCGGATAAAATAAATCGATATGGCCTGCTTACATAATACCGCCCGCAGTTCTTCTGTAGAATAAATGCCAATAACCATTTCAACTTGGCCTCTGTGAATTCATGGAATTTCATGTATTTTTGATGTTTTAGTGTAGCATTGAGCGGCCATGAGAGGTCACTATTTATAAAATGAATGAGTTTACAAGACAATTTTGAGTAGAATCTCTTGTCTAATCCGTTGATATACGAAGGCCTATTATAATCTATTATCTAGGTAGGTCTGTTATACATACATATCTATATATAGATTTTAACATGTTAAAGTGTTGGTCACGTTATTACTTAAATTAGTTTTTTGTGTATCGATGACGTTTATCTTGGGCCTTCATATTTATGTGCATTTTAATTATATGAACCTATTTAATAAGAAATTTAAAAAAAGTTGAACAGGGTTGATACCTATGTAACAAAAGGGTTGCGTAGATGATCAACAATAAAGGCATCTTATGAGCATTTAATTAGAGATTGGAGCGATAAAACGGGAGGACAAAGGTAAGTAAAAAAAAATATGCCAATATTGTAGGTAGGTACTCTCATCATCATCTGCCTAGCCTTTTCCCAACTATGTTGGGGTCGGCTTCCAGTCTAACCGGATGCAGCTGAATACCAGTATTTTACATGGAGCGACTGCCTATCTGACCTCCACAACCCAGTTACTGGGTAATAGGTACGATACCCCTAGGTAGGACTGGTTGTCAGATTTTCGGGCTTCTGACTACCCGTGACGACTGTCAAAGGTCTACGAATGACAGCCGGGACCAACGGCTTAACGTGCTTTCCGAGGCACGGAGGGGTCTCGGTATGTAAAGATCACCAAAGGTCACCCATCCACAGACCAACCGCGGCAAGCGTAGCTTAACCTGATCGATCAACCTGTCCGGCTGTTATTATTTAGCCACGGGCCCCTTCCGTTTATTGTAGGTACTCTACACATAGCTAATACGCAATCTACAGATAAAACAGTTGAAAAGCGAAACATATAAGTACGTAGTGTTAAGTTCAAGACATATTAAAATTAGCGGAAGCTTAAAGCTCTAGAGAATATTCTAATTTAGTTTCTGTCTGTCTAGTTATTTCCGTCTAACCTAACTTGACCATTTAAATGTGATCCTCTGCCGCCGCTGTAATCCTCTGTATCTTCAAGTGATGGTGGGCCATTTTAAACTGGACAGTAATATAGAGATGTAGTAAGTATATTATATAGACGTGTATCGCATTTTGTGAAATTGCGAAGAAGCTCGGAGTATGCCCGACGTGCCCAAGGGAAAGCGTCTGGACTAAACACCTCGTTTTTGTTTTATCTTTGTTGTAGTACTTACCTAGGCACCGTACTTTGATCTGGCCCGGGTTCATTTGGAAAGTCCATTTAAAAGGAAACTCTCGAACAAATATTGGGTAGCAATACCAATCTAAATTGCTGAAAGGATCATTCTGAAAGGGCTATCACATGGTTAAACTAAAACAAATGCCTATGTTTACCTAAGTATTATGTCGAAACCCATCTGCAGAGATGCCCAATATTCAAATCATACACAGTTACTTGAATAATTAATTACCTAACAGAAAATTCGTAAAAGTGCCCACAAACTCATGAATATTAATTTTTATTCCCAATCCCCACGACAAATTCTTGTAAATTACTTTTATTCAACACCATAACCACACTATGTTTTTCACTGAAACTCGTATTTACAAACCACAATTAAATTCCACGCCATTCGGAGAACCAGTATTCAATAGAAAACAAGGCACATCACGTACTTGTGCCTACATTTATATTAAAATATTTTATAGAAACTTGTAGGTACGCCGCATCTAATTCACGCTTATAAAGGAGATAAAGTGTCCAGATGGACACAAAAGAAGATTTTTCAGGTGTCCGCAAATTATATTCAAAGTATGGAAGATGGGTAAGTACCAGTTTCAAGCGCTTATAATACCTAATAAAGAATGAATTGTGACACCCCTATTTATTGCGGATTATGAAGGTAGTTATATCTACTTTAAAACCCAGCTGACATAATTATTGTATAGTGGTTATCATCCCCGTGATACATTGGTGCTGATTCCCTTGTTTACAAACTAAACTAAATTTCAGTGAATCTTCTTCTTTGTATTTCACTAGCGACCCGCCCCGGCTTCGCACGGGTGCAATGCTGATCACGATCACTACATAGTATAAAACAAAGTCGCTTCCCGCTGTCTGTCTGTCTCTATGTGTGCTTAGAACTTTAAAGCTACGCAACGGATTTTGAAGCGGTTTTTTTTAATAGATAGAATGATTCAGGAGGAAGGTTTATATGCATATAATACATGCATAATATAGTAGAGAAACACTGATAATTTTAGAGCCATTATTTCTCTTAAAAAGTATAGGATAAAAAATGGTTGTTGTGGGTTATCCCTAAGAGATAGACATATGCCATCGCAGACTTTTTTGTAGACCTTTTTAAGGTGTACAATACTGTAGTACATTATTTGGATCTATCTGGTAGAGTTAAGCCAGCGTTTGCATTGTAAGCGCAAACAAATGTGTTTATTTACGACATCACATTAGAAACCTCTAAAATGATCATTGTTTTTCTACTATATTATGCATGTATTATACACATAAACCTTCCTCTTGAATTACTCTATATATTAAAAAAAACCGCATCAAAATCCGTTGCGCAGTTTTAAAGATCTAAGCATACATAGGGACAGACAGCGGGCAGCGACTTTGTTTTATACTATGTAGTGATTAATCAAAGGACAGAAGATAAATATTAGTTTAGTCCTGTCAAATTAAGATACTCCATAGACCAGTTTAGACGTGATTAAAAAATTCGCTTCTAAAAATACGTCAATTTACGTCAGGCGCTGAATCATCTGACAGGACTAAACTAATATTTATCTTCTGTCCTTTTCTTAATGAAATAGAAAGAAAAAGATGCACTGAACTTAAATTTAGTTTAGTTTGTGAACCGAAGGGAATTGGCGCCATTGATAAGATTTAACCAAATACTGACGTATCTCATTATTATTTTGACCAATATCTCTAATGGCATGTAAATATTCAGTGGTAACGTTATATGGCAGTACATAAAACACACTTTAAACCGCCATTTTAAATTATAATTAGTTAAAAATGGCTTCTTTTCTAAAATTGACTATTCAAAATGCATTGAATGAGATTGTTTATCTGCAGTAAATTACTTTATTTCTGTAATAATTTTTTTAATTGTATTTTAATTAATATACCAACCAAATCTGACATTAATTAACTAGTAACATAAGTCTATGGAAAATACAAATTATTTATATAAATATAACAGAGCTCGCTGCATCATCAAAGGACACTCGTTAACAAAATCGCAAGACATTATACCCGTATCGTTACGAGATGCTTAACGCAACGCGTTACCCTTAATTATTGTCCACACAATTGCTGCGCCATTCCTACGCTACGTATGTACTACCACATTAGCAATTCTCATAACACTATATCTGCTATGAAATATGCTTGTGACTGTCCATTGATGGTGTTCCAAACAATTTTGTGCTTTATACGTCATAATTACGGGCGAGTATTGTGTGCTGCGTGGTAGAAAACTACAAGTGTGGGGACGATTTTGTTTTAAAAGGGAGGGTTCTAATGTCTGGTCATCGGTCGACTCTCGCTTGACCGTAGGGGTAATTTGGAGGCAGACAGCGGACACATTTGCATTACAATGAGAGTCGGATCCCGAGGGGTGCGGGGAGGAGGCTTCCGCCGACGGATAAGCCCGCGTTTTGTATGTATAAAAGTGTGTAAGTTTGTCTGGAAGCTCGCTGAATACTTGAATATTAATTGTTCCTAGTAATTTTATTTGTATTTGTTTAAAAAATCAATTTGCTTATAGGCAGATTATGGTTACATGATATGGGTATTGATTATCCATATCGATGCGTAAAACATAATACGTAGTAGGTACCTGCTCGTAGACACAGTGTATTCAGAAGACTTGCGTCTTTCAGAAAAAATGGAATCTGTTGGTTAATAGTGTACTCAATCCTAAAGTCATCAAAAGAAATATTTAATTCACACTTGAACGTAATAAAAACTGTGAGAAAACCAACTTTAAAGTGACTTGAAAATGAGGTCAGCGGTCATAAAGCAGAGAACACAAAAGAACCCTTGTTGTTTCTATCCGTTTGTCCCCATTTTATGTTACATCTTGACACGGCAGCAGGAAGTTTGGACATAAAAAAGTACATCTGGTAAGTGGACACAGGCAAAGACTGCAGATTCAGCAAACACCCCTTTTAAAATATTGTTAATTTGTTTGTGTTTGTAAATATATCTACCTTATGGAAACTAAACCGAGGCGGCTAAGTAGTAATAGCCACACGGGGCGATCGACAAGATTTACCTATGTTTTCCGCGGTTGGTCCGTGTATGGGTGACCATCTTTATACAGGGTTATTTGTAAAACACCAACAACCTCTTAAGAGGTCATTGTACTCATCATTATGAACAACTTTTACTACGGGACCAAACCTAAAATCGCGAAAAAAAAATCAGCTGTTCCCTACATTTTGACGACTCGTACGAACATAAATGTAGGGAACAGCTGATTTTTTTTCGCGATTTCAGGAGGTCCCATAGTAAAAGTTGTTCATAATGATGAGTACAATGACCTCTTAAGAGGTTGTTGGTGTTTTACAAATAACCCTGTAAACCAAGTAGAGATGCCTCGATACGCCTTTTTGCCGATACCGATACTCTTATAAAAATAATATTTTTATAAGAGTAGGTATCGGTATCGGTATCGTATGGGCAAAGGCGTATCGAGGCATCCCTAATACCAAGTACCTCGGAAAACACGTTAATCCGTTGGTCCCGGCTGACATTCGTGGATTTTTGGTAGTCGTTATGGGTCGTCAGAACACTGAAACTCTGACAGTCAGTCTAAAAAGGCAAAGTCAAAAGGCAAGTCAAAGGGCATCGTATTACCTAATAATTAGGTTGTGGAGGTCAGGTAGGCAGTTGCTCGTATTAAGAAGCCGACCCCAATATAGTTTGAAAAAGGCAGTTTGATTGATCATATAGAAACCAACAACTGGAACTGGTCTTTAGAATCTTTAAACAGAGAGGAGAGAAAAGAGAGGAAGATCTTCACCCTGCAGTGGGACATCAATAATAATAACAATATGAAAACAATCTGAACTTAGTGAATTGAAACCGAGAAAACAGTTCCAACCAAAACTTATATTTGTATAAGAAGAGTCCTTGGTCCACTGGTGATGGGACAATGTCGATAAAAGTTTTAATAAACCAATAACAATTTAAATTCAGTCTTATTTTTGACACTGACAAGCTACCAAACCAGCTAGTAGGTAGACTAGAAATAAATAATGATAAATGATTAATAGTGATTGCCGAATCAATCCTCTCTCACTGGAGCAAGTTGTTGAAGCTATTGCAATAAACAATAACTCATAAATAAATATAATATTTAATTAACGACTATGGAATCTTTGCCAACTAATAGTTTCAGATCTAGGCACTTCAAGCAAGACTGCTTCATTTTCGTCTACTATTTTGCCTAGACCCGTTTCTAATCAATGAATTTTGGCAGTCAATTGCTCATATTCTTTATTAAAACTAGTACTTACGCTAGACTGAAAAATAGATTCTGACTCACGAAAATTATATTTTGAGAACATTTTTTTTTATAACTTTATATCTTCGTGCTGTTATTTTAATGTTCGAGCATAGAAATCACTACATAGTATAAAACAAAGTCGCTTCCCTGTCTGTCTGTCCCTATATATGCTTAGATCTATAAAACTGCGCTACGGATTTAGATGCGGTTTTTTTTAATAGATAGAGTGATTCAAGAGGAAGGTTTATATCTATAATAAATGCATAATATAGTAGAGAAACACTGATAATTTTAGAGGTTTCTAACAAGATATCGTAAATAAACACATTTTTTTGCGCTTACATTGTAAACGCTGGCTGAACCCGTCGAGATAGATCAAAATAATGTACTGCAGTATTGTATCTAACATTTCATCATCATGGCTGGCATGGATGCGTATTATTATTATATTGTACACCTTAAAAAGGTCTACAAAAAAGTCCGCGATGGTATATGTCTATCTCTTAGGGATAACCCACAATAACCATTTTTTATCCTATACTTTTTACGAGAAATAGTGGCGCTAAAATTATCAGTTTCTCCATTGCACCCGTGCGAAGCCGGGGCGGGTCGCTAGTATATTATATAATTCGAAGATTTGAAAGAAACAATTGAAGAAGAAAACACGAATATCATTTCGATTAACCATTTAATTCCGGCTGTTTGTAATGGCAGGAAATGATTTCTATACGTAGTTTAAGCACCGACAAACTTTCTTTATGTGGAACATTAGAAGACAATAGAGCTATTTTTCTATGACCATAACATAAAGTAACACAATAAGCACCAATAACTTTCATGTATTGAAACATCAATACAATCAAGCAAATCATATTTAAGACCAACACAATACATGAACGTGTTCCAATAAAGTCAGCGAATGCTCTGTGAGAACTTGATCCAGTGCATTAATAAAATATATCGCGTAGGGGCGATTACGTCAAAATAGATGCTTCCCAAAGGCGCCAACGCACCGAGTGCGGGACAAATACCAATATGTTGCAGTAAAGTGCAGTACGACGTGACGTGAATGTACCTACTACAAAAAGGACAAGTAGGGTAGCCATGCGAAATTGTCTCAGTGCAAGAATCAGAGGGGCAGGAAATTATCGTAATTTTAAGAACGTCCACAGTCTGATCTGTCTCAATCTGTCAAAAATACCTCTGATTTCCCTACATTTTTGACAAGTTTTTGACATTGATTGTCGCTGAGATGATATTACGACTAGATTTTGAACGTGTTTTTACGGAAATTGGCCTTCTGATATGTATTGCTTTCTTGTCGAGTTGACAAAGTTATGCTCGATTTCAATCTCCAAATGTCAGTTCTGCAACTATTGAGCTTTAATTAACATGACATGAATCGGAGAAAACCTGACACTGTTAGGTATTTTACTGTCTATAAACTTGAGTATAAACGTGAAATGGTTTAGATTTGACATATTGAATTTTTTCTTCAGCGCAACGCAAAAACACAATTTCTTGAGCGTGGAGGGTTAAAAAGCAGTTCTATCAATAAATACATCTGATCAATCCGATCAGCACCCTAATTGCGTAGCACACTATCACAATCATTTTGAGGGATATTGCTAATCCATTGCTTCATATGTTCGAATTTTTTTTCTGCTCAACAACGTAAATAACGCAATGAAAGTTATTGAACTGTCAGAATGAAAGCCGTTCCTACTACTAGTGTGTTATGCAACTACCCCGCTGGAAATAAAAAACACTAGGAAGATAGGTACCATACTGACTCGATGTACAGACACCAGCACATCACGCTACCCGAAACTGTAATTTTTTTTCCAATCGACTTTGAACCTTATAGTTTAGGGTTAAAGTTGAAAATCTATTAAAGAAATTTGACACATTGTAGTAGCTTGATGTGTTGGCGTCTGTACCAACCCAGTTTTATATTTAGATTTAAAAAAATACGCGGTATTACAAGGAAATATTAGCTTAATTGAGGCACCAAAGCAAAAAAACTAAATGCCTCATATCACGAAACCCATTACGGCAGTTAGTCTTAATTGATATGCTAATTATTGCCATTTTCACTAAGTAGTTATTATCAATATAAAATATAACAACAAATAATTTCGGTTTCACAAAGTAGCTGGCTGAGATAAGGTGAAAAAGATATCAGCCGGTCGATTCTGGAAAAATCTCACCGTGATAACTAAGGTGAAGTGAGCTTAGAGTGAGCTGTGAGTCATGCTGATGCTAGAGATTGACACTATTGACGACTCACTCCACGCTCACTTCACCCAAGTTTTCACGGTGAGATGGTTACAGAATCGCACGGCAATAATTTTGATTGAAAATTCAACATAACATCATACCTGTAGTACTCCAGAGAGAGGCAGCGGTTGTAGTGTCCCTTTAGTACCTACATCCACGTTTCACCAATTATGTTTAAGTCCTATGTCATATTGCCATCAACCGGGCTCCAGACTTCGAGCTGCTACTGAGAAATTCCAGATGGAAAAACCCAATAGCAAATCTAGAAATAACTTGAAAATTCAAGTAGCGTAAAATACGTCACAATTTTTTTTAGAACTTTTGTGAATATTTAACGCAACTAATTATTTACCTACACCAGGAAAAAATCTAAGATAATGATTATACATATAGCATAATATAATGTTCTCACTGCTGGGACACAGGCCTGCTCTCTGTGATAGGGAGTGGGCCATAATCCACCACGCGGGCATAATAATTTAATTTTTTTTGTTCGATCCTGGTACTCCTGAAAACCATGGATTCTCTACGATCAGATTAAGTACGCAATATAATCATAGTACTGCATATAATCGCATGTACTAATGTAAACTACCTTTATATGTAATGCCACATGTGTTCTGCAGCCATCAAATGTCCACTTGATGGATCTTTGCAGAGCACTGATAGATTTATTTATATACCACTTTACATTTTAGAAACATACATAATGGCTTGGATGGAGTTATTGCTTTGTTATTGTTTCTCGAAGTAAATACATTGGTATATAATAAACAAATCGTTTTTATGCCGTTCGGTTTGGGACCATTGGGATCGTTGATCGTATACTATTCCATCTAATGGGTAGGTTGTCCCATTTCTCTTATTTTTTTCAGGGAAAACTGTTGGTGTAGTTTGGAAAATGATTTTCTCTATTTACGGTTCAATATCTAGCTTTATTGTCAATTTTTATTTGGCTATTGAACTACTATCTAAATAATATATTGTATGGCTCAAGAATCGTACGATTATGGTCGTAGTTGAACAAGGAACCTGTCAGAAAATTATCAGTTACAATGAAATAAGCAATTTCAAGTATTTGAGTATAACACAAATTATAGGTAATATTAGATACTTACGTTATGTGCTTAGGTAAGTAACAATACTACTATTATTGTATGTGTTAGTTACGAGCAGATTTGATTACCTACCTATAGACACAGATTCGATTGGTTTGATAATGGAATTAATAGAAATCTTTGAACTGCAAGTCATTTACTAGCCACGTGTTTTTTAACCATATTATAGTCGAAACATATCATTTTATTTATTTGTGAAACATCTTTATACTGTGTTAAACATTTACGGAAACTAACTGTCAAACCTTCATCCTCACATTCATACTCGCTATAAATTGTAATATACGCAAGCTCTCAGAACATTTCCAACAAAACTAGGTAGTTTAGGTTACTACCTTCCTACCCATCTGAACTAAAACCCACTCAAACCGCGAACTTTCTTACCGCATATCAAAACCAATCTAGACGGCAGATTCCCGCTGAACCAAGTTCAATTTATCATACAACAATGTAAGCCCAGGCGGCCTTCTTAATCAATGCAGGCAACGTTCACAATCACCGGTAATGGACTGATGTATGGCCTGAATGCGGTATAATAGCGTTGTATGGACCTGGATGTGCAATGCGGATGCACTGATGTCCCTTGCCAATGAGCGTGGGCTCGTCTGTGTTGATACTTACTATCTGCATGGTTATAGGTAGGTAGGTTATATATTGTGTCTGATTGGAGACAAGGTTCTTATTTGTTGTTAGGTTTGAAGATAATGTTGGTTCTGATACCTCGTTTTTGAGATGCAGAGTTCAGTTACTGTTATTTAATACCGTCAGGTAGGTGAGAATGGAAATCGATCTGGAAGTTTTGGAAGTGGTCTCGGACGGAAATTAAGACTAGCAGCTTAGCTAAGCCGTTAAATATATAATAATAGCTATTCCTTTAGCAACATTCTTAATCCATAACATATGCGTCTAGTTACTATATAATTTAGGTAAAATAACACTGTAGGAAGCAAATACAGTCGTAACTACAGTCTACTGGGGGTGATCCATTTTTATCGGAAACAATTTCTCAGGCTGTAAAAGAGATTTTCTTTACAAACCTTGTCCTAGAATACGAGACAGAATTGACTTGCCTTTGTCCTGGAGTATGAAACTAAGAACCCAAAAATGAGGTTCCTACCTACAAGGTGACATTGTAAAGAGATATATATTTTTGGATGCCATAGTTGTCACAGAAAAAGCGACATTAAATATCATATTTATATGAAAGGGTTATTAGGTGTGCGGGAAATTAGACTTGGTCAATTTGTTACCTGTCTTACTATAAATTGAAACTGTTTCTCGACGTTGACGAACTAATTATTTCTAGTTATATTGACAGTGTGCCTCTCTGTCGGCGCCTTATTGGTGGTATTGGTTACAAATTTAGATTTTTTGGTGTTGTTTACATTGGTAAGTCGGCCCTCAATTTAAACAATAGTGAAAATTGACCTGCACAGTATATTATGGATTATTTTGATTACTTGGAGGTGGCCTACGTTTAGAAATAGACCCCACAGCAAAGATATTTAAAATAGATAAACCCAACAGAATGTAAAATGCGTATAAAAACGAAGCATTCCAAAACACATTTCGTCTTTCAAACACAGGACACCACACAAAAAGCACTTTAGAATTATAAAAACAAATAGGTACTTCTAAAACAGAAACAATAGTCACATAATAATAAGACACGGACGTAAACGTTAAAAGAGTAGACAAAAGTAAAAAAGCAACAAAAACACACAATATGCATTCAACCCTTTCGTCAAAATATGACTAGAATCGACACTTCCTTATTGCGTCGTAAATTTAACAAGCGACACAAATCTTCGGAGACAATAAAATATTTTTTATTAGAAATATTCGTTACCAGTCCTTAAAGAACCAGTGTGCTGTGTACGTGTTGGAAATAAAATTTTAGTTCATTTAAATAGTTCGCTTAGTAATACACGTCTGGACCACCATGTCTTATTCTAAGAAGGTACCTATGTGTAGGTACCTATGTGTAAAAAATTTCAAGTCACATAAGATCTGAGAAAAATCATGGCTACTCGACGAAAATCCTTCCAGAGAAAAAGGTTCACGAATTCCATTAAGGAAACTATTAAAAGGAGAGGTCATTACCAAGTAAGTGGGTTTTTGGTTTATACCTACACATATTGAAGAAACCTTTGCGCTAGCTAAAATTTTACTGACCAAGGAAGTTTCACTGAACCGTTAGTCTTATCAAAAGGAACGAAAAGGCATTTTCAGCTATTCACCTTTCAATTTATTGCTTACAATATCGCCAAGAAATCTTGTTCATAATAGAAAATATCGTTACATTAAGCAATTTTTCCTGACAAAAAGCCATGGAATCGTAACAATAAATTGGAAGGTGTATGGTAAGCTTTAATGTAGTCCGTTACAGATATTTATTTGTTTTTCCTCCAAATTCTTAGTTATTCATTCATTCATTCTTACTTTACTAGAGTAATAAAAATAGTGATAAACTCCTAAGAACAGAAGCATTTGCATGAGTATTACCCTCCAAGATTTCCATATTCTTTATAAATTGTACCAATATTTAATCTTTAGTATTCATATACTCGTACTTACATTAAAGTATGTCATGTATTTGAACATGTACTTTTTTTTTGTAATGAAACTAGTTTCAAGTGGTATTGAAACAAAGTGTTTTGAAGACTTTAGAGTATTGCGTCTCAAATATTATACAATGTAATTTTACAGAAAGGTTTCTGTAACTACTAAATATGTAACTAGGTATCCTTGGATATCGAATGCGTGCACGGGTAGAGTCGACCGCGCGTTGGGTACACTTTGACCTTGAGCTGGTCTAGCGTAGTACGGAGTTTCTATAGAATCAGAGGTTAGCTTATACTGGTTTAGTTGTAACTGCCGTGCAGCCTACTGTATCTAGTAAAGAGTATACGTATACTGTTTTTTTCCCGAATAGACTATGGATCGCTAGCGATTTTTTGGAGTTTTTGAGCCCGTGTAGATCTATATTTTATGAAATGACATTAATTTTTGTTTCGTAAATAGGAAATCGAAATCACTATAGATACACGTCATGTTTAAAAAAAAATGCTAGATGAAGTCTAGTCGAGCGAGATATTTCCTATATGACTAGCCCTGAGAAGAAAATGGCTAAACCACTCACGGGTCAAGATCTGTGCAATGGTTATGCAATAACAATTACACTTGCTAGTAAATATATAATGAATAATAAATGTATGTATGTAATATGTCCTTACTGTGTCCCACCCATAACCTCAGTCTATGGTTATCACTAAACCTTAAATTTAAATAACCCGTGCTAAGCCCACGATTGAGTTTGAATCGCAGGGGTCCACAGCCTCGAAACATTTAGCAATAATTTTGCTCATAATAGTAATTACTCCGAGTAATTAATTTTAATTCACAAACGTTAAATGTAAAGGCTCTCGTAATAGGTGCAGTAAATATTTATTATTTGAATGGGACATCATATGCACAGACGCCAGCACATCAAGCTATCCGAAACTGCCAATTTTTCGCAATCAACTTTGAACCTTATGCTTTAGCGGTAAAGTTGGAAATCGAATAAAGAAATTTGACAGATTGTAGTGGTTTGATGTGCTGGCGTCTGCACTTTCAAATCTGAAATAACGCTTGAGCTTTGTGAGTTTTGTAAGTTTTAGTGGCTGAAGATAGAAGGCTAATTCCGGTACCTATACATATAAAGCGTTCAAAATCTAGTCACTCTCTGACCTCAGTGATAAACAACTTTTTAAAACTCTAAGTAAATTGTAGGAAGTACCTATGGTGGTTATTGGTAGTTGTTATTATTACGTGCGTCTTATTTGTGCAGAATAAACAATTTTTCTTTCTTTAGTTATATTTGACAGATATAGACGGATAAGAATGCAACTGTTCTTCAAAATATGGGAATGGCCCCTCTGACCTAGATGTCTCAATTAGGTTATATGTTGTTAGTTCATAGTAAAATTAAATTTCTTGGCCGTATAAGTTGTCTAGATGATGTTTTCGTCAAAATTATAAAGTTTACCTAAATTTCTCTATTCATTATTATTTACCATTTATGTACACACATATATAAACAGACAAGAAAAAACAGAACAGAAAAATAGGTACAAAGGTGATGCTTATTTGATGCTTATTTCTTTTTAATGAGGGTATCCAACGGAAACATGAAGGAATTTCGATCGTGATCCGAAGCCCTAAAGGCGACAGGTGTATTGGACTTGAAAGGCTCACATTATGAGGTGGTCTTATTTTCACACTTCACTGTTCATTCACAGATAAGATACGTATTGGAATTCAACAAAATATATCAAAACTATTAATTTGTAAAGAATTTAACGTAAAATGATAAAAAAATGTGCATTTTATTAATCGACCAGCTGTAGGCCTGTATAAGACTATTTATTGTATATGTACGTATATTAATTTAAATACTCAACCTTATTTAAATAACCACTGTTTATTATGTAAGCGTAGATTTACATAGGCGTATATTTTTCATAATTTATGAGGGGCTTGTGGCTAAGTAATAACAGCCGCACAGGTCGATCGATCAGGTTAAGCTACGCTTGCTGCGGTTGGTCTGTGGATGGGTGACCATCTTTACATACCGAGACCCCTCCGTGCCTCGGAAAGCACGTTAAGCCGTTGGTCCCGGCTGTCATTCGTAGATCTTTGACAGTCGTTACGGGTAGTCAGAAGCCCGAAAGTCTGACAACCAGTCTTACCTAGGGGTATCGTATTACCCAGTAACTGGGTTATGGAGGTCAGATAGGCAGTTGCTCCATGTAAAATACTGGTATTCAGCTGTATCCGGTTAGACTGGAAGCCGACCCCAAGATAGTTGGGAAAAGGCTAGGCAGATGATGATGATGAAAAGTCTATCGATAATTTAGAAAAACTTATGGCCGTGCGTCTACAATGTTGCATGTAGGTAGGTAAGTGTAACTAAGGTTTTATGTAGCGATGGCCGTAATCGAAATGCCATGTACTACTCGAATTATTCGATTACATTACTATTTGTTAGTTGGAATTCCAATAATTTTCTATATTAATGGGTTCGGTAGTTCCTTTATCGTAGATATGTGGGATATACAGCATGTTTTTTTTTACTTTCTCCAAATTTTTACATGGTGATGAACAACTTTCACTATGGAACCAATTCTATGATCACGAAAAAAATCAGCCATTTCATACATTTTGGTCAAGTAGGTATTGAACTTTTGTATTAAACAGCTGATTTTGTTTTTGTGATTTCAGAGTTAGTCCCACGGTGAAAGTTGTTCATATTCATGGGTAGAACACCCTGTCAATTTGGAGTCTGTAAAAAAAAAAAAACATCCAGTATTTCACTCTTACTTTTTGCTGATTATTTTTAAAACCATAGCTTTAACAAATAATTGACTTATTTTTTTCACTTTGCAAAGAACAGTTTCAATAAATTAGGTTCGAATATCGATAGATACACTCAAAGATAAACTGAATAATTTAGCGAAAACGTGTATCGTTAAAATAATTAAAATCACGCTAATACTATGAATTAGCAATAAATGACATGCTTGTCTGCAATATCAAATATCAAATTCGAATGGAAATCGTCATATTTATTGATATAGACGGCCATCATAGTAGGCAGCTGAATATAATTTACTTCGTGTTTTTATACAACTTAATTTTTGTGATACAGTTGCCAGCACATCAAGCTACTACAATCTGTCAAATTTCTTCAATAGATTTTGAACATTATTGCTAAAACATAAGGTTCAAAGTTGGTTGGGAAAATTTGACAGTTTCGGGTAGCTTGATGTGCTGGCGTCTGTACAAGGAGATAAGCTAATGCCTATCGATTAATTTTCGAATGCATACTTAGTTAATATAGAAAATAAGATTTAAAAGTTATTAAATGAAAACGTTTTAGGCGTTAGAATAATTTAGGTGCATAGTTGTATTTGTTAGCTTATTACCTACGTTCCAATTTGGTTAGTTAGAATTTCAGTGTCTGGTCAGGCAGGTAAGAAAAAATAAGAATATAGATGAGTTTAGATAAGTATAAAAACTGTAATGCCAAACTGAACCATTAAACAGGTTTTTTTTTCTGTCAAGCTGACAAAGTTCTAAAACCCATTAGCTATTATTTTACAATGACCCCATCCCTACTAGTTGCCGTGAGCATATTTTAAATGCCATCAGAACAACATGGCGCCAAGCAGTTCTAAACTTAGTCGAAGTTAAATTAGGGGTGAGTCGCCTTATGTGTGTTCACTCCAACTATTGTGTGAGGCAATAATTAAACTGTTTTGATAATAACGTAGGCGTTCACTGAACTTGTTAGTAAGTGTGTTTTATCGTAATTTTGTTGTAACATTAGCTGTTTTGTGATTACGGAAAAGGTCAGCAAAAAATAGTCCCTAAAAACGTGATTTTTATTTCTTAAAAGTACTTTCTAATTACGTCGTTGTTCCCTGTGCTTACTTATTCATACATATCTACAATATCATATGAATTTGATGTAGGTAATCTCAGCTTAAAGCTACTTTGTTCATAAATAATTTCTGAATTGTAAAGAAAATCACTTCACCTCAATAATCAAACGGTTAGAAAGACGTTCCATAGCATGTATCGATCAGAACGGATCGTTACTTATAAAGGAATGGGCTCAACAATTCGACGGTCGTCCGTAATAGAAATCAATTGATACGAATGACATAGTTGGGTGTGAAAAACAACTCATAACTGATATTTTCAAGTAGCTAGATGGTTCTATTAAAATGTCGAGAATTCATTTACGTATGTTTCGTTACTTCTATAAAAGCTCTATAGGTAATGACCTTAAAATTGGGTAGTTGCATGATATTGAATACTATATATTCTAGTAGATAATATATCCACACATGTAATACAATAATAGAATTCGAAATCAAATTTGAAATCGGTCGAAAAATAAAAAACTTATAACTTATAGAAACTTTTTGTCTATCTCTTTCTCGCAAAACGAAGTTTTGCATGTAATTTATATGGCGATACTGAACTATGACGCTCATATCTTTTCAATTTTTAAAAATATTAAAAAACTGTTTATACCAAGCTATTAGTGAGGTAGAAATGCTTCAATTTAAATAATAAAAAAAAATTATTCAACTCGCGGATTGTATTTAGATTTTTTATTCATTCATTTAGCACACGCCCTAACAAAATAAAGCAGTGGTAACCCAGTGGTAATGGCCTCGACTTACGTGTCCGTAGGTCATGGGTTCAAACCCAGGCAGGCACATTACTTTCTGTAATTTATTTCATTACCGCTGCTCTCAAAACGGCGAAGGAAACCGGCATGTTCTAGAACCAAAAAATCGAAGACATGTGACATCTACCAACCCGCACTGGCTCCGTGTGGCAGATAACGGCCCTCTCGAAGAGAGGAGTATCCCAGCAGTGGGAACGGTGTAGTCTGATTACGCTATTATTTCTATGCCAAGCAAAATATGCGTATTCATCGTAATAAATAAACTCTTACCTACTTAATTCTCGAACATTATCATAAACAGTTTTCACCAAAGAAAACCAGACGTATCGTAATTAACTACTCTGTTAATGATGCGGAAAATTGATCGAGTATTGCCATAAAGGATTCTATTTAGTCCCTAACGACGGCCGCCAGAGGTCGTCAACATGTCTACTGTAATACTGAATCATATAAGGCAGACGCCATGCCTACCCGAATAAACCCCACATTTTCACGTTACATAAACTCATAGGTATTGATACCTTAATTAAACCTTGAGCTCATACGCACGTTTTTGGCTTATAGACACCGCTTTTTATGTGGATTACACACGTAATTAAGCAATAAATTGCATGAGAAAATTGCTTAATCATATTTTTATTACTTTCTGGCTTCTACAGATGACATTGGTTGTTGTCAACATACGTTTTTATTTACTTATCTTTGTACTTTATCCCTTTTGCTGAGTGATATAAAATTATAAAACGAATGATAATACTTATGTTCATTTTAAGCATGCCTTGTTACGTCATTTTAGTGGGTATCTAAAGGTTTACATATGCATGTGCTGGTGATAGTTTTCTCTACATAATAAATTTCTATTTGACAAATATTTATACAATAACCACGTACCTATATTCTTTAGATTGTTTGACGTCAATGTATGATTTTTTTATGATATATGATATTTTATTTTAAATTTAGTTTTATAGTCACTATGGCGTTAATTTCTTAGAAATTCGATTATCGATTACATACATGAATATTAATTCGATATGTCTACTAACTAATCTGACAGTGTCTTAATTTAATATAACTTCACATACAAGTCTGATGTCTCAAGTTCTCAACACGCAATTTGATTACTTTTCATCTGAACAAAAAAACCTGTTCGATTAATTTTAATGAAGCCTAGTAATAGATGAGTTTATTGACTTTGATACACTTTATACGTCTATAAAAATTTTATGTGCTAAATATAATGTTTCTTCTAATGTTTAGACAAATTATACATCAAATGGACTGATAGAATTAATTAATGATGCACACTAATAAATCTTAATTCGCAACTAATTATATTTCTTTAAGAAAATAAGAAGGACTCATGAGATTCTTTTAAGGCGTTCGAATTAGTAGAAACAGTTCAGAGACAAAAGAAAGAAAGCCTCCCAAGAAACTGGAAGATGATACAAAAGCATTTGAAGGCCCAAAAAGTCTAGAAAACGCAACAAAACAATATCCCACTTTATAATTAACATTCCAATCTAAAGCGGGCATTCCACGATCCTTGTTCGTGCTGGATCCGACTTACAAAAATGTCTTCGATCCCGTAAACGTTCAAAGTTTAGCAATTTAATAGTGTCGAAGCCAGTCGTCTAACGCGACACTTAATTACATCCAATGTAATTGAAAGTTGGAAGCTTATCGTGTCTAGGAGTTGTATCTTGGTACCTATGTACTGTAGGGTGGGAGGGTTCGTAGGGGCAAACTTAAGGCGGATTATATTATTAATGTTGGAAGTATCGATAACTTACATTTTTATGGATTATGTTCAAAGTTTTCTGTCTGTGTTTATTTGGGAAAGAGAAAAGGTATAATATACGTACCTATAAATTTAGATATTGTATATTTATTTTAAAGCATGCATAGGCATCATTTTCGGCCAAAAATTAAGCCTTACCTTGCTTGTAGCTTTTCCCAAAGATGCTCATGAAAAGGGGTTTAATGGCCTAGATAAGTTTTGTAATCATCAGTACCTAATCATGTATAATCATAACTAATATCGATGTGTATAAAAAATAGTCTAATATGCACAATTTGAAGCATTGCTAATATCTACATTCTAAATAGAGCGACTTTCAAAGTCGCAGGACCCTACATTTACATGATATTGAAACACAAACCTATACAAGTTAACCGACTTCCCTAATAACAAAGAAAGTAATCCGCACGTGTTGCGGATAGTAATATTAAGTTGTCAGAGTCTCTCCGATTCCTTTAACTTCCGAGTATTTACCTTATGTACTGTGTACACTTTCAGACATTAAAAATGTATATTACCTACTGATAACATGGAGAAACTCACTGAAAACAATTAAGATTTCTTTCCAGGGAAAATAAGAATAAAAATTAACGACTCATTACCGACCTGAAAATTGTTGGGGTTATTGCCAAGTCATCAGTGCAGTGGTGACCAAGTGGTAGTGGCCGCCACTTACTAGTTGTAAGTCGTAGGTTCGAACCCAGACAGATGCTTTACTTTGTGTAAATAATTTCATAACCATTACCCTCTGAACGGTGAAGCAAAACATCGTGAGGAAACCGGCGTGTCCGAGAACTAAAAGTTCAAGACATGTGACATCCACCTAGCCCATTCCCTGTCATCAAGAGGAGGTTTGTGTCCCAGCAGTGGGAATATTATAATGATTTTGCATCACTCTACGCAGATAGTTGGATGACTTTGGGATGATGCTGTAATGCATTTGACTTTCAACCACTAAGTGGTTAAAACCAGGCCTTTCTATAAGCAGTCTTTTGGGACCAGGTCTTCTACCTAGGATGGGGTTTTACTCGCTCCAAAAACAACTCCTAAATACCTTAACAGTACAGAACCTATTGTAACTCGAGTAAAATGTGTTGAAAGTTGTTGCTTTCATTAATTTGGGGTCCGTAAAGTAATAATTGCTCTTGGGAAGCGCGGGCCGCGTCTAAACTTGCTTATTAACATTATTTGGTAGCTCATGGCTTCCATACAATGGTGTGTCCTAATTATAAACTTTCCTAATTTTCTTTAATCACGTTGCTATTCTATGTATTTCTTGTCCTTAGCGTGGATGGCAAATACCTTAGCGGAATTTTAATTTTTTACGTGGTCATCTTTTGTTTTTGTGAGAAATGGTTTCCACTAGACAAGAAGTGTCTGGTGGAAACCATTTCTTGGGGAACAGAGGGTTCCTTCTGGTATACAGCAACTTTGTTTTTAATAGCTCTTATCATGTTAATGTGACTCAATGGTGGACGTGGCTGATCTCCCCGGTAGTTATTATCTCTGACAACTTCCTAGCTTCTAGTCCTCGCCTTTCTAAAATGTTTTTGTTCACTCCGAGAAAGTCCCACAAGAGATTAGCCTACGGTTTGAGGTTGAAAACTATCAACGCCTTCTTTACATCCCTAATACCACCAGGATGCATGCTGGCAGGATAAAAGGTTCCGACACTAAAAAGCTTACGGCGGAAAAATGGTTTCTAATGGTTATGTTTTCCTGGACTAACACTTTTACGAGAAGCAGAATCTTAGCAGAGCATAAACCCATAGACTATGACCTTTCTTAGCTTTATACTCTTCTCAGTACAAACTTACATCTATATTTAGTTCAGGACGCAAAAGATTATTTCCTGTGTACAAGAAATCTGCGCAAACAAGTTTCATTTAACGGAGGATGTAGAATACCTACATACTTAACTAAGAAAGCCCGTGCGAATGCAATATCTAAGAACAGTTAGTGAGCAGGTACCTATTTCCTCCGCCCCTCTTGAAATTAGGTAGCTACAAAATACGTCATAGTCTTCGATACCGCACTATAATTTATGCTACCTTCATTTAGAGTGAACCAAATTATGTACCAGCGGGGTAATTGCGTAACACACTATCAGTAGCAATGGGTTTCATTTTGACAGTTCAACAACATTCAGTGCATTATTTGCGTTGCTGAGCAGACACGTTTTTCGAACAAATGAAGCAATGGATTAGCAATATACTTCAAAATGATTCAGGCTGAGACTGATGTGCGTTACGCAATTGAGGTGCTGGCTATATATTTGTAGGAACTACAATAATTACTTAGGTAATGCTGTCTATAGCAGAGTTTTACGATTCATAACTATATAATGAGATAGACAGTGAAAACACTAAATGAACTACAGTTAACTATAAACATAGCTAAGGTTCACAAAACGTGCGTAAAGTATAGTCGGCCGCATAACACAATTACTGTTACATATTAAACTATTGTTTATGAGTTCGCTAACCTCACACTTCGTGTAATTAATAATCATATAACATACACGCTTTTTAATGTAATTATAGAGCAATAATATTTTTATTGCTACTTTATTCTTTGGAGCTATTGCGCCTGGAATTTTTTTTTCCGCGTTAAAAGCTCATTACAATATAAAAACAACATTTAATTACTGTTAAGGAGCTGCTTTTACGAGTTTTTAAATACCTACATATGTTTAATGCATAAAATTGACCAATTAAAACCTATGACCGCGGCAAAAAATCTGTGTAACAGCCATTTCTGCTCATCAAATTTCACTTTACATAATGGCAAACGCAACAAAAAATTGTCTAACCTAACCAAATATGATTGCCAACTGTACCGAGCGTTTCGCATGATGGCGGACGGTCGTAAAGGGCCGGAGTTATAAAATAAGTAAAAATAAAGGGCTCGCCGGCGGCACGCCGGGTAAAGTTCAAAAGGAACTTTTGCTTTTTAACCAGTCGGCCGCCAAGTTTAAATTGGTTTCCACCATCACCTACCCTCCGCCGAGAGAATGGGAAAACTAGTAACGAGAAAATTTAGCTACGTACGCTACTTGCCATCCAACTTTTACTTAATAAATAGGTAGGTACCCAAGTAGAGGTTACTTAGTAACCTCTGCCACTCTGATAGCCGAGAATGGCGCTAAAGCATCATTTATTACAGCAACAAATCAATCAACCAGTTAAATATATCTTCCTGTATCAATTTCGTATGTTGTGGTTGCTCGGACGTACCATTATCAACCTAATTATTTACATGCGTCTAACATTATATCACGTTTCGAGTTTGTAAATAATTGCCTGATCATTAAAATAAATGGCGTCAAAATAATATTTATCATCATAAACAACTACTGTCACTTTTTTGTAACTTTATTATAATTTTGGAATCATTTTCTTGTCTCTCAGTTGTATTTCAACGTCTTTATGTAATGTTTTGCTTGGAAGGATTGGAAAAAAACTTATGGGTCATCGCAAATCTAAATTTAAATCACTTTTAAGTTATTTTTCGCTCCAGTTACGTCACACGGAGCGCTGTTGCCAATAATTTTCCTGTCCTTACGCCCGATCGGGGATTCAAGTAGACTATTAATACTGCTATAAATTTTATGTTATATCGAATTAATTTATATCTTATATTAGATAGTAAGTATTACATTTATATAACGTTATTACTACGTGAATATGCTCCAAAGAATTTTATAGATGATCTTATTTGCAATCGTTTCCCGTAGAAGCGCGTTATTTTTAGGAATGTTATACAAAATGACGTAAGTAATTATGGGAGTTAGCGCTCTTTCTCTATAGGTATCTGCTTAGGAGCAGACGCCAGACTGATTCACAAATCACTCGTCCGTTACAGGACGATTTATTGCTCTGATTTGATAAGTAACAATGTAAAGATGATTTAAACAATAAAGGATACCTAAATCACTTGCCATGTTTTGATTCATTGTCGCGATAAAGTTTACGTGATACAATTTCAAGGTTGTAAAATGTCATAAAATTATTTACTCAGGAAAACCGTTGCCGCGTTTGTTTAAAGTGTACGTTAATAATGATTTATTGTAACACATATATCTGTTTAATGTGTGTATGTATGGGCAATAAAATGTTTTATGGGACAGTTTAGTATGTTGCAACCTCAGAAAATGCTTTTATTGGTATCTAAGCGCCATACAAAATTGATATAGGCTGAGGTGAGGGAAGTGGTTCGCTCTGAGATGTATCGGTTGTTTCAATGGCTATTAACTTGATTACTATTACTTTCTAACGTTTCAACGAATGGCCGCGGCGATGGGAAGTCATGACATTGGGAGCGCCTAACGACACGCGTTATCGGAGTTATTGTGTGGTCCAGATATGAATGAATAATTGAAATATGGGAGAGATAACAATAAACAGTTTAAAGTCAACAAAAATATTATTAAGGACAATCATTTGGTACTGTTTTTTTTTTTTTTTATATTGCCTAGCCGCGTACCACTTGACGCAGTTGATACAGTTTTTCGTATTTATTTTTTTTGGAAATTTCTGTTGAAATAGGTAATTTAATATGAAAAGGTACTTATAGCTTTGAACGATGATAAGTAGTTGCCTACTAAAGTTATTTTATTATTTTGATAATTAAGTTATAAATACATATTTCATCGTTTTCTAGTTCATCCATAAGCCATTTCACTAATATTTTCGTCTACCTGTAACTATTAGTATACCATTTTATTATCTACTTAGGTATGTATTTTCACACTGCACTAAAATTTCTTGGCTACACATTTAACACAATTTACACGTTATTTACACGTACTGGCACGAATATTTGATTAAAAACACGAATCCACCTTTATTTTTACGAATTCTACGAGCAAAATGCTTTGCGACCAAACTTGCACTGCAGAGCTTCACCTTTTCCAACCCTCTAATGCCTGTGATTATTACCTTTACCACACCTTTGTCAAATAATTACGTTCACAGTTATGTTTTTACAATGCTCTAACCTGTAAATGCGACAACTCCAGTTATATTGAACCTTATTAGAAGTATATAGGGTTGTGAGTAAGACGGATTTTCTTAGACATAGAAAGGCATTGACAGAAATATTTATTACACCTCAAAGGGTTGAGTAATAGCGCAATGGTTTTATGGTTCTACGTTGTGCAATTTTCCTGCATTGTACAGATAAACTGATGTATTGTTAAATACTACGTTGCGTAATTTTGATACTTGAATCGCATATTTGCGTTTACGAAAAACTGAATTAAATAGTAGTTACTAACAATTTATTGTTCATACGTTTTAGTAGATTGTGCATTTCATGGTTAGAAATATGTTTCTGGAATTCCATTACCTATTGAAAAATGCCTTAGCTACTTTTCAGTTACTAAGGAAAGTCATCCATACTCATAATTCCAAAATTTTGTGGGAAACACACAGATAACTTAAAAAATAACTAGTGGTTTTTTAAGTATCTTAATGCAATTAAAAACTGGTTAGTTAATGGAAATGCAGCAGTAGGTATATTAATACAATTTATGACATAATAATATTAAAGAAAATTATAGTGCCAGTAAGAAAATCGTGGAATTGTATAGGTAAAAAACCCAATACCACTTTACCCAACCCGGGAATCAAATCCAAGAACTCGTGTTCAGTAGTAGACATTTGTCTCTAAAATTTTAATATCTAGTAGCTGCGCCCCGCGGTTTCACCCGCATAAGTATAGATCCCGTAGGAATATCGGTATAAAAAGTTGTATGTGTTAATCCTAGTTATAAACTATCTGTGTGCCAAATTTCATCAAAATTGGTCCAGCCGTTTGAGCGTAAAGAAGTAACAACAATACAAACACGCACTCACAAACTTTCGCCTTTATAATGTTAGTGTGATTAGCGTAATAAAATGTAAGGTTATTCGCATCATAAAATATCGATACTAACCTATTGCATCGGCTTGCATTGAAGCACTATATTTGATTTATAACACATAAAATACCTATTAGGAATAATAATGAGAAATTGCAGATTACAATGTAATAGGTACACCACTCTGTATAGATGACGCCATCTTTTCTAATAACATTGACAACTATATTATATTATTGACATTTATTTACGTACTAAAACAAAAAGCTGATAAAATGTCAAAGGTACTATTTTTTATTATCTTAATACAAGGATGTTTATAGTTTAGTAATAATTTATGCCAACCATAAAAGGTATTTATTTACGATTAGGCCCTTATTAACGACAAAAGCTCAATAATTAAGTCTCATTGTTTCTGATTGAAAATTATTTATTAAAACCTATCTTTGTAAATTATGGCTAGGCAATTTTCTTATGAAAGTTAATCGAGCCTCAAATTTAGTCTAATACTGAAACTAGCCGGCAAAGTGGTCATTCAAGTTAGATGCTTACTTTTTTGTATATTTGTTTTTTTTTTTTAACTAATATATTTAAATTTTGTGAATATTATAATGTCAATGCCTACGATCCCATTGTTTGAATAATTTAATTTAACTCTTAACTTTGATCGTGAGTTTCGACTTTACAAAATTCTGAGCAAAAATGTCAACAACTTTAGCGGACACAACCGGCGTAGATCTGTCGTTACTCTATCTAAGAACGAGACAAAAATAGTTTTGCACTCTGTGCGCACGTTTCGTCTTGCCAGTTCGTTGAAACTCGAATGAGGGATGCCTGCGTTTTTTTAATCCCGGTGCCTCCGCACATAATATAATCATGATCGCCCGACTAGCAAATTATTCCTGAAACTCACGTATGTGAGGGTCTGACTGCTGAAGACCAGCTTGCATGAGATTTTTTTTAGAATTTTTTCCAGGACCTCTGAACACTTTCCAAGTGATTACTAAGTTTTTACTGATCTATTCAAGTTTTTTATTCCCGTTTGCAAAGGGCAAACACAGTTTACTTTTTCGTTTTCCGAAGTATCAAACCTACTCAGTTGTACTTTATGTTTGTTTTAGCCAGTAATTAACCACTGGACCGTCAATAAAGCGTGCTAGGCAGGCGGCCACCGACAATGGGACCATTGTAACTCCACGTAACCCTTTCTTCGCGACAGGAACAGTTACACCTAGCCTGCCAATAAATACGAAACAACGGAATCCTTCACTCTGACTATTGTTTGACGAACCGTGATTTAAGTTCAGATATTACGGTGCATTTTACCTGTTGCGTTTGAACGGTTAACAATTCTCAAGGTTGAGTCATTTATTTTAGGAGTAGGTATGGAGATGGGTTGTTTTCAAAAATAGAATCTCTTAAAGCGTGAATATTTTGTACTCTGTCGGGTTGTTGGAGGATCAGATTTTAATGTTTTGTAATCTAGCTTTGCCTTCTCTTTCTTTCAATATGAGTAGCTATACTACTATATATATATATATATATATTACTATATAATTATACAAAAGTGTGATCTTTTGTATAATTAAAAAAAAAAATAGTAAGTAAAAGTAAAAGATAGTAAGGATTGAAATAAATTGCTCGCAAAAAATACGTAGTAAGTTTGGTTCTTATTTAATTAATTAATGGGTATTTATTTACTTATATAAATATCTACTTAAGAGCCTATTAATTTTACGTAAATTTTGTAAATAAATACCCAATAACATGATCAAAGGTCCACAGATGCAGATTTAATACCGGTAGCCTCAATTATAAACAAATAAAGATAGAGGCATTACTACATAACTACCAATTGACGATTCACATTAATTAAGCAAGTAATTAAATTATAAATAACCCTTATTGAATTATTCATGCGGTATTTACTTGTACCTACAAGATAGCAAAGCAATGATATGATTAATAAAGTTCTATTAAATAAATTGAATTCAAGATTTTTTGTTAACAGAAAGCTAGACTCAAAGGACCAAAGGCTCTAGGACCAAAATGTAGAATAGCACCATCTGTGTATCAAAAGACGAACTAGCTTGTCTAGTGCAACATAACAGTAGCACCATCTTTGGGGACAGACGGTGTTTGCAATAATGCGCCACCCCCTGCAACCCTCGTCTGCAGCCAGGGGTGAAAAACATACGGCTGCATTACGTATCGCAGTCGTCTTCGCCCCGGCGAGGTGCCCCGACTCTATCGCCAACCCCGAATGAACTCGAACAACTAATAAGTACCTACCCTCATATTGTATTTAGATTTACGGCACATAAACATTTTTTACGTTGATTATTTGTCTGAGCTGCATATGAATATCCTAATTGCTATCGCAACGATGACGGAAAAGCGTCGCGAACAATAAAGCTCAAGTTTAGCCAGGCGAAACAGTTCGGCCATGACGCGGAAATGAATTGTTACCATATTTTCTGGGACAAATTTCATTGATGTCACGCTTCAATGGTTCTGTCTTGACAAATCTGGGTCGGCGTTATATACGATATGTGCTGATAAGTTCAGAGACAGTTGATAGCACGTCGAAAGAGATAAATTTTCACTTTATGGAGAAAAAAAGTTGTCCATCATTTTTTATGTGGCAACTTTGGTCTTAAATGTTACCAGTAAAAGTAAAATTTCCTAAAATGTTTTTGTAGCACATGTGGACGCTAGTACCTAATTATATGAGGGTATTATGTAAATGTAGGTACCCTTAAGTCCCTGTAAAGTACACCGTTTACGAGGCTAGCAAAGCGGTTGCAACTCTGTTGTCCCGATATAGGATGCTATGCTGAATTATTTATTTAGTTTACACGCACCTATCTCGTTTTACACAGATATTTAATTATACGATTTTAAAATTATGTTTCTTACTTTACGAGTACTTCAAAAGGCAGGTTCTTACATATAGTTAAGGGTACGATTTTAAGTATAGGTATCAAATGGAAGGTTACAGATTACTTAACACGTAATAGTGGCTATTACTACTATTCATTCAGCTTATCAATATCTGTACCAACGGTAAAAATGGGTAATTTTTTTAATACAATACCTAACTCTAAATATTACCTACTTTCGAACGTTCTTTCTCGGAATTTCTATAATAGAACACTACCGACTAAAGCTTTGATGCTCTTTTATCTTTTTTGGTCCTAAGAGACGATAAACACGAGACCACTCTACTCGATAAGGCTACAATAAAATCTGTAGATAATCTTCCTTACAACGCTAAGATATCAAAACCGATAACGGTACTAGGTACTCAAAAACAACTAAGTAGGTATTTTTATTCAACCGTAACATATCGATCGTGAAACACTCAATTTGCAGTTTCTCAAAGGATTATGATAATCCGAATGATTCATTGATCGTCTTGTACATTGAGGGTATAATATTTTTAATGGCATACAATTCAAATCAATATGCATCCATACCCGATACAATGTAGGTAGGTTACACACCCCTAGTAAGGTATGAAAATTAATTCATATGATTTGTTTATTAAACCCGTTATTACTGCATTCCATGATTATTCGTTTAAGCCTAGATCAACTGCTTAGATATAGAACTAGAAATACCTTCTTGGTGACATGTATCTATTTAAATCTTAGAAGAATCTAGTATAATATAATCTGGATTATTCAATAAAGCTTGATTCGTATTCAAGAATGCTGGATTGACTGCATTTTCTTTTAACTGTATTAAGAAGCGGATGCTGTCTTTAATCTAGTAGGTAGTCCTAATAAATATAAAGAAAATGATAAATAAAGCTACACTCTGTTGTATAAATATAACATGCGTGAACGAAAAGATGTGTACGGTGCAGTTTGCCGAAAGGGTAAGACAGGTCCCACGAAAAAGGTCGCCCAATCGAACAAAGGTACCAGACCGCAATTTATTCTCCCAAATAAGAGTGCCAAACACCAGTAGACACGGAAATTAGAATCCTATTTTAGTAAATTCCAGTAGCATCCATTAGCTAGACGATATCGGCCATTTTGAACACAAAGTAAACTACAGCTACCATGACAATCACTTTACGCACGCCTCCTCGTTCCTGCCTACTCGCTGTTACATTAAAAGTAATTCAATGTTTCCAAACTCCTTTTAACGTGCCATCGTCCAATAAATTCCATTTTAATAGACTCAGTATCGACTCGTATCATTCACACAAGAACAAAGAACGCCGAACTATGAAAATTCAAAATTCAAGAAATTGCGTGACAGAAATAAATACTTTCCTTATATACAAGCAATATATAAATATATTCAAACACGTGTTCGTAAGGAAACGAGCCATGCGTACAGAATGACAATAGAGATTTCCCTTTCAAGCGGAAAATTTACGTGATAAAAATTCTAAATAGTCGCGTGTGAAAAAAATTGTATAAGGTCCAAAAATAAGTGACTGCGGTAGGTGTCATTATGTAGTCTTATAGCGGTTTTGTGTGCGGCCGTAAATCAGAGAAGAACGTGAGAATGGATTCATTATTTAGACAATATACGATACGTGGCTGGCGTTTACGTAAATGAGCTTCGTATACCGTTTGTAGGGTTGCCTTTATACGTGTTCGCACAGATTTCAGCGAACTTTGACGTCGTATCGAAGCTATGGCGTGAGATTGAAACTTACCCTATGAGCTTAGTAACAACTTGTATTTACTGAAGCTTGGTTATATGAGAATTAAGTCCGACATTATTTCAGACAGTATCTGAGTTAAAGATCAAGAAAAACCCACTTCATAATCAATAATAACTCAAAAAATCTTTCATCTGTCCACTAGAACTCTTACCTCTTGTCGAAAGAAAAACACATACCCTACATATCTGCATTTTTGAACTAATGACATTCACCACTCAAGTTGTCAGCACATAACCTCGTGTTGTCAAACGCAACCCTACGTTATCTACCTAGTTATGGGCTTCGGGCCGTTGGCTCGATGATTCCCGACTGATACGGATCTCCTCGAGTTTTGCGTAAACTTGTTCGGTTATGTAAACGTGTATTAGATTCTGATTAAGCGATTGACTAAAAACGGTTGGAATGTTGATGTTTTTTAAGCTCATACGTCACTCTGACGTAGTGTTACGGATTATTAGTGATTATTTCGAGTCGGTGTCAGTAAGATGACGACACTGTTGATATTTTGACAAATTCTTCATCTGCCTAGCCTTTTCCCAACTATGTTGGCGTCGGCTTCCAGTCTAACCGGATGCAGCTGAATACCAGTATTTTACATGGAGCAACTGCTTATCTGACTTCCACATCCCAGTGACTGGGTAATACGATACCCCTTGGTAAGGCTGGTTGTCAGACTTTCGGGCTTCTGACTACCCGTAACGACTGTCAAAGATCCACGAATGACAGCCGTGACCAACGGCTTAACGTGCTTTCCGAGGCATGGAGGGGTCTTGGTATATAAAGAACCCATCCACGGACCAACCGCGGCAAGCATAGCTTAACCTGATCGATCGACCCGTGCGGCTGTTACCTATTACTTAGCCACAAGTCCCCATATTTTGAAAAATTATTAACTTAATTAGATTAGAGCTCTAGTCATAATACTCGTAATATGACCTTTACAATTGATAAACAAGTGCCTACGAAAACTTCAATTTGAATTAAGTTAGAAAAATAATACTTATGTGCATCTGTAGCTGTAAAAATCTAGATTATGTTGGTCCTAGAGTTTCAAGTTTCAAAGAACCAAATTAGGAATCTACACAAAAACTCTACCGTAGCCAAATAGTTTGCACAAGCCACCGTTTTATCTCAGAGGGCGCACAATGCACCCTCTGCTGCAATCTCAACCCTTCCACACAAACAGTTCTTTCTCCCTCTCACAGATGGCGCCACTTTCTTTGCACTCAAAATATTACAAATCTATTCATACTAAACGTGTTGATACATAATATCAACGTATAAACTCATTCAAATTGAATATTAGTAGTCGAATAAAATAATAAAAGAGTCATCGTTCCACAGTTCAGAGTTCGTATGTTGACCTTGCTAAATAGTTGTCAAGCAAAATGACAGATGGCACTATCCTTGCAAAATTCGGCAACGGTTCGCAAAAGTTTATGATTAATAAAATATGGATTTTAATAAATATTTAATTACCGTTTTACGAACGTGAATCGTAATCGTGACGTGCATACTTAGTAATTAATAAAAAATATTAATCACCTTTTAATAAATGCAAATCCGAGGTAGGATTTAAAACGATTATAGGTAATTAGGTTTATAAATACGGGAAGTAGGTATCATTAGTGCTTAGGAATTATCGTTGATAATTACTTTAACGTTTACGTTATCGTGATTTAAAAGGTCATCGCTGTACACAATACTTGAGATGCGATTAGAAGCCCATATAACACTCGCTTCGAACTCTAACAGGGTAAGTAGATAAACATATTTATAAAACGCTTCTGCTGAAAAACAGTAACTAAGGACAGCAAAATATAGTAAACTACACAGGCGAGAGTTCCATTGAATACGCTGAAAACCTTCACAGAGGTCTTAATTTGATAATAATTACAAACATCTCACAAGCCTCGATCTACCTTGGAACTCAAAAACGAAGCCTAATAATCACCAATGAAAAAAATGGAGTTGATTCTTTGGTTTCTGGTTTCCTTACAACAATTTCTATTCCTTGCAAGAAAATCAAGCCAGAGGCCATCTAAAAATTAGTTATATCTTCTATTATTTTACCATCATACAAATGTTTTAGTCACAGTAGGAAACAATCACGAAAACAAAAATTAACATTGTTACTAGCTACGTAATTAGATTTCGTAGAGGGTCTACGCCCTACGGCCTACGCGCTACGAATCTACGATTTTTTTTTGCCAATTACGACTTGCTTAACTATTGCCAGTGTATAGTGTTTTTACTAGTCATTTCAAGGTACTTGCCTGAATTATTTTCCTACATAAATAATTTCCGATAAGGATCCGGTCTTGAAATAATATTCAAATACTACAGTTAACTACTACAATTAGTAATATTACTGACCCGAATAGTCGTGTTAACTCTGTTAAACTATTTGCTATTTTTCCATTGAGGAACCTACTCAAGGAACCTGAAGGTGGTGAACTGTATGTATGTATTAGTAGCATTGGTGTATATATTAGTGGATGGTGGAATAAAATTAAACTAAAGCTACGTGTAATAAAGAGTTTTTTTAAGGAAAACATTGCAAATATAGCATACATTGAAAACACAAAGCAAACTTTTTGACAGATACAAGAAGAAGCTAATGAAAAAGAAAATAATTTCTTATGAAAAAATTTACCACAGCCAATGAGTTTGCAACAGTACCTACCCATAGAAAAACTTAGGCATTATCAGATATAGAATTATTTGTACTGTTAACTTTCCTTTATGTGTTTTCATTAAGAATACTTAATCTGAGCTAGAGCGACCCAATACTAGTAGTAGTACAATAGTAAAGCGAATAGAAACTAAGTGCGTCGGTATTTCTCAAAGGCACAAAAAAGGCTGGATCAAAGATCACAGTTAAATTGTGTTACAATACTGACAGGTTGCTCGAATATCGTCTACAAAGGCAAGTCTACCGTTAACCATCTACTTCAATTTACCAAACAACCAGCGTGGGAGGCAACCAGCTGCTAGTAGAATATGTTTGCATTAATTCAAAGAAAAATAAAAAAAAAAACGTTTTAATTTAATTATAACAAGAATGAACCGTAAAATATATTAGTTATTGAACCATAAAATCGACGTCTTGGTGCTCGAGACGTCCATGGATCGCAACGACACTTTTATAAGCGCACATACGACCACCTTATAGCATATTTCGCTAAATAAGAAATACCTCTATCATCGCCTTCCCTTTTACACCCCCAAATGACACTACCGAACGTTTGGAACGCGCGTCTATCAAAAACTATATTTCTTACCTCCCGAACACAAAGAGAAAAATGACGTACATACTCAGCGTAAGCCTCTAAATATCCCGTAAAAGTATTGAGAGCGAAAAGTCGCTAAATTTGAGGCGTTCTTTGAGGCTTTTTGAGGAAAGCCCCGATGCTGGTGTTATAGGCTATGAGAGGGCGAGGCGGGAGGCTCTATAGGCACTTTACACGCTCTACCGCAGCTAACCTCCGCCCAAATGTAATAACGCGCCGCCAGCTCTCTGTTTCAATTTGGGAACAAATTGAAATTGTTTTTATTTGAATAATATTACTGTACAGTCACTGTAGTATCCACGAATGGCCAGTTATGATATTACATTATTTTATAACGATATTTTGTTGTTGAAAACGATACTGATCGGAATCTTTAGTCGTGGGAAAATTTCGTGTTTCGTAGATAAGAGGATCTTCCATTAAACAGGTAATAATATATTACGAGTAGCTTATGTGTTGGAAATCTGATCTTTATTCAAATAAGTTGTGCAACAAAGTTGTCTGCTACTACCTGATCAATATTGTCTATCCTGAAGATTGTCACTTACCTGTTACAAAATAAAAACGTACCGTTGTCATTTTAAGAACTGCAACATTATCGACTAGCCCAAAGACTAATATATTTCATAACATGAGAATTATTTTAAACATCATATTATGAAATATGTTCAAAACATCTGAAGTACCTAAATCTTCGCTACTGATTTGGTTCAAGACATCGCTATTTAAAAATCGCATTGTTTTCTCCTCTTAAGTCTTTTGTACCAGTCGGTAGCATTATTGTTTGAGGTACCCATTTTACTCCGAAATAATTACCGAAACAAAAAGGAATAGGACTACACTATTTATTACTATACGCAGGAGCTGGGGTTCAAAGCCCTTCTACGAACTCCCCTAGGAACACTTAATTAGAATGAACCGGTTTTACTTAGAAATTATCTTACGAACAAAATTTTCAGTTGAAGATAGCTAAGCTTTTCGCATCGATAACTTATCCACTTTCAGAGAAAAACCTTGAATACTTACGTGCTTTCAATTCACGTTTATTTCAGAGTTTCAGACTCTTTGCGATTCAAATTCGGCGTGTTTTCGTATTCAAGTCTTGTACAAAATAATTCCTATTAATAAAATTATTATAAACGGTGTTCATTGTTACGCAATTCCGGGTGCTTCAGTGGGGATGCGGGGCACGCGTTGCATCCTTTATCACGGCGCGGGGGGGTGAGGCACCCGCGGGGCGAGGGGGGCCGCTGGAAAAATTGCACATAAATATTGAAGCTGCCACTTACACGTGCGCCCACCGAATGCCGCTCGCTTAGTGTGGATAAGGCTTCATTTTTTTTTAGGATTTTGAGAGCTTTTTATATTTGATTTTCATGAAAACGCATGGAAAGTGGTTTTGCTGTGGGTCGTTTGATTTAAAAAAGCAAGGTTGCAACTTTAATCACTGCTATCATCTTGAACGTTACTTTCCTACTATTTTTAGAATATCTAACCTCAGCTATTCTCTGTCAAAATAGAGTCAGCGAACATAGCATTTATGTTTGAGTTTCTACCGTTTTGAACATTTCAACTATATTCGTATCTGGAAATTCTTTTCTTATCCTAAGAAAAGAATTTCCAGATACGAAATGAACAATTGCCTTTTGTTGAACGAATATCGTTCATCAGAAATAATTTTCTTAGCCTTTTCCATTGTAACCTTCTACATTATGTGTATTAAACCTTGCTTTGAAAGGCTTCTTACAAGGTGGACTGATGAACTGGTAAAGGCTGAATCCGCTGGATTCGTGAAGTAGGTATAGAACCGGTCAAAGTAAACAATAACAAACAATATTTATTTGTTCTAGACTTAAACCTATTACAAGTTTTGAACCTTATTAAATTAAGCTATTGTAGTGCTATGGCAAGATACAAGACAAAATGCAACTGGGCTTAAACTAGGACGACTCCTGTGCTATAAGCACCAGTAGTAGAAGTGGCGGTGCTTGGAGGCCTATTTACATCCAACAGTGAACGCTTTTCGGCTGAAATGATTATTAACATTGAACCTACTGTGTGAGCTAGGTGTATTAGAAACAAGACCCAACGGGGGTAATAAACATGATATTCAAGCTACTAAAGAGGGGCCCGTGGCTAAATAATAACAGCCGCGCAGGTCGATCGATCAGGATAAGCTACGCTTGCCGCGGTTGGTCTGTGGATGGGTGACCATCTTTACATACCGAGACTTCTCCGTGCCTCGGAAAACACGTTAAGCCGTTGGTCCCGGCTGTCATTCGTAGATCTTTGACAGTCGTTACACGGGTCGTCAGTAGCCCGAAAGTCTGACAACCAGTCTTACCTAGGTGTATCGTATTACCCAGTCACTGGGTTGTGGACGTCAGATAGGCAGTCGCTCCATGTAAAATATGGTATTCAGCTGCATCCGGTTAGACTGGAAGCCGACCCCAACATAGTTGGGAAAAGACTGGGCAGATGATGATTCAAGCTATTATAATGTGTATTTAATTAGTTTTTTTTACCGATTTTACTTAAGTTTCGCAAAATCAAAACTCACTAAAAATTGTATTATTTCCGGTTAGGCTGGAAACCGACCCCAATGTAGTTGGAAAAAGCTAGGCAGATGACGATGATTGTGATTTCCTTCACAAGACAGCGACATAAATACCTACATTCCGTCTCAACTAAACGACTGCCTGGCGTAAGTTTCGTCTCTTTGTGTTACCTCCACCACTCGTTCACAAGCCTGTGCTGGTCTGCGACCACTGTGTAAGTATATCATGGCAGTCAACATGTGACATTCATTTAATTTGTTCCAGGATGTTCACAATCGGTTCAACTTTGTCTCACGCATTGTCTCATGTCTTGAAACTATGTTGCATGTAGGTAATGAAAAAGTTCTGTATCTTTTCCTTTCTTCCCTAAAGTCTGCTTAGTATTTGGATTTTTAAACCTGTTTATATATTTAAATATCTTGGCATAAATGTGAAGCAGATTCAATATACAAGTATATAAAAAAAAAAAAAAAAATAAGGCAGGAGCTAATTGGGCATTAAAAAATTGGACCGCATCGCTGTCAATGGGATAAGGGCCCAAAAGGTTGGCAGCATTACCACGTTGGATGGCAATGCTGAGTATTTGGGCTAAAAATAGGCCAGCCCTCTGGTCTCGTAAAGAGTCAGGAAAGAATCAGAGAATCAGCATTGCCATCCAACGTGGTAATGCTGCCAACCTTTTGGGCACTTATCCCATTGACAGCGATGCGGTCCAATTTTTTGATGCCCAATGAGCTCCTGCCTTTTTTTTGTTATAGGTACTTATACTTGTATATAATATATTTTTTTTAATGTTAGGTTGTCTAGTGTAATTGTTGTGTCTTTGTGAATAAAGTATATTTAGAGATTAAAAAAAAACATTTTTTTTAATCTCTTCAAAAAATTTTTTTTTGTTATTACAGTACCTAGGTACCTACTTACTTTTTACAGAATCATTTTGGATTTACCGTCATCTTGTTTTATTTAGGATTGCACTATACACTAACATGAAAACTGTAAAAATTTTACGATCCTCTGCCATACGCAGGCACTGCACTTATAGGTAATTGCTAGTTTTCCCATGCACAACCAATCAAAGCAAGCGAGTCATAAATATTCTATTCTCTTTTCTATGTACGAGTATTAGTAACTTATAATTGCAGGCGAATAACAAAAACTGCATACAAGCTCTGTAAGGTAACGAATAAACTTTTAATGAGCTTTTTATTGTCTTTTGTCTCATAAGTGGTCATTAAAATCAGACAGCAACGCCTTCTGCGGTATCGTCAGTGACACTGTGTCGGGTTTAAAAAAAAACACCAAGCAGGAATGTGTAACTTAATAATCATTCAGATTATTTGTTCATGTTGCCGTATTTTAATCTTTTGCTAATTGTTTTCTGGCAATTGCTTGTTTTATAACCAAAAATCAAGCGATTAAGCCAGTCAGCAAAGTGCCAATTCTAAAAAGAATCGCAAAATGGCTCAAAATTTTGCCATGACATTCGTTACTCCGCTAATTCAAGAAAAAAAAAGACCTTCCAAATAATCCCCAGCATCTCGCGGCACATCCACACTATCTCAACGTTGCGGCGCTGCGATAGGAGCCCTCGTTCTTTTTCTTGTAGCAAATTTCGCAACAATCTCACTTATTATGCCACACAAATTTCCGCTCCCCGCCCAACTCCAGACGTGAAATTAAAATTTCCTACTTACCCCCCTTTTTGTATACGATACGAGCCGAATAGCTAAATAAATATTGCTACTTAAGAACCTTTAGTAGGTACCTACGCGGGCTACGTTATCTTTTTATGGGGATTTGTACTTATTAGTTTTTGAGCTAAGAAATTGGGGTATTCCTTCTTGATCCGGTGAAGAATTTTAAGGCAATCTACTTAGTCGTATTAGAAATTGTGGATACTCTTACAGTTTACTTGCTAGTCTCATTTATCTTAGTGCGGGTAAGCTAATCTAATAGTCTCTTCTTCCGTCTCCAGATAGTAGATATCCGGAGAATACACAAAGGCAAAAATAAAACATAACTTGTATGAAATTAGTTGAAAACCTGATCCAAAAGATCTATTAAATTAATGTTCAGAACCAGTCTAATAAAAAAAACAGTTGAAGTTTGTGGATGAAATCCTGATGTCTGCCTTGCTGACCAACTACCACCTACATATAGTAGGTACATATAGATGATGTTTGTGGCATTATCACTTCTCAAGTCTCCCCTACAAATTGAAGAAGGGATCTTGGATGGATGGTGCTATACACACACCTCACTTGACAGGGCGCTAGATGATTTGCCGCAATATTATATTGAAATAAGTGCACAGATGCTGCTCTCTTTCCTTTTATCATTTCATAATTTTCCTTCTTATCTTCCATTACAATCTTGAGAAGTTTGGGTACCTATACCCAAAGTCCAACAGCTACTTATATGAAAAGGAAATTGATCCTGTAACGAATAGTTTCTTATCAGTATAAATGAATCTAAGTAGGTACTAGTTTTCAGTGAAGTCTGAAAAGTTTCCTGTTATATTATGGTGGAATTAAAAGTATTTTCTGATATTGTGAAATTAAGAATTTTAAGAAGTTGGTATGGTGATATATTGTTACCTGCAATTTATCTTCATCTTTGTGGATCCGCCTCAATGCTTAACAGTGCCTCTTGTCTATCCTTATTCTATTGTATTTTTACATAGATATGTAGTTATAGTAATGAATTTCCGAATGAATGGGAGTGAGATAAAAGCTCTCGAGGACTTCCAACTGACGATGATTCTAATAGAAGTTTTTCTATTTCAGGTGACGATGACGGCTTCTGGGGTGAGTAGAAAATTGATTGATCTTCAAGACCGAGCTTACTAGAGTCTAACAATTATTGGCTTGAAACATGATTTTTTCTGGTGTCAGTTCACTTCAAAACTGTTACTGATAACTCTTTGGATGTTGTATACTACTATGGTGGGCGGAATCTCAATCTTTAGTGTGTATAAAAGGCATGTTGCGATTTGATACATTCCAACGATGAGTTACCGACGTATTTTTCGTAGAACAAACTAACTGCTTTTAACTTGATGAAGTTCAGGTTTTTACGGATGTGTTTATAGCCTTGTTTAATGTAAACAAGACCTTTATAATAAGGATGATCTGTGCAAAGAAAAGTTATTGAAGAAAAAATATTTAATTCTGGTTGGTAAGCTTGGTTTTTTCATTTAATAATAGTGATTTACGAAAAACGTGAAAAACTGGCATGAAGACAGCAAAAAATGCTGAAAATGATCCGGCAAGAATTACTGAACTGGAGCGCCGTAAAAACTGATAGCCGTTTAACATAAAACATGGCCCACAATTACACTACTATAGAACATAAGTGGTACATTTGTCACATTGATGGCTGTTTCATTGAGACAAAGCAAGTTTATATCGAATTTAAAAGCGTTGGATCTATAAACTGGTCGTTAAATCTCACAAGCGATAGTTGTAAATTTTCCAAAGACTTCGGAACACTTTTACGATGGTCGTCGCTCCGCCCACCGGCGACTTTGCGGCTTGCAATATAGAGGTTCCCGTACACCGATACAACTATAAAATAAGGGTGATTGCACCAACGCTCGTGTTCTTTTTAGGGAACGTGCCTTTTTTGGCTTTTTTGGCTTTTTTGGATTTTTTTTTTTTTTTGTTCCATACTTATAAGTGCTAAATCTTGAACTAGTTCTTAACAAAGTACTTTGTGTAAGACGTTTTGACTTTGTTAGCAGACTGATTTGAAAAAATCGTAGCTGCTTGTCGAATTTCGATGAATTTTTATTGCTGTCACATTGTTTGGTGTTTGTAAATGAGAATAGAGTTAAATAATACGAATTGTATTTTGACAAAAATTCAATGCAAAAATTTTACCTTAAAAAAAACAGGGAAATATTTCGCGTCATCCTGAAATGCCCAATCCAACAATACCTACTATTAATATTACTTATTTCGTTAAAAATATTTTTTTTAATATGATTTTTCTTTTCCTGGACATAAAGTATCGAGTCTTTCTTGTAGGTATGACAAAGACAAATTACTTTCCTCTCGGTAATTTTTTCAATAAGTTCTTATTTGAAACCTTTGGGTAGTTAGCTATTAGTTTCCTAAACGTTCCAATAGGGAACAAAATGATCATCCCATAGATTAGTTATCGTTCCTTATAATAACAATCTATCTGGAATTGTGGTCAGAAGTGCTAATTGGTTTCGTTTAATTACCGATCGTTAATATTTACTTCACAATTGGGTAGCTGCATGATATTGAATACTATATATTCTAGTAGATAATATATCCACACATGTAATACAATAATAGAATTCGAAATCAAATCTGAAATTGGTCGAAAAATAAAAAACTTATAACTTATAGAAACTTTTTGTCTATCTCATGTAATTTATATGGCGATAGGTACTGAACTATGACGTCACAATTCAGTATTTCCCTCTCTGTCTAATTGAGAGTTTTGAACGCTCATATCTTTTCAATTTTTAAAAATATTAAAAAACGGTTTATACCAAGCTATTAGTGAGGTAAAAAAGCTTCAATTTAAATAATAAAAAAAAATTAGTCAACTCGCGGATTGTTTAATGCGAAGAGGACCAACTGGGCAAGTATCAATAAGCCAAGGTATTGATGACGCAAATGGTATTCTTGTTCGATATTATGAGGAATACTTGCAAAGTACGAACTCTGGCTTACACTGTCCTATTCATAGAATGTTGGAATCCTATTTCATTGATACTGATATATTTGCATGCTCGAAAAATAAATTTAAATCTCATATTATAAAATAACTATCTTAATTATAATCTTATTATTATTATTTCTTTGTTGCAATGTTTAAGTTAATGAAATTACTCGTATCTCTGAGCTGATTTGGTTTTGTAACGATAACTAGCTTAGGTATTTAATTATTTATTTCCAAATTTCGGTATTCTTTAATTCTTTAGTAATGGCCTTCTAGTGGCAATCACTGATCTCTAAATATGTTTTATCTGTGGATAATGCAGTGGACTGCAACATCACTACCTATAATTTGTTAATCTTATGTACAGACGCCAGCACATCAAGCTACTACAATCTGTCAGATTTCTTTAATAGATTTTCAACTTTATCGCTAACCCATAAGGTTCAAAGTTGATTGGGAAAATCTGACAGTTCCGGGTAGCTTGATGTGCTGGCATCTGTACTATACATAGTTGTTTATTATCCCTTAATGAATAAAATAATAAATAAAATAAAAAAGTACCATAAGAATAATCAGCCTATAGGTAATGTTCCCGCTGTTGGGACACTGACCTGCTCTCTGTGCGAAGGAGTGGGCCATAAGCCATCTCATCAGCCCAATGCGGGTTGGTGGATGTCACAGTGCTTAGAATTTTTGATTCAAAGACATTTCGATTCCCTCACGATGTTTTTACTTTGCCGTTTTGAGAGCAGTGGACATGAAATAAAATACACAAAGTAAAGTGCCTGTCTGGGTTCGAACTCACGATCCACCTACAACTTGTAAGTCGGGGCCGATACCAATAAGCCACCACTGCTTGCAAAGCAGAATAATCTGAAAATAACTTTGTGAGGATTGAAACACATGATTATTAGGTGATTTTCGAACAAGAGATTTTTTAGACAGATGCACACGATCAATTTCAATGTCGCTCTACCCACCAACTAAAAGTAGAGTAGTACTTATTATTGATACAAATACATCGACTGTGTCTTGAGGGGCTTGTGGCTAAGTGATGGGTGACCATCAACAGCCGCATGGGTCGATCGATCAGATTAAGCTACGCTTGCCGCGGTTGGTCCGTGGATGGGTGACCATCTTCACATACCAAGACCCCTCCGTGCCTCGCAAAGCACGTTGAGCCGATGGTCCCGGCTGTCATTCGTGGATCTTTTACAGTCGTTACGGGTCGTCAGTAGCCCGAAAGTCTGACAACCAGTCTTACCTAGGGGTACCGTATTACCCAGTAACTGGGTTGTAGAGGTCAGATAGGCAGTCGCTCCGCGTAAAATACTGGTATTCAGCTGCATCGGGTTAGACTAGAAGCCGACCCCAACATAGTTGGGAAAAGGCTAGGTAGATGATGATGATGACATCGACTGTGTCTAGAGGCTCTTCTAAAATAACATCACGATCATCACCGGCCGTGGGGTCTGGATGTTCATGGTTTGTTCAACGAAATCTCCAAAAGGCTGGTTGACAGTTCCCGTGACCAAACGGCCAGCTTTTACCTTGGCCAGAGGCTAAGCATTGCCATACAACGTGGTAATGCCGCCAGTCTCTTGGGTACATTACCAGTCGACAGCGATGCGGAAGAATTTTTCGACGCCACATTTTAGTTAGGTTAGGTTGCTATATTTATATTTTAATAATTTGTTACTTAATTTAGTAAAAGAAGTTTATCCAGTGTATATATTTTTATCGTCTTTAACATCACCTTTTGTACTAAGATGGTTGGGTATTTCACAAGGTGATGATTTTTACAACAGCCAAAAATGTATTGTTGTATGGATGAAAATGAAGACTGCCACGTCATGTCCTTTATTATCTATTTATTTTTCTGATTAAATTAGAAAATGTCAATAAACATTTTATATGTTGTAACTAAACTTATTTGTTTACCATTTTCAATAAATATATGTATATAGAGAAACAATAATAAAACTAGTGAGCAGTGGCTTTTTTTTATTCACTCATCAAAGAGTACCTAAGTAGGTACTAGGTCGTCGATCATTTTTATTTATTTTCTTTTTTCCAATATCTAGGTATATGCTTCATGCACAGTCTTCTAATTTAAGAATAACGACGGTCTTAAAAAAATATTGCATACGAGATGGTAATTTACTAACTTCATGTTTTTTCTTAAAATATATCGCAATACAAAAGCGATATCTACTTGTCAAATCAATTTATCTACGCAAAATGCAAAATGTAACGGTCCAAAGAGTTTTCTCCAATGGAGCGATACATTAAACTGTCATTAACCTCATTAAAAATCAATAAAAAAATTGCTCATATCGCGAAATAAACGGCTTTAACTGGCCATATCATGCATTCCATACGTTTACGGCGAAAACATCACAATAACAACATAAAACCTATACTTATGCAATGTTCTACTGCCTCACAGTCGTACCACCGACCTGATAAAGCTGAAAAGGCAACTTAAGCCTATAAAAACCATGCACTAAACACGTTTAACAATCAAAACTGTAACAAATAAATAAACTTCTCAGGCAATAAACGGTTTTATTTTAACAGTCGTAAAGTTTGTTATTGCACATGTGCTCGGTGTAGTTACGACCAATACGTATGAATGAAACGAACGACAGAGAAAGGAACATTCAAAGAAACGAGATGGATAGTACCCGTCCGTCCACGTGGCCGGCGTAACGCAATTTAGAGCAATTCATGTTTTGAATTTAATATTTTTAGCTATTTTAATTTTTATTTTTACTATTGGTGATTTAACAAAATAACTGTTGTGTCAAGAAGACACACTTTGAAGATATTAAAAAAATCAAATCTTGCTTCACTTCCTTTTTTTTAAAACAAAAAACATTTTAATAAAAACTCGGTCAAAATATAAGTTGATTAGGTACCTGCTTATTTTTAAATTCATGTAAGTTATAAAATGAAAAGAATCATTTAGCAACTTCAGACTGTAAAATACATAATTTAAAAAAAGTACACACGTCTATTTTTTATTCTCAAACAAAATACTGAAACCTAAATACCACCAAACAATAACAATACTTTTTATGTTTTTGTACACCAATAAATAATATGTACTCTTTATCTTTATTGGATTAAACTATGGCATATTTTTAAGTCATTCCGGAAGTTAAAATTACACATTCAAGAAAAAAAAATATTATTGTAAAAACAAACAAAATGTTACAGGTTTGCGAAATAATTGTACACTATAAAATTTTATTCAGTATCAGATAATTACAAAAAATTACATTTAATATTAAAAGTAATGTTGCAATTCTGTTTAAAGCCATTCAATTTGACAGCTAGAAGTGCCGGAATGGTTTGTGATTGGCGGTGAATGTTCTGCACCGGATCACTATTGGTGTAGACGAGGTCGGTGCGGAGGTGCGGGGCGCCCGGCGCCATTACGAACAATGGCCGTCGGAATGGTCGTTAGCGAATAGCTTTTATCTCTTTCTAATATAAGCCACGCAGGTAGGAATTAATGAGACGGAGAGGGTTCTGGCGGGTCGCCCCCGATCATCGTTGCGTCTCGCTCGCACGCACGTGGCGTGTTTCGCTGTCTCGAGCGCGGCGCGCGGCAGCGGTAACGCTCGCCACGACGGGGAATTCGGAGTCGTAGAGCCTCATACGCGGGTCATAAACGATCCGCGGCCATAGTAGAGGTGCACGCGCGAGAATCGATCCGAATCGCCGGCGATAAACGCATCTCCCGCGAGGCGATCGTCGCGCGCCGCGTCGCCGCCGAGCGATGAGTTCCAAGTTCATCATCGATAGCATGCTCCCGAAGTACCACCAGCAGTTCCACCACCAGAATTTGTTCGCGGGTGCTGGGGCGTCGCCTATAGAGGCGTCGCTGTCATCTTCGCTGTCGTCGTCTCTGTCGACGTCGCTGTCAAGTTCGCTGTCTGGCGGGCTGGGAGCGGCAGCGCTGGGGGCAGGCTCGCCGGGTGCCGGCAGCCCACAGCGGTCCTCGTCCTCGTCATCGGCATCGCCGGGTGCTCCGACGAGGATGTATCCTTACGTGTCGCATCACCAGCAGTTCGGAGGTTCTGTGCCGTTTTCTGCTGGTGGCGGTTTATCTGCGGCGGATGACAAGAGTTGTCAGTACCGGACGGCTGTGGGAGGAGACCCGATGGTGAACTACGCGCTGGGTCAGCACAACGGCGGGGCTGCGGTGTCGGCGGCATCAGCCAGCATGGCAGCCGCTGCACAGTTCTATCATCAAGCAGCGGCTTCTGCGGCATCGGCAGCGTCCGCCGCCACCGTGGACGCCATGGGAGCGGCGTGCTCGCAGCCCGGCTCTGCCCAACCCCTGCCAGACATACCGCGGTACCCCTGGATGTCCATCACTGGTAAATGTTTTACTCCTTCACTGCATGACAGTTTGCGCTCTTGGCGTTCCTGAAACAATAGTTACGAATTAGTTTTTGTGTTGCTTATAAAGCCGAAGATAAGTTTCATTATTTATAGGAAGTCTTATCAGGCCGTTCTGTACTTAGCAATTAGATTGGCTTTAATGTTTTCGTTTAGTACCTATTCAGGTGTTGTTTCTAGACCAGAATTGTTAATTTATTGTTGATTTTATGCTGTCTTTACTGAAGCATTTTTTCGTTTCGCTTTTATCGTTTTAAGTAGCTCCTGAATTAAAATATTTATTTTATTGATGTGGTTTTTGTTAGACGATTGTTATTACAATTTATTGATTCATTAACGCCACATTAACAAACATCGGTAATATATTTTAAAAAAAAGGAATTCGTAGTCATTTATTTGTTATTCCAATTAGAAGTTCAGTCATATTTTTGTAAATTGATACCCCTTCTAATACGATTATTTGACAATAAAATAATTCAAACAGTGCAATATACATAAACGCAATAAAATTGACCTTTAGGTATTATTTTTATTGTCAATTAATCACAAGAAGTATCCTTTATGGGTACATAATAATTTGGATAAAATTTTTGCAGCTGTTTTATTCTGAATAGCATTCGTAGCGTAATTCTGATCACATGTAATTTGTTTTATTGAATATAAATAAGGTAATTAAAGAAAGTATAAGGGTGTTTTGGTATAAGCAGGCTATAAAACAATGAGTAAAGGTCGTAAATGTTGCGCGGGCGCTTCGGTTCGGTTGGTTCTCTCGGCTCGGCCGTCGGTCGCCGTCGCTCGCACCGCCCATTCCGCCGTCGGCAATGGGCGGGTCCATATTATGCTTACAAACTTTACATAGAACTTCATTTAATACCTAAAACTTATTTTTAACTGCAAAATATTTTTATTAGCGTTTTAATTACTGTTTAGGTAATTAAAATAATGTTTATTATTAAGTATACCTAATAAATTAATTATTTTAATCAAATTCGCAATCATTATAAAATGTTTAATGACCAATTGCTTTTAAACGGGTTAGTACTTAAAATATTTAATGAAACATTTCAAATAACTTCTTATTTACTGAGTAGGTTCGTTTTAGCTAAAAATTAACCAATTAAAATTGGCTGAATTTATTGTTATTGATATTTTACCAATGTAAAATATCAATAACAATAAATTGAAGTAAGTGCCTATTCTATAAAAATAACAAGCTAATAGGAAAATTGACATTTAAAAGCACATACCTTTCTGAAAGCAAATGCATTAAAACATTTAACGGATAGATAAGTAGCCAAATCCAATTTCAAAATCTGTAGCTGACTTTAAAAATACAACCGGGAAACAGAATACTACTCAGAATGGTCAGTACCAAGTTACCTATGAATCTAGAGTATAAAGCATTTAACTCTTGTGAGGTCTACTTAGTACTCAAAAAAGGCGAACGATTACAGACTCAAAGTGCCTGTACGTTTTGCATACAATAGTGCTATTATTTTTATTCGAAGTTTTACTATCTGGCAATCAATCTTACGTGGTTATTACAGGGTTAAATATCGTATTCAATTGAATGGAACGATTTAATCGATTTTTTGGAATGGTGTTGAAGATGACGAAAAATGATTGATATAGTAGGTATCTACCTAAACATAAACTTACATAAAAATATTGTAGAATAATAAAGTCAAAAACATATCTAATAAAAGATAAGTAGTAGGTGAACAGTTAACATAATTATTTTTTATATTATTAAATCAATTTTACCTACCATCCTCAATAAAGCAAATAACAAAAAAAAAATAAAGAAAATTAAATAGGTAACTTAGGTAAACGGTTACTTTTATTTTAAACATAATTATCATCCTTTATTACCGATTACCTATTTGATCCCTTGATTATAAAATTATATTTTGATGTAGCTTCGCATCTATTTAGAGCTATATAGGTATATTAAATTATATAAGCTCTACCTTCCTATGTAAAGCTCTATTTTTGCGGTATTTAACGAAAAATACCTAATGGCCATCAAGCTAATTAATATTCAGTAAAAACTGCAATTTTTAACAAAAAAAAATAAACTTAATGGACAATTTATATAAAACATAATGCCAGCCGGTCGATTCTGTAAAAATCTCACGGTGAAATCATAAGAGAAGTGAGCACTTAATAGTGTTAATCCCTAGCCAATGACAGCTCACTCCAGGCTCACTTCACCCAAGCTTTCACGGTGAGATGGTTACAGAATCGCACGGCTGTTCAGCAAATAATTACAGTTAAAACTAAAGTATGTCAATATGAAAAATTATAACATAAATGTTGGTCAAGTGCGAAACGTAGCCATTTAATTTAGGTTTTGTTGATTATTTATTTTTATTATTAAAGTAAATAATGAATTTCGGTACCTATAATACATATTTTACATTTAAACATTTTACGGACAAAGCATACATCTACCTACGTATGGGTATTTTAAAATATTGAGACATATTTATGTAGGTAGATACCAATACGGAAACAAGAGATTAAAAATTTAAAACTAGTTCAGCAAAAATAGACCATTATACAAAATCAAAATCATATTAATTACTAAATTAAGGATCAATAAATCATTTTTCATTGCTTTATCGTTTAGAAATAAAAAATAAACATACAGACTGTCTAACCGGTCAAAATTTTACCTTATAAATAAAAATATTAGTTTACCCTTTTTTATGAATGTCACATTGAAAATAATTATGTAGATTTTTGAAAATGTATAAAATTCATATGTAGGTATTTTAATTCATATTGTTTTTTCAATCTATTATAATAATATTATTTCCATCCTACCGTTTCCAACTGTCGATATATTGCCCAATTTATATCGATAAGCCTATAAACATTTATTTACTGTCAGCTTTATCTACAATACCGAATTATAATATTCATTTAACAATATATGGTCTGTATATAAATCAATTAGGGTCATTACATAAATAATTTTCATATGCCTATGTATCTATTTACATACCGAATCAAGCAAGTAGCTAGGTAGATACTTTTTAGAGTTCTGTAGACAAAAAAATGAAAACCAATTTGATATGGGATGATTAAAAAAAGCATATCGTATTGTAGAGTAATAATTTAAATGCTCAACTACACAAAAACCGAGAACAGATAATAAAATAAACAAAAACTTCCGCCAGATTTTTTAAATAATGATTAAAGAATATTTATTATGAGTTGATCAACATTTTTGTTTAATTAAGTCAAAAAATTCCAGCAAAGTTTGTATTAAACTAAAAACATTGGGGAGAGTATTAACTAGGTACTAACAATTGTATTACTACCTACCTATAACCCACTAACAAAAAACAACATTGGCGCATTACTTAATTTGATAAACTGAATCATAACTATGCCAAATAAAAATCGCACGTATAAATAACTCAGACCGCGACATAGATAAGATATGTCTGAATCAAACCTTTTTGTATCTACCACCGAACTGACGTTCTTGGCACTGACTGACGCATACAGTTGTCATGCGAAAAAAAACTTATCAAAGCCAATGGAACGTCATAACAGCCTCGTAGATCACTGAAATTATTTAAAATGGCCTATAATCATCTTGTTTTTGTTTAGCAATGGACTATTTTTGTGATTTGTCGGCAATGTTGGCGTATAAAAATGTCCGGGCTGATGTAGGTGAAAATTCGTCTCGGGAAGACAAAAATAACGTGGCAGGTGCTTGCGCGCGCGCACACGAAATTAAAATGGCGGACTTGTCAGTAGCCGACAGTTATACGTCGTAACGCGCGAGATTCTACAACAATTTGACAGTATAAAAGCTTATTACGTTCAAACTACGCGGGTGTTAGTTTGAATGAACTTTAGTGCGATTCAATGTTTTTTGTTTTGAGCATTCTAGTGTTGAATGGAAAAACTAAATATGTGGGACTAGAATTATTTACTTCTTTCTCAAACTTTTTTAATGTGTCAATTATAACGATTGTTTATATAAAAATAATTACTTACGTCGGTATACCTACTAACAAAAAAAAAATCTCAACATACATACGTAGGTAATATAATATTTCAGTAGTTAAATCAAAACAATATCTTTTTAAGTATCAAGAAAATAAATCAAAATTAACTAAAGCTACGAGTCATTTTAAATTTAGACCGCAACTCGCGCTTGACAGTAAACATTGTGTACCGCGGTAAAGAAGAGCGCCAGTCACATGTGTGCGGCGCGTAGAGCGCATGCGCCGAACAAATATGGCCGTCATTTACAGCCAACCGGAGCGCGCCGTGAGCAATCAGAACCCACATGCCATCAAAAGCCCTTTATACTATTGATTGCTATTTGTAGCACGTTATTAATTAAATTGTTAATGCCGTATTGTTCATACAAACTATTAGCTAATTTCATTACGTACCTACTTACCTACTAGATACAATTGTTTACTTATCAAAACATTTTACGTTGATTTTAACGTTTCAAAGAATCCTGATTCACTTGCGCATATTTACGACCGTCTACTCTGTTGCAGCGTTTCAAAAAAATAATAAAAAACGTTCAACTTGAAAAATAACATCATTATCTTACCCCCATGAAATATGGGACTGATACAGAACTCTTAACCTTTTCCATTTTAGGGTTACACCGCCTTTCGAAACTTTCAACAGTCGTTTTTTTTAATTTTCGATTGCAGACCGAAAGCCTGTTGTTATCTCGGAATGAGTTGTGAATTTTCGAGTATCGATATACGGTGTTCGATTCGTATAATCGAATTTTTTATGCATTTGCGGTGTAATTAACGGCTGCACTGAATCGAGACAATTTAAATGTTTCCGATAGGTAGGTAAAACTCGTTAAATTTAAACGTTGCTAAAACCTGAGTAACTCTACATGCGTGCTTAATTGGACGTAAATTTATTAGTGAGTCATTTTATTTGTGATGTTGATAGCTTAGACAATTTTTAACATAATGTTTTTTGCCTACAGTAATTTTATTATCTTCTCAGTCAGCTATAACATTTTTATTTTGATGAAATGCCAGAAAATCATCTGCCACTGGATTAAAATAGCATTGTAATCCAGTGGCAGATGATGTCACTCTTTATGAATAAAATAATATTTGTAAACAATAATTCTATTTTTATCATGTTTTTAGACGAAACAAGTTCATGCGTGACCGTGCATGGTATTATAATGTAGCCAATATCCTGGATTGAACATACTTTAGAGCTATATAAATAATAGCACTTGCAAATAAATAAAGAAGTCAATACGCATTGCCGTTATGCTTCCGAATTTCGTGACGTTTTTATTTTATTTTAAAATGTGGCTTTCTTTATTTCACATGGCGATTTGGTTAAATATTTAAATACATATTAAGACAGTTATTTACGTACCTACCTATAAAATCAGATTAAACTTAACTAACCCTGTATTTTTGTATTGTTGTAGAGGTAGGTAAAAGTTTTAGTAACCAATCATTTAAGGCTCCCGCAGGCAAACGCGACGTGACAGCACGACGCGACTCTAGTAGAACAATAATAGTACATAATCCAATCACAATAATAGTATAGTGTAGTGTAGTAATATCTAAAAAAAAAAATGGAAATTGTTATACCAAAATCGCATCGCTCCGTCGCGCCCGCGGGAGCCTTTAAATAGGTATCTACATCGTCAGGAGTGTCACCTATAGCTCGTATATATTTATAGAAATCAGCAAACATTCATTGTAGAAGATTCTTATATTAGAGTAACTCCACAATACTATTTTGCAATTATCTAGCTCTCGACGCAGCGGCATTTATTTGAATCAACATTGTTAGGCGTAGTGCTCAATTAAAACTAAATAATAGCTTTAATTGATAAAGCGTAATTAAAAATGTTTTACTCGTAATTTAGATTTACGATAAATGTAATTAACAGTCAATTGTTCTAGCCGTTGATGCTCGCTCCAAATGAGCAATGTCGCTGTGAAATTCTACTATGTGGTGAACTATAAAAAATTTACGACCACTTTATCCATTGAACTGTGCAATTAAACCTGTTTTTTCTCCTTTAGGTAGAGGTTAAGGTTTCAGGATTTTCCTAGTTTTATGATTTCTACAAATCACCCTGTACTCACTATACTTACCTAGGTACAGGGTGACAGGTAGGTATGCGGAAATCATTTAAAAATGTAATGATCTTGGACGTCACACAAAAAGCCTCAATAATGAAAATTGAAACTTTTAAGAATTGCCATTTCTTTTTTCTTTTTTTTTTAATATTTTCAGCAGAATTACTAAAGTAGGTTCTACAGTCTTTGTAGATACCTATCTATTTAGACCTAGTATTTTACTAGCATTTGTTTTTTATTTCATAAAAATTGTATGAAGATTTTTCGCCTTAAAACTTTGTTGCAAAAAGGTACTGTGAAACCAAATTACATTTATCTTTATTTCATTAAAATTCAAGAGACACACTGTATAATATTTTAGCGACTCGTTTTGTATGTTTTTTTGTTTTATGTGTAATATATAGGCTTTACTCGTTGTGCATGCGACTTGGCCGAAACAAAGATCTTTCAATACGATTGATAATAGATTTTCCATTTCCAGATTGGATGAGCCCCTTCGATCGGGTCGTCTGCGGTGAGTTCAATGGTATTTATCGTTTCAAATTTATTTTCTTTTAGTTTTAAGTACCTTTATTTAGTTTAGGTGTAGGAATCTTAACACACATTCGACCAAACAACGCTTTTAATGGCTTATCGCTACCCAAACTTTTTGGAATTCTCAACTTTGGAACTGACAAGAGAAATATTTATAACCCTTAATGGCAGAACTTTTAAAACCACTTGTGATAGAAACACAATTAAATGGTGAATGTTGGGAATCGTGAAAATTGTCTAGTAAATCGTTTTGAGTACAACAATGGCTTACAGTTGAGCTGATTAATGACTATGTGGAAAAAGTAGTTTCGGTTTTTCTAATAGGATTTTTTTTTGCTCGGAACTGGGCCGCGTGATAGACAAAACATTATTGTCTTTAGTCACAACATTGGTATCCGATATTTCAAACTTATTTCATTTACTATTGATTATATTATATTATTTTATATTTATTATATTATATTATACTAGCGACCCGCCCCGGCTTCGCACGGGTGCAATGCTGATCACTACATAGTATAAAACAAAGTCGCTTCCCGCTGTCTGTCTGTCTTTATGTATGCTTAGATCTTGAAAAATACGCTACGGATTTTGATGCGGTTTTTTTTATAGATAAGAGTGATTCAAGAGGAAGGTTTATATGTATACCTAGTACATGCATAATATAGTAGAGAAACACTGATAATTTTAGAGCCATTAAAAAAGTATAGGATAAAAAATCGTTATTGTTGGTTATCCCTAAGAGATAGACATATACCATCGCGGACTTTTTTGTAGAGCTTTTTAAAGGTGTACAATACTGTAGTACATTATTTTGATCTATCTCGAATGGTTCAGCCAGCGTTTGCAATGTAAACGCAAAAAATGTGTTTATTTACGACATCACATTAGAAACCTCTAAAATTATCAGTGTTTCTCTACTATATTATACATGTATTATACATATAAACCTTCCTCTTGAATCACTCTATCTATTAACAAAAACCGCATCAAAATCCGTTGCGGAGTTTTAAAGATCTAAGCATATATAGGGACAGACAGAGGGAAGCGACTTTGTTTTATACTATGTAATGATGATTTAGCCTCTAATACCGACTGACAAAAAGTTATCATAGTCATTATATAGCAGCATTTTGGTCGAACGTGTGCGATGATTCACATTATAAACCCTTTGGAGGCTGTCGTAAAATTCTGTTGCAATTATTCATTTTATATGGCTTTGTGGAATTATTGCAATCAAACCTTTTTTAATTGACCAAGAACTTTTTGTCAAATATTTTTGTTTCTATTTAAGGTTTTAAAGTTAACAAACTATTTATTATTTAAATGACTGAACTTGTCTGCATATTTTACACTGCAGAGTTACTTTACATCAAAGGTGCAACAACTAACCCCGTGACGCTACCTGTCTTTTGCATCATGTATCACGTTTGTTTATTCGGTTCTTTTGCGAAAAAATCTCTCCATTATTTTATTTTTTACTATAGACAACTTCAACTTACTTTTTTGCGATACAACAATAGATTTGCAATTGGCAAATCTATTGTTCTATCGCAAAAAAGTGACGAAAAAGGGTTTAAAAGCTTCGCAATAAACACAAACTTTCTGCAAGAACAAAAGCTTTAATAGTGGGTCAATATTGTACAACCGGCCATTAAGGTACAAAAATGGTCAGGGACCTTCAATTCTGGGCAACGCTGTTCCGTACAGATAAGCTGCACAATTATTTCCCTTGGCAGTTTTCCTTTCATATTCATAACGCGGGCGCATTTTTCTCTCAAAAGCAATATAAATAAGCAAACCGGGAGCACCCGAGTAGCATTTAAATCCCCCATCTTTAATAACTATAACAATAAATTTTTAGTTGATGGCAACATCCCGGTCCTTCAAACGCAATCTTGTAACGGAGCGTGTTTTGTAAACGATTTACCATTTTTGCCTACGGAGTACACTTTGTTCTTGTTTTTAAAATATCATGTTATCTTATATCAGTAATGCACTGACGCATTGCACGGTTTTGGTTTTACATACAATGCGGCTCGCGGCACCATAAAAATCAGGACCGACAGACAAGCTACTTTCACCATTTTTTGCAAATTTATTGAAAAATCTAAACAAAGGGTTCACGGCAATATGGTTGTGCAAATTCTCGTTTTTGTTGTAAACAGCGATCCTTTGTGCTTACAAGATGTTTACAAATAAGGTATAAGTCAAAGGGTTTTAAATCACGGCGTCGAAAGCTTTTAAAATAAGCTTAGAAAGGGGTCCATTGTTTTGTTGGCACGCCCGCAAATTGCTTTATTACGGACGCTTTGCGGCTATTGTGCGAAAGTCGATATCGCCAAAATCGTAGTCAAAACATCGTTTGTTATCATACGGTGCTCACAAGCCAGAAGTAAGGGCCGAACCCGTACTTGCCACAATAAACATAACTGTGACGTTTGCGCGCGTTTATCTTGCATGCTTGAAAGAGTCCTGAACATTATTACGTTCATCTGCAAACATAAATCTATCACTTTTGAAGTTCATTTTACATACGTTTATGCGATTGAGAAAGTACGCTCTCAACAAAATTTTATCATCTGTACGTAGTATAAAAATACAAACAGTGTATCAACGTGAAAAATGGATAATCATAACACTTACAGAGTATATAAAAAGGAGTTTTATAGCGTCATAACAATTAAGGCTTAATCACTGTCAATCATAACTCCACCGTTATAAAGTGATTGACGCTAGTGTTGTAAAAAAAGTTTGTCCGCGAACAATGACTGTTGAGAATTGACCATAAAGTGGCGACCTTGTGGCAATAAAAATTTAACGAGCCAAGCCCGTGGCGTAGTGTAGTACAAACACATTGTCAGATTCGTGAACGTGACTGTCATAGAAACAGCTGGGCTCACATCTGGGTATCGCCTCAGCGACAGACGCAGTTATTAAAAAAGTAAAGAGTTGGGAAAGAACGATTGACTTACTCACGCTATTTAATATCTTCTTTACGTAAACTCGTTTGATAAAACCAATCGATGATTTATTGTTTTAGTTTTTCTAATATTTGATTTACAATAGACTATCGTAGTTGTATTCTCGATATTTTAACGTCTCAGCACTTAACAGTATAATAACTTCGTCAGAAGTAATTCAATACGATCGTTTTAGATGAGTAGTTAAATATGAACAGCGGACGTTTATGGTTTGTAGGCGCCAAAGTATTTTAGACGGAAATTAATTTCCATAAAGGTCTATTTGACCACCAAGTCGCGTTGTCGTGTTGCGCATTGCGAATGCGTAAATGCACGAGCACGACTCACCGTCGCGTCGCCAAATAAGTTAACTCTGTAAGTCTGTACATGCATAATATCGTAGATAACGATGCCTTATTCTGTTATCTCTTGGCGGACCCTACTGTGTTGATATTTTCTTTTCAGGCATACTTTTTAACGTTCAGATGTCTTATTTTGTACTTGTTCTCGGTGAAAAGATAGAGGGCGTGAAGTTATTAAGTAATGTAAGCGATATAATGTTTTCTTGTTTGCTTCATTCGTCGTTTAACCACTTTTTGGACTATATAATTCAGTGTTCTTAAGGTCAGCAGGTTTTATATTAATTAATAACTAAAAGAAGCCGCATACAATCTTGTCGTTCCAACGATCTAATATTTGTATCACAGTTGTAATTCATATGAACCGCATCAGAAAACGCTTTAATTAAAATTAAATATCACTGAGATAATTTCAGAAAGAAAAAATATAATTTACTCGATAGCTTTGCTACCATAAATTGTGAAAATAAAAAAAAATATCAAAGAATCGCCTTTTAATATTTTTATCAGACTAAAGATCTTCGAGACAAGTTTGTATTGGTATTATAAATAAATTTTATTTCAAGTTCGTCCAATAAATAATTTCAATGTCATGCTTATATCTTGAGCATGGTTTGTGTCGTGCTCGCTTACTCACACAGTATCAAATGCCTATTCATTAGACGAACGAGACAATTGAGCGCTTGCGCCTACTTTACAACCCAAGGTTGTATTTGTTGATGTTGCTACACATTGCGTAACATACTATTTTTGGTATAGAAAACTTGAGAGTTCTTCGACCTCTCGTACTCCAGCGCAAACTGTCATATCTCTTGATTTAGCAAACATGTTTCGCTGTAACCAAGTTATATAGGTACCGCAATGGCTTTAATTCTATTAATTTATGAGCTTAATAACTTGGTCGTTAGTATTTATATTTACCTATAAATATTAATGTGTTGGTTACTCAATTTGTTCCGAAGGACAGATTTAGGGAGTTGGTAGATGATTTAAAACTTGAGTTACGGAAATTGATTTTGATGCTGTCATGATTTCTTATATTTATTGCCTGACCGTTAATATTAGTAATAAATAATTTAAATTTACAGTTTATGTATAGGTAAAAATATTCTAAGACAGAACAGTCATGTTCAATGTCCAATAGATTTAATACGAGTAGGTGTAGATCTAAATAACTACTATAAGTAGGTACTAACATTTAAACCCGCTAATACTCGCTGTCCTCACCAGTACATTTAGATAAATAATTGATACTGTATTAAATTTTAGACTTGGAACCGTGTAGATTATGAATATTCAAATTCATAGGCTAAAATTATGGCATACACGACCGAACACGGCCCCGAACGGGTTAAATATTATAAATCCACTGGTAGTCTACAAAGTAAGTTCGTATATTTTTAATTAGCACCAAAGTGAAAGGTTTTATTCATACTATGTTGATATTAAATAATATGTAATATTAGGAACACTTTCCTGTCATGAATATACATCTTTGTAACGTGTGAATCTTAAATCTTTTATCAAAAAGAAGACCAAATTATATCGAGGTCTTTAAACAGTCTTATGCTGTATAAAAGCAGTAAAAACATCTTACATTTCAACACCACCCGTAAAGAACAGTTCCCCAACGCGTCTGTCTGTCAGTATGTATGTTCAGGATAATCTCGAAAATTACTCGATAGATTTTGGTATGATTTCTATCACCACTTAGACCGCTCTGAGGAAGGTTTTGATATATTAATTGTACGCGTGCCGTCCGCCCGCTAGTTACAGTTATCCTACAAAATTGATAGCCTGATCTAACTATGAAAATAAACAAAGCGTAGATTATTTTTTTTTTATTACACGTTATGAATGAAACTGGTTCTTTAAATTAAATAGACACTGCTGAATGTACTTGAGTCTCATATTTCATTGGGTTCGAGGAAATGGAGCGGGCTAATGGTTTTATTAATACTGCAAACGGACCACGTACGACGTCGACACTTTTTTGGATGTTGCAAGTTTCTTGGAATTTTTTTGGTGGAAGAGGAAATCACGACAGAACATGCCTCCGTCTTGAATTTTAGCTGCCGATTAAGGGTTTAAGAACACGGCGCAATTTCAGCACACGTTTTGAAATCGCGCATTTTTTTTTTTTTTTTTAAAACACGCTGTTCGTAGAATTAAATAAAATTCTTAAAATGCGAATTGAACCCATACAATGACCTTGCCGTCTTCCTCTTATATACCTACGTTGTAGGTACTAACAGCTTGCTTCCTTATAAACGCCTCGTATTCAACATTTAAAACATTCAATAGATAGGCATGTGATAAGGTTAACACGAAAGTTCAGACCTTCGGTTTATTTTATACGATAATGTGTATATTTAAAGGTGTCGCTTTGCAATTTTAATTTGCATCCTGTTGGCATGAAACTAATATTTTATGAGCTGCCAGCCTATCAATCAACGTGTTTTGTTTAAATTCGCTAAATAATACATTTCGCACTCGAACCTGGTGCAAGGAATGCATTCAAACATTACTGTGAATGTGAAGTACAGTCGCATGCATTGAATGAATTTACTATATTGTTTGCTAGGTACTTACCCTACTATCTGAATACAGGATTTTCTCTTATACAATGGCAAGATTTTCTTCTGATTATTTTCTTTTTTCAACTGAAAGTTTTCTTCATTTTTCTAAGCTTTGTCAGGGAAGGAAAATTGAATATTTGGTAAAGTGGGAATGTTGGGTCATATTTGGACTAGTAACTATACAGTTTGAATGGCCGAATCCTACACCAATATGCAACGTGTAACGTTAAATGCGCAAAACCTCGGACACCCCAACTGATTTTTAATTCAATTGACCTATTTCACACAGAAAATAAGTCATTAAAAAAATTGTAAAGGTTTTATGTGCTGTTTTAGTTTTACTGGTCATTCTGATCGTTTCATGCGTCTGCGACGATGCTTTATCGAGGGAGGAGTCGTCACCGGGCCGCTGCGCCGCGCTGACATCGGGTTGCTTGACCTATTAATAAATAGACACGGCAACGTTTTTAATAAAGATATTTTGAAAAATGTGACCTATATTAAAAAGTGGTTCAATTAATTCTGCTTGTTATTCTGATCAAACTATTTTCAGGTTTTGCGCATTTAACGTTACACGTTGTATAGAGAATACCTCTAAACTGGTACATGTAGATAATTTAACATAGCAGCTAACTAAGGATTCTATACTCAAGTGGCAAAAAGTTGTGTATTTACGAGTACTAGAAATAAATCGTTAATCAAAGTGTAAGATTTTCCCTCATTTACTATGTACAAGCATTGCCAACTACACCTCGCATGGCAACCTATCCATCTCAGTGTTAACATCATGAATGCTACTACAGTCACATACCTAATACGAAATTATGCTATGAATACACTATAACTCCCACCCATACAAATAAACGCATTGCCATGTAAATATATCCATTCTGTCCATTCAACCAACATTTTCTTGCGATAGATTAATTGGAAATTGCTTTAATGAATAATATTTTAACTGAAACGAATGAATAATGAATGCAGGCGTTCTTCTGTCTTGATCATTGCGCCAAGTTTTCGTAGATATATGGACTCGAAGAAAGGAGGAAATTATAAGTAGGTACCTAATACCTATACGTGATTAGAATCATTATCGATATTTTTTTTTCGTACAAAAGTTGTCTTATTTTCTCAGAATGTCGAAAGGATTTGCAAGATGGTTAGGTAAATCAGCTAGGTTAAAAAAGTATAGGTACCTAGTGCTATAAATAGTCTTTGCACATAAATATTTAACAGTCAACACGTTTACCCGGAGCTCAAAATAAATAAATATCATAAATGTATAATACATTACTCTGCTGAATTAATGATACGTGTATTCTGTATGACTGATTTATACAACTTGAGATCAGATAACGTATTCCACATTTATTTATATGTATAAAACAGCTAATTTTCATTCGAAATCATGGAGTGAACAACAATGTTTTGCGCAGTTATAGGCACAGAGGGCTATGTGCTTTATACAGCGTGTTATTAGTACATAACACATAACGCTCACAGACGTGACTCAATAGCTACAAGAATGTGAACGGAGGCATTGTTCAACAGTCCTTTGAACTTTCTGAAAGCTAAGGTTTGCTCTGTTTATGCCAACTACGTTATGCTAATATAGATACGATGTCGTCTGCCAGTTCGCTACTGCGAATTTATTTTATTCGTCTGCTATGACTTGATATTTAGGTACCAACTAATGCTAATGTTACGTTCTAGACAGTTTATTGGTTATTTCAAAATTGACGCTATATCATTACTTAGAACGTATGGCGCTACAAATAAATCCCGCGCTTTATCCTCGTTACTATGAACGAGATGTTAGTTTAGGATCGCTCGGAGTAACTGGCAGAGTTTGGTCTGACGTTTGTTACACATAACCGCAGCCTAAAGTCAGAAAGTCCACATGTATGCGACGAAACATCGTGGCAGCACGTCTGTTCCGTCCGATAACGCGTCGTTTCGTAACGCTATAGGCGTCGATTGCTCTCAAAGGGATTAAATGGAATGCGTACAATTTATATCTCTATTAACGTAGAGTATTGTTTACACACGTCTGACCGCGGCCTCGGAAACCAAACGCAGCCGCTTGTGAAAACATTCGCTTCGAGATTAAAGGTGGACCTGGCCACAAGAGCCGGGTCGTATTGACCCGCATGGTTCTACCCAATTGGTAACGCGTCGTAGTTCCTCAGAGGTCAGCGTATATTAGTCGCGTTTAAGTTTGTTTACAGCGGGCTCAGCGTTTCCGACCAGTTTGCATAACTCGAGGGTAGTCTCAATAAAAACAAATTGGCTCGCTGACCAGAGTTGCGCATTACACACGTACGAGGAAGCCGGGCGACATGCCCGGAGGTGATTTACTGACATTTCATGCCACTAAGCTCGAACGGTTATGGAAAATAGATGTAAACTACGATTATGTTCTAAGCTCCCGAACATTCCTATAAGTCTTATGCGATCTCGAAGGTTTACAGCTGCAAATTCTCTGCCCAATAATTTTAGGCGTACAAATCGTACAATGTTGAGGAAAATTTAATTCCTTATTGAATACTAAATAAGGAAAACGTGTTAAATTCAACAGTCACAAATCACACACGCATATATTTCGTTCGTCATCTAAACATCTACTTGTCCATTTAAAAAGCCATTTCCAATCAAAACCTATACGTACATAACTAATACCTAGTCAATGAAATAATTTCTACATTAACAGATAGTTGGTTGATAACAGTTAATAGGCAGTTAGCCACGCCATGTTATCAGTAAACATCAAAAACGTTGTACTAACAACAACTAGAATTAAAACAGTAAATAAGGTGTAGAAAGAAACGGCAGGTAGGTCATGTTACCTACAGGCAGTTAGGGCTGTACGACACTCTTGCGCATTAATCTAAAAGATACAATCGCGGCCACAGCGAGCTTCGTAAATCTCAGATAGGGATCTTAATATATGGTGGGGAAGAGGGGGTACGTTTCACTTTTGTAAGGCCTTTTGCAGGGCGACACCTCGGGCTCGATACGGGCTCGGCATTGTTCGGTTCGTATCGTGTGAGGTTGTTTTGTTTCTTTACGATACGATCGTGGACCATGGAGTGACATCGATCTTATGATCTTGGTCGTTTTTGTTTCAAAGTTGAACTTTTTGTATTATAATAATGGATATACTGCTTTAGCTCATACATGGGTAGCTTTGTAGATTGTGTTTCCGCAATTAGATACTGTTTCAGATCCTTGCCCACTCAAAACATAAACAAATGCAATACCATAAATTTTACAAAACCAGAGGCTATTGTAATCGCATAAAAGTTCAGTAAATCTTTTACAGCATAAAGCTCGGTAGTCAATAGACATTCATCCTTTTATAAAATGCAATACGGCTGTCTCACACATTATTTTTACTTCGCCGTACAGACTATAAATAAACTACTTTTTTTTTGTTTCTTGTTCCGTCCTACTAGAGAGGCTAATAAAAATTAATGCGAACATTTCGTTCAGATTTATGTCAAAAATTTTGTAAAATCAAACAGATGCCTCGATATGCTTATTAAAATATTATGAAACTATACACAACAACTTTTATGACGTTTTCACACCATCAAAGAGTCCACTTGCTCATTACACATAACTAATGACGTAATAATTAACCAAATTTCGTGACTCAAAAATGTACAGTCCCGTCCACAAAGTACAAAAGGAATACCAACGACATTTTTTGTTGTTTATTTACAAGAAAAATCACTTCGCCTCGTCCTGTCTGGAATAAGCAACTTTGGCTCGCTGCGGCCAATTACGGCGACATTTTAAAGTAATTTAATCACCACTAATAAGAAATTAAAACGTGATTTTATTGTAGAGAAGCTTAATTGTACGATACGGAGATTTTTGACGCGCTTGCCTTTTGAGGTCAGCCGCCATTGCTCAGTCCTTTAGTGCGTTCCATTCGAATTAATAATTAAAACAATTTAATGACTTTATCTAGGTATATGGCATCTGCGATGTCATTCTCATGTTGCTTTCATGTTGCGAACATGAATTATGGATTTAATCTAGGCCTCGCTCGTATTGCCTACGGTTTATGGAAATGAGCCTTGGAAAACTGTAATCAAGAATTGTTAATTACAAGCGGTTACCACCCACGACTTGTTACTTATTCGTAATTCTTATTATTTATGTAAAGGAAATTTTATTTGGTCCTGATGTACGCGATATACCTACTCTACATCTTTAGTTTTTTATATCTATGGGATCCATTAGGTATATAAGTTGTATTAAGTACATAAGTTTATGTTGGCAGTTAACATAAGTTTCCGGTAGACTTCACCTAGTTACTTTAAGAGATAAGTTTATGTTGTTTTTTCTTGCAAAGAAAGAGTTTCGTTTGCTCTGTAGGGATAGAATCCTTTCTGTTTCTTGAAGTCATCATAACTTATTGCGAAAACTCTTAGGTATACTATTTACTGAAGTAGTGAATTACGTCAATGTATACTCAGAAAATGAAGAAAATTCTATTACACGTTTGAGTATAGCTGTACTAGTGTACCTACATACACAAACACACAACGTATTTTAATCAGGAGCAGTCAAACATGATACGCGTGTTGCAGCTCAATCGTTCGATATAAATAGTAATGCTTACATCTGTAATCTTAAAATACCCTCTGTTTGATAATCGATAATGTAAACGATTTTATACATCAATGAAGCATGCCTACGGGTATGAGTGGCCAGCCCTTTAACGTAATTAAGGCGATATATCTATATTTTTTTAATAATACCGGTTATTTAGCATATTTCTTAGTATCCACCGACCGGATACTGAGTCGCGATAAATTACATGTTTACATTACGATATGTATCTGCGTTATGGACGGCAAGATTTCAATGAGTCGGTAGAAGCTACTTTGTAGTTGGGGGAAATAGTTGAAGGGGACTAGAATACTAACCCTTTCGCTGCATATGATGAACGAGGTGCCGAATCTGAAATTGTAATTTGACAATAAAATCCATGCAATTGATATAATTTTATACAGCCGTTAGTATTCGAGTGGTGTTGTGTAATGTATGTTGGAGGGATAGGAAGGGGCATCCGTGGGGCTTAGGGGATCAGGGGACAGGCGCAGGGTGCGTCTGACATTGAAGAAGTGCCAATAACAGAGGTATAAATAGCGGGGGCCAGCGGCTGAGGGCGTTACTTCGCTACGAGATCAGAATATTTTGTGAGTTCGCTCCGCATACTGTCCTAAACAACGGATTACAATGCGGGAAGGCGACTACTGAACGATACTGATCTGTATCTACTTGATAAATTGTAAAGCTGATACAAATTTATGAGTTTTACGTGTCGCTTGACACTTAATGTAAAACATTTACGTTTGCGTACTTAACATTTAAACATTTAAGCATAATAATTGTTTTTGTTTAACACGAAGGCAACTTGTTTAACCTCGGACAATGAAACCTAATTTTGTTATACAAATCCTTTTACAAAATGTTTTTGTCAGAGTTTTGAAAGACTTCGTCACATTGTAAATCACCTTGTTAACTGATTAACTTTGGGAGGTGACCCGTAAAGTTAACCCATTTGAACGATTCAATAACTTCCAGTTCACAATGAGTGGAGCAGGTTTCAGTAAACATCATTTGTTCGTTCGAAAGCTGGACACATGACTCTAGTTCCAAGGTGGTATTAGTTCGAAAAAAGTCATAATAAAACTCATAAATTCTCCCCTAAAAATTGGTCACCCTCGAAGTAGACAAAAATGACCAGAATAAATTGGGATGGTAGTGGCAGCCGATAAAACATTCAGTTTATGGGGTGTCATATTTACATTCGGGAAGATATCGACGTGGGAATACAGATAAGTACTTATTTTGGTGTACGTGGTGAGCACAATATGTTCCTATTCTTCTGCATATATAAGTATTTGTTTGAGTGGTATAAATCTACGGATACAACACAAGAGATAAAGTGCACTTGGAGATAAAAAGACCACATTACGTACGCGCTGGTTGAATTTTTCCGCCTGAAATGTTTGTGGATACATTTACCTTTTTGGTTCATTACTTAAGGAAGTATTAGGAGTATGCCATTGAGCCTGTTAATCCAATCACGGCAGCACTCCAATTAAACAAAGCCCTCTGGGTGGTGCTAATCGATTGCCAATAAATTGGGATTCGAGCGAACTCTGAACGCATAATTTCTTGCACCCTGCGGCTGTGTAATGGATGTAGCCTTGGGGTGCAATTGCATGTAAATCTACGGATTAGGTGCCTACCCTAGCTGTGAAGATACTGATAATATTCAGATGGGGCTCGTAGCTATATGAATGGGGTACTAATATTAACAGTTGAAAATAGATAGCTAAATAGCACGTTATCATTTCCATATTTCTGACAAAATTCGCTTGTTATTTCTGAATGTTTCTACCAAAACGTACGTTTTGTACGCAAGGTGCTCCTACCAAAAATAAAGCCTATAATTTTATGTTACACACTCTCGTTAAAGCCCCATGCGAACGCGTGTAATCTCCGGACATATTTATTAGAAAAACGCGCGAATACACCCCTAAATGGTGGCTCAAGATTAGTCGGAGCCATTCCGACACGTTACGTGAATAGCGATGCTACCAAATAAAATGTTTAGGGTCATTTTGGCCGACAACGAGCGCGCCTAGCTCACCCAAATGCCAATAGGTCTATTTTACCCCCACGCCCCGAGGGGTGTATACGGCCATCATAAATTGTCCGCCGCAAATTTGCAATCCTATCTTTTTGGCCCGGTGAGGGAGGTCCGACATTAACATAACTGTATGTTGGGCAATCCCACGTGTAGGTTTATGAACATAACAGCTTACCCAAGCGCGTATGTGTGTTTGAAACTCTGCGTTAAGGGCCTTATATCACGGCCCCGTAATGTAAGTAAAGGTGCGCCTTAAACAACTCCTGAAATTTGAATATCTCTATCATTTTTGCATATTTTGGGCATCAAATAAATAGAACAGATAAGCCAAAGAAAATGAGCGCAGTCCTTCAGTAGTGGATTGTGTATTTTCAAGACTTTACATAACAAACAGACCCCAAAATACATTTTCATTCATATTAATGCCTTGATTTAGAACCCAAAAATTTACAAAGAAGAATTTTAATGAAACTTCATGAATCCGGATTAATTTTTAATTATAATTGCGGCATTGCAAATGGCGGACGGCGTCGCTGGAACGCGTGAGAGGCGCGATTTAATCACTCGTCTTATAACAAGGGTGGGGGGGGGACTAGGGGGGAAAATATTAAGCGCGTTCTTGAGTTATTAAAGCCCCTTAATTGCGCTTAGATATTTTCTGGTTCATTAAATACTTAAGATTTATAAAGAGGTACTTGAATGAACGAGATAAGTAGCGTGACGGGAACGAGGTATCTTATGGGGTGATTAATATCAACGTTAGAGTTCCTTCTGTATTATCTGCGCTTTCCATCGAAACGAGTGTTAGACGAGAAAAAAAAAAACTGGACCGTGAGCTGCGTTATTTATTAACTAGGAGAACTAGATATATTTTCACTTCAATGTCGTCACATATCCGGCGTCTATTCAAAATGTATGACACAGAGTTATTTTATACGATGAACTAAATACACATAGGTATCTACCTACTCATAAACAGTTAAATGATAGTCTCTTATAATTAACTGGGTAAACACTGTGACTGTTTAACACAGTAATACAAACACGAAACTGGGCCTTTTAAGCGGCAACATGCGTGGAACGTGGCCCTATCATAGTTTACAAGCACATAAGGGAGCTCCGTCGTCGGGCGGTTAAGGGCGCATTACACCCTTGGAATAGCGCCTCCGTAATTAAAACGCTTTAAACTGACAATTACGAAGTACCTATGAAAATAACACGCTGGCCTCCTATGAGCCTTTCAACAGCTTAGATGCTGGAGAAATTGCTATGAAATTTCATAGCAAGGGAAACCGCAATGCAATAGACACCCATAGCAATTTCATTGCTCATTCTTATATACCAATTGTTCATTAGTTTGCAAATTACAGCTGAAACATCTTTTATATTAAATTGTATTATTCATTCAAAGCACGTTAACGATATATACCTATACTTATGTCAACTTTAAAACATATCGTTCGTGCTAAAAGAGTTTCAACTCTATCATTTGTAGATAGAGTATCAAATAGAACTTGCAGCTTTGTATGCGAGATCGGTATTCTTCGTTTGTCAAGATTTCAGCGATCATAGAAAGTTGGTTAAGTTAAGTTTTAGTGGTTAAGTTTTTCCCAAAGCCAGATAATTTCATCCCAGGAATAATTTTGAATTTTTGACAGTTCTTCTCGTTAATATTTCGAAATACTTTGTACTGAGAATTAGTTGGCCATATTTATTTTGCTTACATGGTACATGAGGGTACATTTTACTTGTTTACTAATTAAGATACTGTGAACCTATCCTTAATTAAATAAGAGATATCCAGCATTAAGGATATATCTCCACTTTATCTCCACCCGCATTAACTTTCAATTAAAACAATTTATGCACCCAACGCACAGTGTTCCGACGTTGAAAATTGTATCACCATATATTATTCAGTTGAATTAATAAGTTTACAATAGACGAGCTAACGAGCTCAGTCGGCGGCGACCGCCTGGGTGCATGCGAGCAAATTAAATTTGCATGTTTGCAACCCCATAACACCCCTTCGCACCGCCCTGTCCAAACGGGAGTTATTAGTAGCAGCCGCCATTTTTGGCCAGTCTGACCGTGGGGTGAACCACTGGGGGATAATGTGGTCGGCAAGCAATTTGTTTTTGGATTTAGTTTTGTAATTGGGAGCCTTTCACACGCAGCAGACGTTACCTACCTACCATGAAATAGGCTCTGAAATGTTACGGACTTCCCCAAAACTTACGACTACAAGTTACGAGTTAAAGTGCTAAGTCGATAGTACAGACGAGCCCATTTCTGATCAACTATATGTGTACTCGAGACTTAAGCAGATAACGCTCTCTTCTTCCAAAGAGTGGAGCTATTAAATAGTCGTATTCCGCAACACTATCAGACGAAACAACAATTTCTCCGCAGATAAAAGCAGTCATTTTTGTGCGAAAGCTCTCTACCTAGACATTCGGTACATTAGGGGGGTCTATTCTAAAAAACATTTTCGCTTCTCGACAGGGTGGGCGGGTTCGAAATTATAAAATATAACAGCAATGCGCCCTTTGTTTTTTAAAGGTATTGTACCTATGTGATGGGGCGCGAGCATCCATGCGGTATTCAAATTCGGGAGCTCTGCAGGGGTAAACTAATTCGTTTTAAATTACGTTACGATATTGCGTTTCGACTTAAATTATAGCTGATATAAACAAGCAGGAGAGGGTTCGAATAAAATATTAGAAGGCACTCAGGTTCACGGCGTAATTAGATTTACCTATTAGATACGCACAAGTATCGCAATTCGAGCCGGAGTGTATGATTCTGAATTCTTTGAATATACCTCTTCACATGGACTTTGTCAGTTACTATGATTTTTTTTTTATTTATTGAAGGAAAACCTTTATGTTAATACATAGCTAGGTCAACACATAGTTTTATCTGGGTATTCAAATTAGTCAAAAGTACATTATTGGTTGCTTAGTGTTATATTTATTCGTAATAAAGAGATTGTTATTGTTAGCTGATAACGTACAAAACGAAGAAGCCGCCTTAGTAACGTTATGTAAACAAACTATACCGATGCTATTAGATAACAAACTTCAACGAATTCAATTTATTTATTTATATAATTATTCTTTCACACGTTGAGTTTGACATCGGTCACACGTTCGCTTCGTAACATCTAACCTTAAAAAATACGAATATATTTTAAAACTGACACTGAATCATTCCGAAATTCGGACTTAAAAATCCAAGTTATCCACCCACTGACATAATTTATAACTGCAGGACTGTAGCCCTGGTATCGCAACACGTTCGCACTGATATTTATTAGACAGGTGCATATTTTATTAGCTTTCGAACATAAAACAACACATAAAAACTATCACTCTGACGCTCAGCGAACGAGTCCGGAACACAAATCTTATTCGCAATAAACGAGACGAAACGAAACGCGAACGTTAATAAAGATATAATAATAAATATTCGGAGGAAAACCTTTCGGGATTCGAATTAAACTAAGGGTAGGAAAATTGCGAGAGTCCCCAAGGAGGTAGGCGAGCGACAGCTGCGAGCCTAATGTCTTTTCTATTTATCTGTGATCGGGGAAACGCGGCATATCTATATACTACGTCATAACAGTATATTATATCACATTCACGATACGACGCGCCACGCGACAGATGTGTATAAAATAAACGCGATTAATAACATAATCGACGCCCTTCTGTATGACATTCAAAGACGCGTCTCTTAGAAATAGTACCAATTTGAACGAACTCCACGATTATTCATAAAAACATATCCGGTGTATGATTTAATGCCAATAAAAACTATTCAGCAAATAAAACGAATTAATACGACATGATCGCCTATTCGCACTGATATTGCGTAAGTCGTGATGACAATCTCTGTTTTATGGTGTAGACCTCGTAAATGTCTATTAATATGAATGGGCTCCAATTACTTTTACGATTCGCGTTTTGTCGAGAGACGTTCTAAAAAACTTTACGATCTTCCGCGCCCCTGGTCTGTTTGCCTTTACGTCTATCTGGGGGTGTGAGCCATTCAGGACGGATCGAAGCGTGGACAATCGGCCCGCTGGCAGATGTCGCACGGAAAGCTGTCACCTGTCCAAAACTGCCTTGACTACGAGAAGTGGACCTATAAGCTGATCTGTTAATACCCTGTTAGTGTCGAACATCAGACCATTTACTTCAAGTTTGGCGTGAACATTTTTGGCATAGACATTGACATTAACATTGAGAAAACTTCAAAGAGGCTCCGGTATTTTTGGACTCCACCAACATACACGTACACACCTCCTCATACTTACCGACTAAATGAACGGATATCAGATGATATTCAGAGCATATGAATGGTTCATTTATGTATGTTTCTCAAACGCGACGATGAAGCAATTACGATGCAACATGCGCCCTGTGAAGTGGCGAACGATTTTATTACAATTTAAATTTCATGTTTATTTACTCTACTGAATTATTTTATAAGCTCAGTAATTTGCTTTTAATGTTCGGTTTCTTTCTTCACCGAAGCCCTTTGGAAATCGAACCATATCTGTGAGCCTTTCAGGTAGAAAATGTTTTGCGAACATTATACCACAACTTATGAGTCATGGTGGTTGAGAATATACGGTGCATGACTAAATATGATATGGATACTTGGAGCTTTCAAGCGCATAAAACAAATAAAATCTGCATCTAGACTTGTAAAATGTACAATAATTCCCATTCAGTGAATCAGAAAGCGTCGAAGAGAATGACTTTAGTCCAATAATGTAGTGCCAACTTCCTCTCGTGTATGCCAGCGTGCCGGTCCGGGGCGTCTATCACATCATATGACCCGCTGAATGCGTCTTATTACACTTTTATCGGTCGTATCAGTCATAAAATGCTAATGAACGAGCGTTTCGGACCAAACATCCGAGCGAGAGATTCAAATGACGGTATAAAACGTAACCCGAAGTCGACACTTCGTTGGAAACGTAATCGTAATCGGTCTATGCGCTTTCAAAACAACGCGTAACACGAGCGTCTGTATGGCCGCAGAGATACCACACGATGTTTTTAAAAGCTCTTTTATTGTGCGACCGATATACCTAATACAATAATGTGCGCTCGGACGGCTCTGTGCTGTTGTATTTTGCGCTCAATTACGTGAGACGTAAAAACGATGTTTGCTCGGAAAAATGTCACTGGGAACAAACGGAGGCTACCTACATCGAGCGTCACTGTGATTCATAACTTTTTTCGGATTTTTACAACGTACAATGGCATTTAAGTGCTAATATTTCTTAATATATGCGACGATAATATTTTTAATTACAATAAACCACTTGTAAAAACTGTAATTGGTTATAACACATTTGTTTATTGTGTACGGTCCTCGTTTTTGTTTTTCCTTATTGCTCCCGTATAAGAGTTCTATTCATGTTATTTTTATATTCATAATTCTCATTTTCTTTTTGCGTTTGCCATGTTATTTATTGGTCTGATTTCAGCAAGTCTGGAACTGGTTTGAAATCAATTAATTATGAAGTTGTTAATCATAGTTTTTGCCAAAGTACAATATATTTTATGAATGCAATAATAATTCGATGTCAAATATATAATCTCGTTCTATTAAAATGGAGGAAAAAAATAAAGTCTAACGAGAGGTGTTGACTGTTTTATTTTGTGCAATCTCATAGAATTGTATTATTATGAAGCAAGATGGCTTTCTAGTGCCGCAAGTTCATAAATCAATTACGACTCTCGCTCATTTAAATAACAATAACGTCACAAAAATATCCAGAGGAGTGAACTGAACAATATTTAGTTACTTCAGAACCGTACGTGACACTTAATACGGAATTTAACTGTTTTTTTTTTTTTTGTGACGCCCCTGGAACGTTATCTGTGACTGATGGAGTCATTTTCAAAAATAAAACGGCCCTCTCCTCTTGCGATGAGAATATACGACCACTTCACATTAATAAATTATCAAAATAACGCTTTCTGAGCCACGAGTGTGCTTACGAGCGCTCGGCTTATCTACAAACACGAATACTCACAAATAATATCTAATAGGAAATGAAGTATGTACTTAGCGAAGCAATTTGGTGTTTCAAACATCCTGTTATAGTGTTAACACGTGGGCTCCTAATATAAATAATGACGACGAAAAAATTAAAGCAGTGTAAGTCAATTGTTTCCGGGACTTGTATTTCAAACATTCGGGGCTTGGGATTAAATGAAACAATTCATTTGAACACATCAACTGTTTGCACGTATGTTAGAAACAGAGACACGGTTGCCTGAGTCAGCAGTGGAAGAATGCAAAAAGTTCTTAATTAAAACGTCAGAAGCAAAGCGAATTATTGCCTACATTGCGGTGGGCGGTAGACTGCACCTATTTTATTTGTGTCGCTAACGTATATTTCAGACGTAGCTTAAAAGGGGGAAATCCTTGCTGAAAATTCCCGTATCACTTTTTACGAAGCTAAAATGATCCTTATATACTTAGAGATAGGGGCTGGAATCGTTTGTGTGTCTTTGGAGTTTTGACTTTTGTCAGGTGAGCGGCCGCCCTGTGCAGACTTTGTATAATTACGTTCTCTGGGATTTGGCGTTTGGAAGCAATGTAATTATAACTTGCACTCACATGCACCGACGCGGTGTTTTTTGTCTAGAGCGAGGCATCGTTGCTGCAATTAGTGAGTCGCTTGAATTATGTAAACTTGCATTCGAGAGTGATTTAATGGAGTTTGTGGTAGTGTTCCTAAAGGATGAGTGCGTTAACTAAATTAAATAGTTTTCATTTTAATCTTCAGATACGCCGAGCGTTTAGTTTTATTATGATTTTTGAATAAAAAGAGCTTTTAGCGTAACTGAGTAGGTATATGGACTTCTAAGTGATTATGGTGTACTGTAACAAAACTTGTGTGGATCTTGCACCCTTTTTGACTTTTAATAAGATCAGTGTATCTAAATCCAAAATCAAGCGAAACCTAAATTTATTTTACACTGAACACTCAGTACATAAAACATTATGACGGTTTCTTTTATGATTTGGATGAAATTGTAATTAGAAACACAATTTCGCGAAATAAAATTTAAAAAAAAGAAACCACATGATTTTCGTCATAAAACCACCGGACGCAATCAAAACGATCGTTTGACGTAAACAGCTGCACAACTAGTTCACAATAAAACTACAAACACTAAAACACCAAAATTCGTGAGTCACAAAAATCTCAAAAAAGTATGAGCGCTTGAGTTCCCCAGAAGCGTTCTTCATTGGCCATTCCGCAAACGTCACGAGTGACTTCTTTACATATAAACTTGTTTGGAAGCCTACTGAGAACACTTCATGACATGACAATGATCTATGCCTCAGAGATAACTTTCTGTCAAAAGTATGCGCTTGCGCTCCCCTCGCTCTTAAATAGGAACCCTGTTATATTGTGACTCGCTGATACAAATTGTGTACTGTCAACAAAAGAGGCATGCAACCAGCTACAGTCCCGTATTTTGCTGCAGCGCAACATTTTGTGTTAGGTACTAGAAACATGCTTTACACTCAAACTGTAAGTATGAAACTATTCCACAACACTGCTGTTGAGACAATGTTGTGTAAGTTTTTTTCCGAATACCGACGAGGCTTCTCTATAAGTAATTTTAACTCAAGTTGTATGCATTAATGAAATCTCAGACATAGTTCGGCTGTGTATATCTTTTATTTAAAAAGTTAATACGCACGTTACGCTACGTTAATTTTATGTGCATAGTGTAAAGATGTTTATATTTCTGGCCTGCATATCAATCTATTTTGTTGGCTGTACAATGTAGGTACCTACGTTGCATATTACGGAGATTTTATGTAAGACTGAGTATAGTCTACTATTTGAGTAGTTTTATAATAATCAGAGTAGGTCAGTGATGATAGTTTCTTTTTTGAAATTAGTTTTTTTTTTTCAAGGACGTTTCGTTTTTGTTTGGTCAAGTTTTTAAAAAACTTTTTCTTTCTGGCTAGTACTTTCAACTTTTAAATTCGTTGTCAGTATAAGCGTTCCAATTCTATTTATACAAAGCGTGTTCACCATTTAAATCCCCTAGACATCTCCGTGTTACAAAATATTGTGTCTGAATAACATATATATTTTTTTCTGCGACAGTAAATCGAGACGTATGCAGCTGTCCCACTGTTTACCCTTTAATCCTTGAGTTAAAGTTAAAGAATTATTCCCACAGTTAGTTTACTTATAAGAAAATTATTGTCCGTATTATCTACGAGTATCTTTAGGTACGTAAATACTTAACGGTTTATGTTGACTTTTCCTTTTTGTTAAGCAGATGTCCGCGACACACTTATTTACAACTTTTCAATTCACATTGAGAAGGTTGACGCACTAGGCGGTTTGACTGCAGCGACTATTGCCGTTGACGCATGGTATACAGGTGGGATTGACCAAATCTGGTAACTGGTTTTCTAACACGTTTTGCTGCGGCAGTCTTCCCACCGAGTACGTTTTCTCTCTTCAAATATAATATTATTGATTGAATACATAACTGTCGAGAAATCGATCACATATACTATAACATAGCGAGTGGCTACTATAAACTGGTTTTACGATAGAAATATATCTAATAGGAGATAAAACTTTATGTAATCATTGCTAAATGCAGTATCTCATAACATTAACTACTGTTTTAGTTCCAATAGTTATCATTATATATAGAGTGTAATTTGTTTTTGATTTTGAAGGTAATGGCGTAGCAAGATCCGTAGCGCCCTCTACGTCTTCCGTAGCAGATCGGCGTAGCAGGTGTCGTTTGACCTACGCAAAATCAATATTTTTAGATTGCTACCAAAAAATATCAAGAACACATATCTACGGAGTCTATGATTAAATATTGATATAAGTACTACTGGTATTGCAATGTGCGTCAAAATCAATACTAAATCGTAGAAACAAGTTTCTTTCGTAGTAAAATCTACGCAATCAGTTAACTCTGTCTGTTCCTAACCAGAGACCACACCGCGTGGTACAGCCATAATATTAACCGACTTAGATATAATATAACGCACATAGAACTATCTATTAGACCTTCACCGTCGTCCCCTGCAACCCACACGGAATACAAACAGCTGATAGAATCACCGTTTCTTTTAATACCTCGCTTAGATATTACTGTAGGTACAATTATGTATAGGTGACTCGATAGTGGAAACATTCAGGCTAATTAAATCGAACATTATATGTCGATTGCGATACCGCTTGACCTATTTATCTCGAATAAAGTCATCCATTTCAATAATGACTGTCATAACGTTAACAATGTACGGGCAAAGTATAATAAATAGCGTTTTATAACTATTATGTACTCGCAATCTGCAGAACTTTTCTGTATCCACTGTTCATTATTATGTATAAAATTGAGTCATTGGTGATTATAGTTTACGAAGTTTTTAATGTTTATATTTATGTGATGTTTTATTGAGTTTTAATTACTTAGTTGCTACTCTACTCTCGCAATAATAAAACTTTGTAATTCTACCTTTTTATGTGTTTAATATGACCTGAATTTAATGAGAGAAACTGCAAGAAAATTGATATTAATTGTCGTTTACCGACAAAAGAAGACGCGAAAATGTAATTATTGGTTATTTACGATTTACCTTAATTGCTATGACCTACCGTATTTCCTATTTATAACTATGAAATATTGTAATTTAAGTCTGTGTAATTATTTATGCGTTGGGTAAATTATTGCTGTAGAAATAGCATTGGAATACATTTAGTGGAGGACGCTAAGTCACTTAACACAACGCTTTTAAATCGTTCCTCAGTTGTCTTTTTAAGATGTTGTTGCCCAGCTTTCGAACTGTTTTCATTTGGAAAACAGGTAAAGCCTATATTTAAAGGTAATAATTTCAATAGGCAATAATGCAGTTTCTTATAGTATTTGAATAGTTAATTTGTTCAAATTACAAAGATTTTTGCAACTTCGCAAAAAAAAACTTAAATATAAAAACTATGTTGTCGAATTTAATTTGTAGGATCGTGAAGCGTCAAATAAATCACGATAAAAATATGATAGAGCGTGGTACTCAAATTGAAAAAAATCGTTTATGTAGTAAAAATACACCTTCTAATACTGGATGCTTTTTTTACCGGCTCAAAATTTTTGCATGGTGTTCTATTCATGAATATGGACAACTTTCACTGTGGGACCAACTCTGAGATAACAAAAAAAAAATCAAGTGTTTCATACATTTTGGTCAAGTAGGTACTCATTTTTAACTTTTATATTAAACAGCTATTTTTGTTTTCGTAATTTCAGAGTTGGTCCCATAGTGAAAGTTGTTCATATTCATGAGTAGAACACCATGTAAAAAATTGGAGCCTATAAAAAAGCATCCAGTATATACAGAAAAGGATAATAAACGTGTTATTGAAATCCTTAAAACGGCCTTTCCTTTTGTGTCCTTTAACAAATACCGATGAAAAAACCGGAAACTTAAAGTCGTGAATAATTTACAAAATAAATTAAACACGATGCCAATATTCAAGCGGTCAAATATTAAGAAAGGGAACGCAATTGTAGTATAGCATAACAGCAAGTAATTATCACTTGCTTATTATGCTAATCAGCCACTAATTAACGTGTATTATACAGTTAAAATAGTTATTTATATAAAATTTATACTAACATGCCGTAATATCCGCAAGGCAAACGAACGGTCAAGAAAAGGAGGATGGCGAGTTTGGACCCACATTATTTATAAATTAACCAAGTGACGTTCACTTGCAAGTTCATATTTACTATAATTAAGAGTTTGTAAGAGGATTATATAAAAAATATTGAGTCACTAGATGATGGGAATTAAAAGTTAGAAAAGATTTTTATTTACATAAAAATAAGTCATCATGCAGTAATTAAACGCACCGTGTTTCGTATTAGGAGTAGAAGTCGGTGATTATACGAGATTACGAGTAGTTTCATCCTATATCAATCCAGTCTATGCTTACAGTATTAATTTCATTTTCATATCTCGTTTTGACCATGTCACTATTTTCTAGTTCCTAGCTTCCAGACGTATTTTTTATGTTGAGTAGGTATGTAAGTACCTATATTTTGCCAGAGAGACTGATACAGAAACACGACGGTAGTGTTGGTAAATATTTCTATTCTGTTTGATCACCTTTTTGAAACTACATAATACATAAACAAGATATTGTATTATATTATTAAATAAGCACTATTAGATTCGTTTTAGGTTATAATCTTTTACATTGCATATCTTCTTTCTCCCAGCCTCTACGACTTACTGCCCATTTGCTTTTTTGCTAGTTTTATATAGTTCTACAACTAGGTATAAGTTTCCGTACTGCACGATACTCCTAACAGTGGGTCCCATTGTACATGCAACCTCGCCATCCTCCTTTATGATGAAGTGAACTGAATAATTTTGCTTGCTTAAGATTTGAAATACAAGCGAACGCAAATCTTTGAGTTATAGAAAAACATTGTATTATGAGCTTAAGTTCTCATGTGGCTTTTAAAAGACGACTGAAAAAAGTAGTTGCCAAATGCAAAAAATATTATTATTTTTCGTATCATTTTATTTCAAATCCAATTATTTATTTACTTTCCAAACTTGGGTACTTAATCAAAAGACAATGTGGTCTAAAGTTAGCGATTCATATTCATAATTTATTTAATGATTTTAATTTTGCTATGCAAAAAAAAAATAAGTTGTAGTAGTAAATTTGATTAGCAATTAATTTTCCAGATAATACATTTATTTATTTAAGCTTTTCGCACAAAAAAGGGTGGTGAAGAGATTAGATGGCAGGTGCTTTGATTGAGAATAACAATGAAAAAAAAAATCTTATTAAAACTAGATACACAAATGCATAAATAGGTTATAAACACATACATACGATTTTCTATTATAGGTACTTATAATATATGAATATATACAAACTGAAGGGAGAGAGGTGTTGAGATGACGCTACTTTATTTGTTTTGAAAATAACTCTGCCATTTATGACATTTCAGCCCGTCGATTCTGTAAAAATCTCACCGTGAAATCATAAGTGAAGTGAGCACTTAATAGTGTTAATCAATAGAGAATGACAGCTCACTCCACGCTCACTTCACCCAAGCTTTCACGGTGAGATGGTTACAGAATCGCACGGCTGTACTTTACTCTTTATTTAAGACCAACTACAATCTACCTATCAATATAAGCACGCCATTACTTAATGTGTCATATCACTACATAAAACAAAGTCGCTTGCCTGTCTGTCTGTCCCTATATATGCTTAGATCTTTAAAACTACGCAATGGATTTTGATGCGGTTTTTTTTAATAGATAGAGTGATTTAAGAGGAAGGTTTATATGTATAAAACATGCATAATATAGTAGAGAAACACTGATAATTTTAGAGGTTTCTAATGTGATGTCGTAAATAAACACATTTTTTTGCGCTTATTATACATTGTAAACGCTGGTTGCACCCTTCGAGATAGATCAAAATAATGTACTACAGTATTGTACACCTTAAAAAGGTATACAAAAAAGTCAGCGATGGAATATGTCTATCTCTTAGGGATAACCCACAATAACCATTTTTTATCCTTAACTTTTTACGACAAATAATGGCTCTAAAATTATCAGTGTTTCTCTACTGTATTATGCATGTATTATAAATATAAGCCTTCCTCTTGAATAACTCTATCTATTTAAAACAAACCGCATCAAAATCCGTTGAGCAGTTTTAAAGATCTAAGCATACCTACATAGGGACAGACAGACAGCGGAAAGCGACTGTGTTTTACACTATGTAGTGATCAGCATTGCACCCGTGCGAAGCCGGGGCGTGCCGCTAGTACCCTATAATGTTACATCTACCCACACATTTTACCTTCCAAGACGTATGTTGAAAGATATTGCAGATACCTAATACGTATCCACATGAGTTATGTAACACTCCTAGGCGAAGGAAAGCGAGTCGGAAGCTTCTTATTCAATTACGTAAGAAGTAACAACTATCCAATATATCTCTCTGAATTCTGTAGGCATGCGGAGGTAACTGGGAATAATATATAGGAAAGTATCTACTTTCATTTCGGTCTAAGTATAAAAAATGTGAGAAATAACTATGATTGAAAAATGAATCATTTTCATTGATAAATTGCCCAATGTCTACTATTTTACTTACCTAAAGAAAACCTAGGTAGGTACTCGTACACAAGTGGAAACTACCATCGCATGTGTTTTAGAGGAAAAAAAAATATAACCACAAGTAAAGTTCAGTTTACACTCCAACATCAAAATTTTCAATAGTACTATATATTCTGAAATGAATTCGCACTAACGCAAAGTCGATGTTTGTTTATGATGAAGTGACATCAATTGAAAATAAGGTAATGATTAAACATTAGCTTTTATAGCTTCATCTATCTCAAAATCATCCAACATACGCCAAATGCGACCAACAATAAAACCCATTCACACAACTCAAAATAATCTGCCATTCCAAACTCGAAGACCAATTACAATAAATCGATCCACGTCTATTGCCTTCAATTAGATAACTGCACAGCATAATCTACAAATCACTAACAGTCCCATTACTTCAAGCATATTTGACAAACTGGCTTGATCGTGAGGACTGAAGGTCCTTAAGTGGAGAGAGCAAGGGGCGTCGACCTGCTTTAAATCAGGTTGTCTGAGGCTGTTAGTTCGTTTGTGCGTTTGCAAGATGCAGCTGCACTTAACTCGGGCATACAATATAATAGTGTGAATGTACTAACCGTGTATGGACTGTTGTTGAGACGAAAAAGGATTATGTTGAGTGTTGAGTTCCTTTCGCGGTCAAAGTCGTTGAGGGAATTAGCGAGGACTGATCTAGATCTGGTGTTTGTGTTTGAGGACTGTGTTCTAGAACAATTCTCAAGTATGTAAGACATCCAGTGACTGATTTCATACTTAGTTACTAACACCTGTACTTATTCTTTATTCCAGGGAGGTTGGATACTCCTTAGAACTCGTGTGTGGTAAAAACTAGTTTACTACAAAACGTCTGAGCCTAGTCCAAAAAACTTTTTTCAATCAAAAGGCTTGCCGTAATCGTAAAATTTAATCCGGAAGAAGATAGAATACAATGCTTCTTACCTTTTTCAATCGATAACCAAATTTGAACCCTGTTCAAACGTTATAGAGTTGGTTTTTTCTTAAAGCCGAGTTCAAAAAGTGTGCCTTACTAAGCTATGTATAAAATTACGCTCATGCCATTGGCAACCCTTGGTTATATTTTGTGATAGCGCTCAAGGGACAACTCAATACATAAGGAACCGGTCATGCGCGAATCGGGATTACGATAGGTCCCATATGTTGTAAATATTTTTGAGATCACCGTTTACTATGTAGTGAAAAGAAGATGTTATCAAGAAGTTGAAGCTTCATAAATGTGAAGACAGCCTGAAAAGGAACTTTTTAAAATAATCTTTTTGACTAGGTTTTTTCTTTTACTACGCCTTTTTTATTAATTCTGGCACAGACACCTAGAGTTCATACCAACGCCATTTTTTTAAAAGAAAAGGTTAGAGGTGAAATGTGGGAGTACCGTGGTACACCTCTGCCGAATACTTTAGGGAATACAAGTGGAAAGTAGAAAACAACCAACTAAAAAGGTGGCAATTAACTCATTTAAATCCAAACAGTTTGACAACTTATAATAAATGCCAGACTGACGGCACCGAACGCAATGCGGCGTGCATGATAAACGATTCGTCTATAAATTATTCGATAGATTTCACGTCAGGCAAAGCAGCTATTTTTGAGTCAATCCCTTATAGACAAACAGACAAAGACATTCGCAGACACTCTCCAGTGCCTTCTAGAATAACTTAACACGACCTACAGCGACAATTCTTAGAAGAAAATAAATTATTCAACAACATACTCATAGTAGCATACAAAGTGCATACAACTTTATTATAAACCCAAGAATGTATTTTTATAATTTCTTAATGATGACTACGCACATAATAAAATAGTAATTTCATTGTGTTGTGTTTGTTTTATCTTTAGATTATTAGATAAATGTAATTAAGGAACATGAATTACTTATGCAATGAATGTTAATGGCTTCAGCGCATTGTCATTTTATACGGTAAACTCGTGAAATATTTAGTTTTCTAATGCTCGAGTGCGATATTAGAAAAAGTGTTACGAAACTGTTCGTGAGTAAACGTTTCCTTCTAACGGATACTATTGTAACTGACAGTGGTCAGTAGTTTAAAGGAACTTGGAATTAATCCATTGGTACCTACTGAGTATTCAAGTTCAAGCAAGACAATTGCGATCTCTGTATTTATGCTATGTATGGCTATTTAGAAAATACTTCCAAGTTCTTGCTCATTTTTTTTTGCTTTTCACGACTTATTGTGTTCCTTCAACAAACTGTTTTTTAATCTAATTGAATTACATTCCTGTATTTCTAAGACATTGCAATACTTAAGATATTTCTTGTCTAATAAAGCGACTGACATCTTATTCACATTTTTCAAAAATATAGAAACTACGTAGTTCACATACCTACGTAACTAGGGTAGTAATCTGAATAAATGAAGTAGTTTTCAGTAAAACAATCGTCAAAGTCAGGTCGTAAATAAAACGAACAACAAACACATGACGTTATTTCTATTTCAATTTTAAACTATGTATGAGTAAGTCCTTCTACTACAATAAGGTTTCAGGCACACAGTGGTTTTCATTTTGAATGCGGTTTGCGTAAAAGCTTCTTTTGTTTTTTCTTCCACTAGAATTAAATCGACGTTGACGTTGGTCTTAGATGACCATTATTATTGTACTTAATGCCTGGAATTATCACACATTATAGGTAACTGAAAACAGGGAAATTCTATTGTATTTAGTGGTTCAAAACTTTAACAAGCTGACATACAGGTATTGTTGCGTATCAAAAGAGTTGAATTGATCATAGTGTTGTTTTAATAAACCAACAAATATCTGTAATAAACAAACAATAATACTTACAAATTCTATAGCATTCTCTTTTTATCCTAAGCTTGCCAAATAGAATAGTTTTAATGCACAACCTCTCACAATATTAGCCAGAAACGCATATATTTCACGACTTCAAAGACTGGAACAAGAACATAGGGAAAGCTTTATACTGCGTCCTATATTTTATTGGTCTCTGCATCCTTAGTTCCTTACATTGTTGCAAATGAATACATTATCTAAGTAATTCAACCTTTATAATTATGCAAATACGTGCCTACCTGCCTGACAGGTACCTGATCAGTTGCAACATAACAATATTATACCTACACAGCACTTGTTGTGTAAGTATTTATTTTATTTGCTTATGCATACCTACAAGTTCATTCTGAAGTGATGATCGCTTGTCTTAGCTGCTTCTTCTAGTCGTTTTACCAGTAATTTTATAATACTGATTTCGCGAGATTTTCCCCTCGCGTTGGTAACACAAATGACAAGATTCAATGTACCCGCCATAGACCATACACGACATTTCGTTCTCGCATGCAATCTAAGTATATATCTGTGACTAAGTTCAACAGAAATATTTAGAATACAACTATATTGAGAGTACTTTGTACCTATCAAAGTTTTTAATTCATTTACTAATAAACAGTGACCACACCATGCTCACGAAAAGAATAAAAGTTGCAACTGAAGAAAACAGATAGAAAACGAAAAAAGCCACCATGCTTCGAACTGACCACTTTGGCAAAGCAGTGAATTCCCTGTGATGGTCTGCATGTATGTATGTGTGTCAGACTGTGGTCTATCTATCGTAATGTTTACAAAATGTTGTCAGTTTGTTGCAAGCAGGTGAGCTCCAAGACGTAGAACTTGTTCCACTCATCGATTCCACTTCAAACATGACGACAGGTTTAATTACCATGTTTAATTGATGTTCTAAGAATCCTAATTTGTTTCTCATTTGAATTTAATTAGTAATTGATTAATTAAGGAGTATCCTTACACACATCCTTTGCGAAACGTTTTAGAAGGTAGATAGGTAGGTACTTACATACCTTTTAAGGTTCTAATAAAAACATTTTTTTCATTATTTTACCTATTGCGGTACAGTAATTTTGTTCCAATTTCATCGTCTTCACATATATTTAATGTATAAAAAATATTCAAAACATTTTCAAAGGAAAGGATTTTAAAAGAACGAGATTCGGTGGATATTTTTGCCCATTGTTCTTAGACTGGAATGAATTCTAATTAATAGTGAATGTAGTCGTTCAAAGGTGCCTTTTATGTCCTTATTTGAAATAAGTGCTTTGACTTTGACAAATCGGTTACAATAGTAAACATATAGCATAGCAATGAATATTTTCTTGCAAAATTTTTCCTGCCAATTGATCTTGCATGAATTACGAGTATCTTCTTACAAATAAGACAATTATAAAATTGTACCGTAATTATTCAATCAGTCATGTCATGGTAATTGAGCGCCTAATGAAATGAACAATAATCGGCTTCTGTTTTGTTATTAACTGCCTTTGTAATCAACAATCTGTCGGTTTCTATTGATCTTCATTGATTCAGATGGAGATACTTTTATAGAGACTTAGGGCGGATTTTACCAATGAAAGTAAACGCGCGTGCTACCAACTGGACTGAGAGCGGTTTTCTACTATTGCATTATTCACGGTGATAGTAAGCTGTACCTGCCACGCTGCCACCAGTAAAAATTACTACTTTTCGCTAACTGCTCTAAGTGGCAATTTCACCAATGATACTGAACGCTACTTTTCGCTAACTGCTCTAAGTGGCAATTTCACCAATGATACTGAACGCGATCAGCACATCTAAACTACGTTCGCTGTAAGTGTCAATATTCCACAATAATGATGAAACTGACAGCTTTTGAACGCGTTTGTAATGTAACTCTAACGTTAGGCATTCAATAAACGACCAATAATTCGATACTTAATGGTAATTTATCGAATGCCCAAAACCGTATCAAATATTAGTTTAAAGCACCAAACTGTCCAATTCCACGTATTGTGTTCTAATCAATTGATCAGATCTCCCCTACATACATAACACACCTACATAATGCATGTTTTTTAGTACTTAGTTAACAGTCAGTTAGTCGGGATGAATAATAGTGACGTCAGAGAAGGCGCGCCGCCACTGCATCAAAGATCGTTTCGCTTGAGCACACCACTGTGCGTGTGCGCAACTGGCGTAGGGATGTCGCTAAACAAAAAATATCGAATACATAATTAAGAATGAAATATAGAATGGAATTATAATTACTTCCTGTATCAACATATTCAGAATTTTGGGTGGGTTTACTGTGAAACAAATTAACGATACAGACAACGTCAACGAATTCTTTTATCGATTTTGGTCAGCAAAACTCGGAAGAAGCAAAATAAGAGGTGTAGAGTGAAATATGTTTGAAATAAAAGATTAGATAGTGTCACGATAAAAATAATTTATTGTGTCACTCTTCAGTTTCTGTGCCTACAATTATTTTTTTGTAAGCCACGTAGTTACTCTTACAAATAGTTTAAGTAAAATGTAACCCTAAAGTTTTCCCCAAAATTTTGTAATGCAATAGTCTCCACACTTTTGTGCTTTATCTTATCCACCCAAATCTTATGATAGTTTGTCAAAGACCAAGTTTCACGAAGTCGGAGATAGGGAAAATATGTTTGCGACCTTCCTCTCTGTTGTTTTCCTTACTTCAATGACATGCTACAAAACTTTCCTAGACACTCAAGTAGGTATAAGTTAACCTCTGTATACCTACATTTACATAAAATTATTTTACCGTAGTAACTCTTTTTTTTTAACATTGTCTATGGAAAATTTACTCAAAAACTCAGTTAGGTGCTAGGGCAAAGGGCACAGTTTCTCATCTCGTTTAGAAGATACATACCCAAAGACTGGTTATGATAACCAGTCCACGGCTCTGTGACACATGCCATGCATAACATAGCATTTGTCTACATAATTTAAATCAGTTAGAAACTGAAGAATCAACGATTATTATTACTAGCTTCTGCGCGCAACTTCGTTCGCGTGAAATTTCTTGCTAACGGCCTTGATAACTACTTACTTAATTTATTTGAGATGTTTTTTATGCGTTCACTTAAGAGCGAGCGAAGCGACCTCGGGACTTGGGGCACCCCGACTCGGACAGGTTAGGTTTGAAGTGGATGACGGTGGCTCAAGTGAGCGAGCAAAGCGAGCGAACTAGCCCCCGTCATCCTAGGGTTAGGTTCCAGCCTTAGGTTAAAGCCTGTAGACAGAAATAGGGGCCCTGCGAAGCAGAGCTTCGTCGACTACGTCTTATTATTATTTCTTGTAGGAGAACTTGTTTTTACTCCGCCCCTAAGATGAACCACTGAGCCTTACTCTATATATATATTACTTATATATATTACTTAAAACGTTTAGAAACTTTCACTCGATAAAAAGTTTTTCTTGGTACCTACCTGATTAATTTTATATTAACTAAACAATATGAGGATGAAGAATATTTAATTTTTTATTCTATAATATGAATATCGAAACACTAAATTTTATTTGTACAAAAATCAATGATTTAATTTTTTTCAAAGTAAGTAGGTACTCTGCATATTGATTATTCTACGAAATGATAATATGACATTTTTTTTTTTTTATGTGAAATGAAATTCTACAAAACAACACACCTACAACCATTAAATAGCCTTCCTCAAAAATTGGGGTGTCAAATGTAAAAAGATTTTTCAAATCCGACTGGTAGTATCAGAGATAAATATAGATATCTGGGTGTAATTTATCTATCATATGTATGTATTTAGAAATATATATGTATGTTTATCAGTTGTCTGGTACTCATAGCACAAGCTCTGCTTAGTTTGGGACTAGATGGCGTTGTGTGAAAGTTGTGGAATATTATATCATTGTATTATTATTATTATTAGCGCATTCAAACAACCAACAAACTCTTCAGCTTTATTATTACTATAGATATAGATTTAAGTCGGACGAATTAAAATTCTGGTCACGATACTTAGCGACGTTTTTCGGATACCTTATATGGAGTTGGTCAGCCCTACGGTAGAGGCAATGTCCTACGCGAGGCGCAGAACAACATTGTGATGATGTAGCAGTCACTCACAATGAGTGAAAATAGTTCTTTCCGACACGAACAAGTGTGATATGTACTTGCACTCGACATTCACACAACTAAGGTTATAAATCACTTAGAGCTTTGTTGTACAGACGCCAGCACATCAAGCTACCTGAAACTGTAAAATTTTCCCAATCAACTTTGAGTCTTATACTTTAGCGATAATGTTGAAAATTTATTAAAGAAATTTGAGAGATTGTAGTAGCTTGAGGTGCTGGCGTCTGTACCTAGTTCATTTCATTACACAAAACATCCAGTAAACATTTCACTATTTAAATCAAAGTCTATAAATTACGTACTTACCTAATTAAGGGAAAATAGTGTCAATAGGCGCCTGTTAACACAAATTAAACGCTCCTATTCTAATTTAAAACGTGCCACGTTAAATTAATTGCCTGTATACTAACGGAACTACACGACCTCTTACAATGAACCTTTAAAATAATTATACCGAAACCAAACTAGTTTTATACCTATGCGTTATAGAGATTTTGTCTTTTAACTACAATAGTGCGTGCCGTCTAATCATTTCGTCATAGGATCGATTTACACTAATTGTAAGAAAAGCATCGATAATATCGTTACTCAGTTACGGTATCGATATTAACAATAGATGCAAGAAAATCGATTGTCACGCGTTGTTATTTAAAATAATTTTATCATGCGATATGGAAACGTTGTTTTAATTTGTTCGTTAAACTTTAGGTAAATATGTTTTTATCGATATTTTAGTGTATTGTACTGTGTGTTGTTTTGAAAACCATTATGATAATGGACTTAATAATACCTACCTACCTATTTATAGTCATGATGAAATAAGACCGTAAGACTTCCTCAGCTACAATCAGATCAAAGGAAAATTTCGCATTGTATTCAAAACAGCACTCCCCATCTAGAACTTAAGCGCTTAAAGCGCAGGAAACTGCACATCACAACACTACAAAACGTCAAACATCGATCCGGTAACAATAGGAGAGAGTCTGCATTTGAATTTCGAACACGAACTATTTTAAGATGGCGTCCCGAACGAACACGAGAGTATACGACGATTCGCGAATTACGAGCCTATAAAGTACGGTGTCGCCGACACGCCGTTACAGCGCTTAAAGCTTTTAATGTTCGTTTAATTGATATAAGCTATACTTAATAATGCTATCGATTTCTTTTACAGCCTTCTTTATGGCCAGCTTTTAATTATATGATCCAGTTTTATCTCCAAATTATTTACACATACTTGCATCACTCAAACGCGCTATAAACATAATTTCTTGTCGCATTAACGCATCAAGCACCTCAGTAACATAACGCATCTCGCAGACCATATTTTCTCTGGCTCAGTTAACTGCATGACTTCCATAAACCTGAGACACTGACCAAGGCTTACTCGTTCCATAAATAACCCTCTTACTGGACAAAAATTCTGTTATAATTCACAATCAGACCTTTAATATTCCGATCCGACGGGTGGGCATTAATCAAATACATGGAACGGGTTTGTACAAAGGCGGGCAAGTTAAATAAAATAATAAATAAGCAGCATTCCGTGAGATTTATTTCGAAGAAAAAAGGCAGGGTAAGAGCCGGGTCATGTCGCAGTATGTTTATTGTCCGCGCCGGTGTCTGTCCACAATGTACGACTCTAATTAATGCTATACCTCGCTCTCAGAGATATATCGTGTCCATGCCAGTGTCTTTTTAACCCACGATCGTCTTTTAATCTCAAGATTAGGTACCAACAATTTATTATCAAGAGACAAACAAAACATTAAAAATATCCTTTTATATTCCAAAATAGAGTTATCAGATCAGACGCCAATTACAGAAAAACAATGCAAATGAGGTTGACGTACATTATATCCTATAAGTATTCGATGTGATTGTTATCTCCTATCATGGGAACATTCGGTGGTTCCCAAGTTCCCATTAAAAATGATGAGCTCTTACAGGTACAATACGATGCGATAGTCAAACCTCTTCCCGACTACAATACTGTAGAGAATAATGGAAGCCAGCTGACGGGAGGTGCCTTAACGTCCGTTGTCATGGCAACCGTACGAAGGGTGAACCTGCGTAACATATCACCGACCCCGACAAAAAACGGCCACACTCACCCTCCTGATATCTGATTTTGGACTCTACCCCATAAAGCAGAAGGATCTTTTGACGCGTCATCGGACATCACTTACGACCTTTCGCTATAATCACATTATTGGGATACGTGTATTGTGTTTTGGGTTCCATCTTTGCTTTTTAAAATTAGAATGTCTATCGCTCTCTCACTCTTTCGTATAGGCATTATCTATCCTTGCTCGTCTAACCACACTTGTATAATTATTCCATTGTCTGTTTATGACATTTTAAACAGTTTTTAAGTTTTTGTTGAAATAAGCACGAACCATAAATGTTATTGCGGCAGTAAAAATGCAGTTTCGGTAATTTATAGCTCATGTAAACGTGGTATCAGACTTTCGGGCGAGTCACTTGATTTATTTAGTTGCTGCATATTTTTTACTTTGTAATGAGCAAAGTGAAAAAGTAGAATAATATTTTTTTTTTATCATTCAGCATAAATTCACATTGTTACATAAAATATTGGGTTACTTCGTGCCCTCGTAAGGTATTAAATATTTAAAAGGCGATTACTTTCATTTAAGCTTACTGCGAATCAATTCGAAATTTACATTTAAATTAAACGATTCGTTTGTGTGTTGATTAAGAAAATACTGATATTATCGTCATTGGAATTAAAGAACGACAACAAACTTAATCGTATGCTTTTTTAATAGCTAATGGAAAGCATTTTACAGAAATTATAATGTGAGAACGGAACAGTGCGAGGGAAATAAATAAATGCATCCATTTTCTTCTTTGTAATTAAAATTATACAATTATCATAGCACATTAAAACAACGTCTAGGAATGATAATTCTAGAACAATTACTTAATTAAGTTACATTTCAGATCGCCTTACTTAATTCAACGCGCAACAATTTAAAGTGTCTGTACACCAATTAAAATAACCCATTAGCTATATCGTATCTGTATTCTTTTAAAACGATCAGGTAACTAAGGCCAGCCTACACGGCCGGGAATTCCGAGACACTGTTGGTCCGCTATCAATTTTATACACGGTGGGAAGGCTATTTATCTTACCTTATTTATTGGCTGACTCGAAAACCAGTCTTGGGACCCGATCGCTTTGTGGAACTTGGTATTTACCTGTCTATGTATACTCGACTTTACGACGCGTATGTTGGATGAGAATTCGCCGTTCGTGAATTCTTAGGTATTATAATTAAAGTTAAATGAACCTTTAAAGTCTCAAAAGTGTTACGTACGAGATTTTTACGACGCTAAAGGGTAAACTTTCACAATTTCTAAGAAAACGTCTTCTACAGGAACAAAATAAAGGGACACCTTACAAAGCATTAGAAAGTTGTGCAACCCTTCTTTACGCATCCGTGACTTTTTTGTAGCGATTTCTTTTTAGAAAGGACACTATTGTTCGCGGGTCGTTTGCTTCTAACCCTTTCCGTTACTTTTTTGCTTCTTGGCGATATTGTTTTTACTTATTTTTATTGTAAGCACAACCTCACGGGACGACAGAACCCATATCCATCGATACCCGTGAGGGCTGCGCTCCTTCGGCGCTCTGTGATTAATTTCCATTGAGGTTGGTCTCAGTAGCGGATAACTCTAAAATTAACTTTACTGCGCTATAAAATATTAATGAGCCATTAAAATCTAAAATGGTATAAAAGTGAAATTTAATGGTTTCTCTCGAAGCCTTTTGCGAATCGAAGCTGTTGGAACGTGATATATGATGCAATAAATTGATTTTAAAAACTCCAATTTAACCGTTACATATAATTTATTTCAGATTAACGTTGTTTTTATACCGCAATATATCATTACTTTGTTAAGAAAACCGAATGTCTAATAATATTTTTCTCTTTATTTCCAGGACCAAACGGATGTCCACGAAGGCGGGGCAGACAGACGTACACGAGGTTCCAAACGCTAGAACTAGAAAAGGAATTCCACTTCAACCATTATCTGACACGCCGACGCAGGATAGAGATCGCACACGCGCTCTGCCTCACAGAGAGACAGATCAAAATATGGTTCCAGAATCGACGCATGAAATTAAAGAAGGAGCTGCGAGCCGTGAAGGAGATCAACGAGCAGGCTCGCAGAGACAGAGAAGAGCAGGAGAGAATGAAACAGCAGCAGCAAGAGAAGCAAGCCAAGCTAGAGAGCCAGCACCACGGCCACCACGTGACCCACCATCACGACCCGATGAAGATGCCCATCGACAAGGGCTCCAACGACCTACTCAAAGTGAACAAGGTCCCTACGTAAGGTGTCCGCGACGCCGTATAGGAAATCTTGACTGATTCTGTATCATATAGTGTGAGAGGAAGTGTTACGTCCATACGGACCTGCGGGCGTTAGTCGATTCGTATCCACTAGTTTTATGTTTTCGCGTCGGAGTCGCCCTCGTTGTGGAGAGCGGCTCCCGGTTTATGTAATAATGTTCCTTTAGTGCGAAGGACTTGCCTCGGTGTCGTTCGCTGGGTGGACAGGCTGGTGATGTGCTTTAAGCATTTATTTTGTTGCCATAACCACACCTTGTATTGCAATAATATTTTACTAAAATATACAAAAACGTGTTAGAATCGCTCTAAGGTTTAAATAGGAGCCCGAGTGAACTTCGGTATTGTTAGTTAAGATTTTAAATCTGTGAATCTCATAGTATTTATTGCTACCACTTACTCTTAATCCATTATGTTATATTTTTTATTAATAGATATTATATTATGTACATTTTGATGTATATTTTATTATTTGTCCGCTGTTAGCGGACTGGTTATGTTTTGATGGTCACATTTTTTTTTATGATTGTAAAATTTGTTGTATTTTATCAATTGATTTGGAAAAAGTTACTACTTCTTTATTTTTCTTTTTGACCAGATTTTGATTCACTTCAGTAATTTAAGTCAACAAATTGTTGTTTGGTTTGATCCATTGATTTCGATAGTATAATAATATCGACAAATATTAAAATACCTGCATACTTAATTCCATAAGAACTTAAAATGTATATTTATAACAAAATACGTATGGAAGTACAATTGCAAATAGGTCTTCGTCGTGACGAGCGTTGTGTTTTATATTTTTCGTCTTCAATAATTATGAATATTTAAATGTAGACGGTATTTTTTGATAATTCTAGTTGAAAATACCATGTCCATGAAATTAATAGCAAACGAACAAGATTATGGAGCGGTACTGCATACGGCGTGTTGTCCATACATCCCGAGTCATCTGATGTTCAAAATTATATACGTAACGATGATACATATAATAAATTACAATAATGTGACTAAATATAAATTTTACACGTAATATTAAAAGTTGAGTAGCTTAAGTGTATTATACATAGGTAAATAGGTTCGACTTTGTATGAAGTATTGCTAAGACTAGGTACCTACAACACAAACCAATGTACGGCGGAATAGACAATGGTCGCACTTCAGCAGGCGAAGAGTCGATGTCATTAAGTTCCTTTTTGTCAACGAAAGTCAAGAGACACCGTATTTCGAGTAAGAAACGGTGGCGAAATTATGTTTCCTGCAATTTTACGTAGCCATATGCACATTTGAATTTTCCAGCTCAGTAATTTCATACATAAAACGCCTACAAACGGTATTACTAAATGGAGCTCGGATGAAACTCAAAAATATACACGGTTTTTTCGCGAAAACGCGAGCTTGTTAAACATGGCCGGTTTGAAATGATTCCACACACCATATTCGCTTTCAATTCCACGTTGTGCCAAAATACATAGTTAAAATAATTTATTAACACGTACTTTGAAATATTTGTTCCGCGTCCAACAACCACTTTTTTAAATTCTTCGTTCTTTCAACTATACGTAATAACTGAGCAAAAAATTAGATTTTTAAAAACTTAGTCTTGATAGTCACCATTATACGTAAATTAATGTCAGGGTAGAATTAAAAAGATAAATTAATAGATAACTGTATTAAAATTGGAGTCTTCGCTTCATTTTTATAAAAATCACCCTCTCAATATCTGTCCACTGTGTTATTCGGAAAATATGTATATCTGTAGGCTCTGTGTAAAAGCAACATGAAATTTTATGTCGTGATATCATTAGGAAAGATTTAAGTCGTCGGTAGATATAAAAACATGAAAGCTCGTATAGTCTTTTCACGTTTCATAAATTAATATAAATTAAATTATGGGTCACACTTTCAAAACGAATGTCATGGAGACAAAAACAAGTTTACTCAATTCATTTGCCACATATGTCAATATGGACAGTAGACATTCAAGTGTTGGTAATAAAAAAACATACAAATTTTCCACATGCTAGGTGACGCAAAAATAAAAGAAAAACGTTGTGATTATAAAATATCGGGCAATAAATCCGAAATAATATTCACTATGCCTCTTGCTTTGATTTCAAAAAAGGCATAGTAAATTAGCAAAATAGCCACCCGAATTCTACAAAATAAATTTTGCCTCTCTATTTTGTCCAATCTCGACGACTTCTATACATTGGTTGTTTGTAACTGCTAAAACTTTTTGAATGTCGTGCACGTAAAGCAATGGATACGTAGTTAGAATATTTTATATTGATTTCCATTAAATATACCCTAGTACGAGTGCAATAACTTCAACCCACATTATTTCATTAAATCCGTAGTCCCCTTAAGATTACGTAAATAATAAGGTTGTCGTTAGTAATATAACTTTATCCCATCTTATTTTTAAATATATATAAAAAATCGAGAATAAAAAATCGAACAAAATGTACTTAAGTAACTTCGAGTTAAGTAGGCTTTATAAATTATAAAACGCATAGTTATTAAAATATCGTAGACACTTGTAAAAGTTAAGCGTGAATCCGATGGTTAGTAATTGAATTAAAAAAAAAAAACGCTTAAAAATTATTTAGTATTGTTCGTAGATGGTCATTTGGAAGGTGAATGGAAAAAGCTTCTTTGTAAAGGGACGTACACACTGCAAACTGAAACGAGGTTGAACTTACACAATTACACGATGTGTGTATACGAGTTAAATTGTTATTACTGCATTTGTGAACTAAGATAGTTGTTTTATCGGTTTTCGATTATTGTTTGGGACTGTGCATATATGTAGACGACAGATTTCGAAGTGTCAAGCGTCTTCCTCTTAACTATCCATTAAGTTTCGTGTTTAACAATAGGTAAATCTTGTAACATAGTAAAGATATTCGTTTGTAGGTATGTACGTCCGTTGATTTATGTCAGGTACACTTTATTGTTTCTGCCTCGTAAAGAACTGTAATCCACAGAGAAACAATGAGCAATTTACTAAATAGATTATATATGTCCTCCATCCATAATGCTGTCTTGCCATATTGCTAGTGTTTTGTAGACTGTAGGTATCAATATACCTAACCGAACATTATATATCAATATTAATATTAATTAAAATAACTTTTCACATTAGATTATCACGTCTTTTCCCAGTTGTATTCCAAATTTGTCACCTTTACTTCGTTTTGTTAGTTTTAATCTTTGTTGCGTTGTCCATGTTATAGTATTTCCATTTTCTATGTTCTTTTAACTTTATGATAACAAGACTTCCGTTTATTAGTTATTATCCTAAAAAAACGATCAATTTTTATCTTTAATATAAACGTAGCTATGTATCTATATACCTATATCTATATTTTTGAATATAGTTATTAAATCGTCTTAAAGTTAAGTAACTGTAAATAGTCGTGAAAGTTTTATGTGGCGCATTCTTTTTTGTTTATATTTTTTTGTTTTATGTTATGTATTTATGTATCGAGATGTGTCGTATGCCTGTGCAATTTGACCATGTTATGGGACATCGGATACCTTTTAAGCACCATTGTGTGCGGAGTTCAAGATTCTTTGGCCTTTTCGACATAGTTGTGATTCGTGCGCGACTGTTACGAAAAGGCCTGATTAAATTGGCTTGTGTGGAAATTGTTTCATGTCTAATATAACTTGAACTATCTTTAAGTACTCGGGTGGTCTAAGTTAACGTGGTCAAGTGTGAGCTGATGGTAGGTACGATACAACGTGACTGTGTCGTGTTATATAAGCAAATAGTTGGGTGATTGTATATGAAGCCCGCATTCAATATTGTAATATTAATTTCAAAAATTCAAGAGAATAAAGAGTTAATAAAAGTATGGCTTTTTGATTTTTTGTTGTTTAGATACCCTTCAATTAGGCTTTTGATACTTACGAATTATGAAATTAAATTACAAACATGAAATACGTAAAAACGTTTTAAAGTAGACATGTAATTCTATGACCGATATTTATAAATAATATAAATATTACATAATGTAAATAAATACTCTTTTTATTCCCAAAAAATACCTATCCCGCTTTATGATATTTTACATAACATTAAGAAACATACCTAACTTGCGGCTTTTAATGAAGCCTTGCAATGGTAACTACAACGCTATATAGACGATGGCATTCAATACATGATTATACAAGCTGTAAATCGCATTAAAAAATCAGCTGTTTCCTACGTTTATGTTCGCATAGCTCGTAAAAATGTAGTGAACAGTTGATTTTTTATTTTTCACGATTTCAGGTTTGGACCCATAGTAAAAATTGTTCGTAATGATGAGCACAATGTCCCCTATGAGGTTTTGCGTTATTTAAGTTACACCTTGTATAATGCAGGCTTAGGAAAACATTATAAAATAATAAATATAAATATATGTATTAGCAAGCTTATTATTAAGTTTATTAGCCTTTAGATCCATTACTGACAATAGAAAGGCCATAGAAATGAAATCCTTCTTGATTAGCATTAATACTTCTCATTTATATACTGCAACTGGATTCATGCTATGCTGATTTAAACTTGAACATTTATTAATCAACGCACAGCATGAAGTAAGCTGTCTCATAAGTCATTATAAGCATCGAGATTTTCCAGGATTTCTCCTTTTTATATTGCAAATCTGAGAACGATATACCTACTCATCTTATCCAAACATCTGAAAAGGAAATAATAAATGTACCTATAATAATAATATTTGATAATATTTGGTGTCGTAAGTTCACAGTAGCTAGCTACCACACTACAAATCAGTACAAATACTTAGTAAGTAGAACTCTAATAGTTCCTAGAGCTTTTGTGAGCTTGGTCAGTCAAAATAAGGTCAAAAAGAATTCATCCGTTATAGAAGTGAGCTTCATCAGTGACTGTCGTGCAACATTGCACTTAAAGATTAGGTTTTTACGCTCGATACCCGGATGACTAAGTATTACTTACTAACTTAACTTATGCCTGTTTTAACCAACACGAGGTGCCACCGTAGAGAATACCTAAATAATAGCGTGCTGTTTGATATTCGGCGCAGCGTTGGAAATCTAACAGTGTGCTTTAATTGAGGCATTCATTTAGATGCCACCTAAGTGAAAATGGGCATTCGTTTTTGGGAATCCAAGTTAACGATAAAACAAATCTAAAACCTACTTAAGCCCCCCTAAAAACCCTACCTGAAATTGAATAATTCAGCATTTGAAAACCAGACCAAAAAACCCAATCAGTACCTACCTACGTTTGTGTATCTTTTCCAATAACTGAAACTGGACCAATTGTATGTTAAATTTCTATGCAGTCGAATGCATATGTTGTCGTCCGATTGTATAAATGGCCATATCGTAATCTGCCTGGCCATTTCACGGCACACCGCCATTTCATGATTTGACGTTCAACGCTTAGCGTTTGACGGTTTGCCCAGCGATGTTTGGACAAATCGACCCAGATACGCGTAAAAAACACCCTGTATTTGCTGCCATGGAGTCGGGTAGTAATTCATATTAGACCTATTTCTACTTGAATCATTCCTATTTTAAGGTCCTAAAAATACTAAACAGCAAAGAAACTGCGATCAACTTGGCAGCAGTGCTCGCCGGCCGCTGCCTCGGCATCGGCACCGTTCGCTTCGCTTTCTCGGCTCGCGCGTACCTAACTCCATTCGCTCGGGGTGCCACTAGTGGCGTGAAATGCAACTATTTTGTGATATGCCCAGTAGTCACATGGTAATATCGACAAATAGGTTGCTTTCGTCGATCCACCCGACTTTCGATTAGGCGTATCGTGATATAACCGGACAAATCTTGAAATGGTGGCGTATCCCAGGTAGATCACGATATGACCATTTCTACGATTGGGCCACGAGCCACGACACATACAAGTAGATAAATTTAAGACAATTTCATACGTCAATACATACGCGTGCGAAGAATGATGTAGTAAAATTGAGCTAGTACCTACTCGTATAAAAGACAAGGTTTGGCTTTTACTAAATAATACCTTAGTATATTAATATGAATCTACATCCTTAACATTGTTATTTTTTTGAAGAAGAATCATCATCATCTGCCTAGCCTTTTCCCAAATATGTTGGGGTCGGCTTCCAGTCTAACCGGATGCAGCTGAATACCAGTATTTTTTTGTTTTTTTGAAGAAGTATATTTCTTGAATAACGAACAACGTGATTCTCGTTTTCTAATTCTTCCTAGTCATAGCGAATTTGAGTTATGAAGTAAGAAACTTTAGATTTTAGTTTCGTGCAATTCCCAATATCAACAGAATCTAAAAGATTGTCTGTTACAAACTTACGAACTTTTCTTATTTTCTAAATTCCTTTGTCAATTCTCACGAATAGCTGCGGTATGGATCAAAACCAAGCTGCATCATGAGAATTCCGCAGCATTTTGTAGATTTATAGATAAATCTTTGTAACCGCAAAAATATTTTAGTCATAGGTAAAACCAGTAAAGAAATAGGAGCCCCGTTAGTGTCTATCAAAATAATATGTACATACTACCTAACTAAAAAAGCCTACTTTTAAAAGCATTTTTTTCTAACCGATTATAGAAACCAACGCTTCATTTCTGAGAGTCTCTCGTGGTCTTTATCTCCTGTCGCACTACTTAAAACAATATTAATTTCCCACCGTAACTAACAAGCCCACTGTCAGCTACAACACTCTCTGTCTCATATATTATCAATAAGGAAAAAAAAAGTTACCCCTAATAGTTAAATGGCCCTAAATACCAATAACGTTTGTCGGATCCCCGCCAAAAACAAACCATGAGTTATGTCCGTAATGTATTCTGCCATTCCGCCATTTTCCATTCTCCACAGACACTAGGGCTGTCAAATAAATTTCAGACCTACGGAATTCACAATAGGTGGGACAGATCCACGCTGAAACGAAAATCGCTTAGCAGGGCACTCTTATTTTAATACAAAAAGTACTGGAAAACGTACCGAGTTGCAAGCGATTGTAGACTTAACATACTAAACAATTTTTTACACCAACCTTTCATCTGATACTTCGCCTTTATATTTTTTTTTTTCGAGTGCTATCTTTGACATTATCTACCTACCTTTAAGTCGCCTGATATCTGTTAGAGCGATCGTAGCTAATTCTAATGGCTATTAAAGCTCGCTAAAATAGCAAGTTACTAGCAAAACAAATTCATTTGCTATTAGATTAACTTTTATGGGAATTCAGATTCCTTATACGCTATAGAACGATCGATAGAAAAATGGTTGAGTGAAGTAGTTACATTGTAATACATTGTAGGGAGTGAGTTCGTTCGAAGGTAGCTAAAGTTTAACAAGGGAAACCGGTAATAATAAACGTTCATTGAAAGTTATCCTAAGTTCTGTGTTTATGAATACTCGTACAATATAATTAGTCAAATACTGATTGATTTGTTATTGACGATAGTATGACTGTTTTACAATACGACGAATAAGACAGGTCGAAGATTTCATTACCACTTTGTAACATGATTATGTAAATATGTAAGTACATATTAAGCCAGAGCTTCATGTTTTAAAATAGCAGTCAAATATTACTGAAAATATTACAAAACTTCACTATACATTTTGATATTTTAATTTAAACTATAAAGAAACGTAGTTACAGTACATACCTACGTATTAAATTCGGTTATACGTAAGTACGTATTAAATTCGGTTATATATGGAAATAGCCGAAATCCCATTCACTGGTCGGCGATTAAACGCCGATGCGTTGCTCTGATGGCATCGACTGGGCCAATTTCATGGTCTAACGCGTCCACCCTGCATCAGAGTCACTCACTACGTATCACCATTTCACTTTTACATTCCTATTGCTATCACATAGCCTTTGTAGCTGCCAAAAAACTCATATCAGCTACAAAAAATTGCGTCCTAACTCGATATTTATTGCAATCGGATACAGCTCCTTCATAAACTTTAATTAGTGCTTTCGACAATCGATTAGTAATAATTTTAAAGGCTGTATAATATTTCGTAAAATCACATTAAAATTTATGACGCATCGTAAAATAAAATGATGCTTTGATTGCAAAATATTTCTTTCAACTACATACGATACGTACTAGGTACCCATCTGAATTGAACATGGCGACTGCGATCCGCTTGAAAACTATTCCGGATGCGATAGAAAACTCCATCCTTTTATTTTATTCCCTTTTCTGTTTTTATTCTATTGAGAAAACTGTTTCGTTTCACTACAGGTTTACCTAT